>WFKH01010931.1:4786132-4798295 GCA_016163765.1 Magallana hongkongensis | reverse complement strand
ACACACACACACACACACACACACACACACACACACACACACACACAAAATATTGACAAAAAAAAAATAGTTTATGATAACAGATCAATTATAGCCTCCTCTGGTGGTAAAGTTGTCCGTAGCGTCCCTCCAGTGTTCCTCCGATGTGTCCTTCTTCGATACCACGTCCTAAGATGACGGCTTCCGTCCACCGGCTTCCAGCGTAGTAAGTGAATACACGAAGGAGGTTACACGGGTGGTAAGATGTAGAATACCGGAACACTGGTGACTATTGTTGGACCATCACTGGGACATCGACGGAACTTTGCTGGAACCTTTTAATTTAACATGAATACCAATACTTTCAATTAAACGTTTCACTTTAACAATATACTTGTCTATCTTATTACCGTAACTGCCCACCATACAACCGCACTGAACATTACTCGCTTTACAAAACCGTTAAGTGTATCAGACCCCTTAACGTTATAAAACACTGTCACAGTTAAGCGTATAAGACCTCTTAACATTCAATATCATAGTTAAGTGTATAAGACCCCTTAACATTACAAAACAGTCAATGTATTGACCAATAACACCGTATAAGACTACAAAATATAAACTCACTAATAAACTAGCAAACCACACTTGTCACACAAATGCACCATAACTCTACGGTAAATAAACAAGTATGTAAAACGTTAACCCGAAAATACTATCGAGCACGTATACAAAAACAGATACCTAAAGTCTTACTTAAATATTACAAACAAGACTAAATTCTAAAGAAAAAACGAACTTGCCCCTAATGGAGATTGGTTACCGTAAAAAATATACTCAGCTACACATCGTGCTGTTACTGCAGTGCGTGCTAATGGACCCCGGCTAATTGACCAAAAACATGGGTATTTATGGTATCATAGTAAACAAATAGATCAGCCCGAGTATAGTCCATTATTGACCAATACCTGAAGTGACAAAATTGAGGCACCAAAAAGGATATAAACATGAAATAAAAATCAGAGGTACCCTACAGGAAAATGTACACATGACTAAATCTATTGATTGTGATAACAGGCCTTGTTTACATAGCAAAGAATTGAGAGTTTGTATATTGCCTATAATTTTACGACCAATACTCATTTGATCATTAGAAATGCATTACTAAAGCATACAAGTTGAAAAATAAAATTTGGTCAAGATTGGACAATGCGCCTTTGAACATGAATATCCAATGAGGGATATAATGTTTCTTCATGACATTTTAAATTTTTACAGGAGTTATATTTCCTACTGAAATTTATCGATATGTAGTTTAAATTAAAATGTTATACCAGTTTTAAATTCCCATAGCAAGTTCTTCTATTCTGATAGGAAATTCTAGATATCAAATAAGAAATTTAATTTTCCAATGGGGAAAATTAATCCGTAGGAATTTAGTTTTCAAATATTATATAAACATCTCACCTGACAGGTGTGAAACATCAACAACCAACGTTGTTATAAGCTTTTGAAGCAATGGTCTATAATATGATAGATAGAATATATAATCTATATCTACATACATACATGTACATGTTTTCCCCAAAACATGGCACAAACATTTTTATCTAACATGTATCTTGCTGCGGCGGACACTCAGATTTTGGTGGTTGATCATTAATTGCATCAGAAAAGCAGATAAAAAAAGAAGATAAAATTTGACCGAAATTTTGACCTTGCCTCTTTAAGAAAAGATGTTTTAATATACTTTTTTTACAATGGGATTTTTAAAACAGTGTTCATAGCTAGCAAATTTTGTTATCGATTTAATGTCAAATAGCTTTTAAAAGTCATTAAAAGCTATTTGAGCACCCTGGCACATATCACTTAAATACAAAGTTTTGTTGTAGAATAGTGATAAAATCAAATTACATAGACGTTTGAATTTTAACTATGTTAAGACATGACCCCTACTAACTTTTTCAAGGATTTACGGCGGATTGAAATTCGGTTTTTAAAAGGTGTTTCAATATTTGCTAACTAGATACTGACTTCTGCAAGTATAGGTTGAGTAAAATATACAGCGTTTGCAAATCCTATTTTAATTATTGAATTAGTGCAGAAATTATGCATTTTGAATCGATCCAGACCATATTATATCATATTGATATATTATTCAGTTAATAAACGACCGAGGAGTTCTGACGCTAATGTTTGCAAGTTTAAACTAATCTTAAAGCAATTAGTTATGAGAAGGCGGTTGATATAAAAGAGAACTATTCGTGTAACCCGGAAGTATTTTAAAAACATTTTCTATAACCGAAAAATGCTTGGAAGGAAAAAAGGAGAGGCCTCGATATTGGTTTGATATTTAAACATTTTTGCAGTGAGGTACATGTATGGCGAACTTTGATTTGTTTGAGCAATGATTTTAAGCCTCAGTCACAACTGGCCGTACGTGTTTGGTGATCGTGCGTGTGTTACGGGTTTTGCCAGTTTTGGCTCCTGTGGCTGATCGTAGTGTTAAAAATTGTGTTGAGGTGATTGAGAGTGCAACGTAAAACAAACGGACGTTTGACGTGCCAGTCGTAGGTGTCACGTACAATTTTGTTTGGAGACGGGTTGCAACTCGCAACGTGCGATGCCTGTAGGAACCGTTTTTGCGTATTACGATCATCGTGAAAAAGACGTACGTTTGCCTTGCGAACGGCTGTAATAACATCCGTGTCGTAGGTAACCTGCAAGTCAATCATACCGACGTCTTTCTGTGTCTCACGACAACTGCACGGACAATTATTAGTTTTCACATGAAATAGAGAACATTTTAGCTTTGAACATGTACTGAAATATATCCACTGTAAGCAAGTAAATATTAAAACGTCAAAAGAACTCGTATAGAAAAAGAAGACTGTTATTCTGTTATATTGTGTTATTGCTGCTTTGGTGATTAAACAAGCTAAACTGGACAATACAAATGAAGAATGTTTTGAAACAAATAATTTATCTTTCGAATCTAATGCCAATAAATATTGAAAACTTTTCTGAAATCTAGAAGAAAGTTTGCGCAAAAATCAAATTTTAGCAAATTAATTATCAACTGATAATTTTCCTGGTCAATATAAAATTTTTAATACATGATTTTCCAATTTTATTAACTATTTGTTAAACTTTACAATATTATCGAAAAAGCTTTGACAAATCTTTCAATGAAAGTAAAAAGACACATTGAATTAGGTTGCTTTTACAAATATTATTATTAAAATAGTGACACCATTTACATTTCATTCATTTTAAAAATCAGTCTACAAATTCGTTCCTGGTATTCTGATTAGGATACAATTATGAAAACAATTTACAAAGTTGTAATGGTCATATGAGATGATAATTAATATTTTCATAATGATGATTATTCAGAAGGTACAACTTTGGGCAGTTCAGCCGATCAGTATATATATAATAATAATTACTATAGGTTACAAATTTACAATATTTAGACTCCCTTGACACTAAAATGATGGGGAATGAAACCCCTGGTCAAGATTTTCACAGAAATTACTCGGTTTACAAAGAAAAATTATCATACTTACGAAAACAACATTCTTTTATAGGTTTTGTTGGAGTGTTTTGTGTAGTTTGTTTTAGATAAAAATATCGTTCTGTGCGTAAATATCATTTTCTTCTCCTTATTCCGAAAATGTATATGATTCTATCCTTGCACGCTTGCAAGTCAAAGTGATCGAGAAATCTTGCCTTTTCTTTACAATGTAATTCAAAATCTAGTTCTTTCTTGTTCTGATTTCTTCTTTGCCTTTCATCCTTTTGTCAAAATGAACGTATGTGTTTGATTTTAGTTTTCAGAAGGGAGTTACTAGAATATTTGATCTTGATGAATAGTAAAACTGTCCTTTCCCTTATAGTGATTTTTTACACAATCATTTTCTATAAATAATTTGTTTATGGGCGATTCGCACGCACCACGAGCAATGGGTGTACGCTTGACGTAAGTATGACGTACGTTTACTGTGCGTTCAATTTATATGTTGATGGTAAGCACAAGCGACTTGCAATCAACGTACGTGTAATACAAGGGACAAGTGAGATCTCCTTACATCACTCGTGCAAGTCAAATCGTACGGGTTTCTTGAGTGAAGCGCAGTGGTGGCCTTTTTTATTTGCATGGTAATCAAAACATTTTGTTTATTGTACATATGTACTTTATAAAATGACATGTTTTTACATAGACTTAAACTTTTGGTCCTCAGGCTTCGCAGGATTTGATCACGTGACCAACCAAGTTCATATCCCTTTTCAACTTGCTGTTTATTTCATTTTAATGAGGTCAACATGGCGCTTTTCGTTTGAAAATTGCATTATCATACAGTCAGTTCAAGCATATCTTTTACAACATACACCATAGAATAGCACAGCATTTGAATTTCATACCATAGCGTTGGAATCTCATACCATAGCATACAATCTCATATATTCTCATTTGTCATACATGTAGCATATCATAGCATAGCATACAGCATGATTTTAACTCGGTTTTTAAATGCTTTTATTTTTTAAGAGTATATGTTCATATTGCAGATTAGTGGTAACCTTTGGCTTAATTCTTATTATTGTACTTCGAAATGTTTGGAACTCGTCTGTGTATGGAGGTGTTTTTGCTCAAATTTCTTAGCATACCATAGCATAGCATACCATATTATTAAGCCCTTTATTTCAATTTCTGATAGCATAGATTACACATCTCAAAGCATTGCATTGAAATCTCATAGCATATCATGAAAATCTTATACCATAGCATAGCATAAAATTGTAAAAGATATGCATGAATGGCTGTAAACACAAAAACAGGGAATATGTTAATCTATTAATTTTTCTCAAAACTAAATATAAGTAATGCATGTAAACAACAATGTTTAAAAGTTCACCGGGATATGAACTTGGTTATTAAATCTTCTTAAACGCCCTTTGGGTTTCACATGCTTCTCAGAAGATCATGTGACACCGTTTTTGGCGTGCTATTTATTCTTAAACAAATGCAAGCATGCCATATATAATTTTGTAGGTAAATCATCGTAGTAAGCATTTTTCCACTGCGTTAAGTCTAAAAGCGAACATTATTGCAATTTTCAGAAAGAGGGTATCTGTGATGGATGATATCCACAATATTTTTAATTGTTTTATTTAATTTCTTTTTAAGTTCAAGACTTCAAGCAGTATTGATACAAAATCAATAATAAATATATTTAAAACACATGATGACCTTTATACTTTTGCTCATGCGCTGTGACAAAGCTACGTGTGTTTAAAGGAAATTGAACGTCGCAGATCTCCAATGCAAAGAGGGAATATACGCTGAATGTTAATATATGTACATAAACATTTTTTTAATGTATTTTATGCAATACATTGCACAATTTCTATAATTAATGCTATTTGATGCAAAATTATTTTTTGATATATTTTGTAGAAAAGAAAGTTCAATTTTCCTAGAATTCTAATACTTTAATACTTAGATCACTAAATCTGCAGCAGTTATGTACAATTTCTGATTTTAAATCCCCACAGTTCCAACCGAGTTAAAATCTAAAGTCATAATAAATGTTCTAAAGACAAGTCCCTGCATTTAACGATCAAGTTTAAATTCGACCTGCACGCAATGAAACAGTCAAAGATTTGGTTCTAAAATTAACTGAGCAATTCAAACATATCTTTTAAAATAAAACAGCGAAAATTTCAAAGGCATACAAACAGTAAGTAAAAATCTTGTTTAATCATTTTTAAAGCCTAAAGAAAGCTAAGGAGTCGTTTTACCTAAAACCTTGAATGAACTAAATAGAGCAAGTATCAACGGCCTAACTAATGATTGAATAAATACGAAATTCCTTTGAGCTCAGTTTTGTAGCAACTTTTTTTTCAAACAAATGCGAGCTGTTAAACGATATCAAACGTAATCTTTGCAAAAAATGCGAACAATTGTAAATAATCAAATTCATTGCAAACAAACGCTTAACTTTCCAAAAAGTATCAGAAATAAAAACAAAAAATAACTCCCGCAATTACTTTTGCCAAATAATGCGAACCTTTTGTTAAAGCTGCTTGGTCAGATTTTATATCAAATTTTGTGTACGCTTTTAAACGATGGTTATGCTGTGTATGTTTATAATACTAGTAATTAACATTGTAGTATAGTTTCCTCAGTGATTTCAATCATAATAAGTGTACAAAATTTGTTTACCAATCAAAACGTCTTAAAAAGTTAGCGCGTTATTTCGCCCCTATTAAAATTTGCCCCGACGTCGAGGCGGGTTCCATTGCATTACGACTTTGACATCGCTATAAATAAAGTCCTAATGTTTTGGCAAATCAAAAATAAATTTGTGCACTATTTGTTCACTTACATTTCTGAAGTATTTTTGTTTAAAATCGATGCATATTATACGATTAAATAAATCAATCTTCGGGGGACGAAAGAAAACGGTTCCCTTTTCTAAACATTACTGCCTATTTTCTAAACATTACTGCCTATATAAAACATATTTTATTTCATTGGACTCCCACAATAAATAATTGTTCCGGAATTTCAATCTTTACTCTATTGATTCTATTTTTACTTACCAGACTAGAAGTGTATCTGGTAGCATATGGTTTGGTATAAATCAGCTTGATGAATAAATAAATTCACGTTTCATTCTTTAATATACAAATGAAATGCACAAGCACATGTATAAAATATTCCAATTTAAATATTAAGATATTATACACAAACGATTCTTAAATTACAACTATTAAGTGAAAAGTTTGTAATGACAATGTAACTGATGGTAATATCGAATTCTTAATGTGCTGTAGTTTGAAGTGCTGTCAGCTGACTGTTTGATAACGAATTCGCTAAATTTCCTATAAACTTTAATTTTAATTGAATTACAGTTAAACCGAGGTTTTCCAATGGTTAGTTGAAATTCGCTATAAACGAGTTTCCATGTATTCTGGGGAGTTTGTTCTTCTTGACGATGAAATGCATGAGGTGTCTTGATTAAGACTGATTGATTGACTTGCATTTTGGCCATTTGATCCACTAGGATTTGAACCGTTTAGTGTTTGTAGAAGTAATTCGTTTGATTCACTTGAATTTTGGCCATTTGATCCATTCAAATTTGAACTGTTTAGTTCTTGAAGAAGTGGTTCGTTTGATTCACTTGAAGTTTGGCCATCTGTATCCCTTCTGTTTTGGCTATTAGATCTATGAGTATCATTTCGATTCTCTTCATTTTCAAAAACGGATCGTTTATAGATACAAATGGTTTCCATATTTTCTGGGGAGTTTGATCCTCTTGACGATGAAATGTTTGAGGTGCCTTGATTAAGACTGATTGATTGGCTTGCATTTTGGCCATTTGATCCACTAGGATTTGAACCGTTTAGTTCTTGTAGAAGTGGTTCGTTTGATTCGCTTGAATTTTGGCCATTTGTATCCCTTCTGCTTTGACTATTGGATCTATGAGTATCATTTCGATCATCTTCATTTTCAGAAACGGGTGGTTTATGGATACAAATAGTAGGGATTCTAACGATTACTTTTTCATGTTTGTTAGGGAATGATGTTAATGACACAAAACATTCACAGAAACCGTTTTCATCTACTGAACATTGAAAACAACCACAAAAAAATGTACAGACATATCGTAGTGAAGTGCAGATACAGCCATCGCTTTGATATTTTTCACATAAGTAAATATTTTCAGTATGATGCTCAAAATATGATTCTGGTTGTAGCTTTTTATTATTAGCAAGTGCTTCGATATCAGCTTTAATTTCTTTTTCTTTCATATGAACACGACTTGTAAAATCTGTTACCAAAAGAGCCTCTACAAGACGTGGTGGTCCAAATAAAAAAATCAGAGAAATAATGGCAGTCAAATCCGGCTGTGCTCCAAATCTTATATAACCAATCTTTCGCATGGTATCAAAGATAATAGCGAAAAAAAGAACAGAAAGCGTTATTTTTACAAACAAGTAGAATACTTCAACAGAAAGAGGGAAGTGTTTCGCAACGATTTTGTTAAAATGTTTTATAGAAATGCTGTTTTGTTCCTGAACACCTAGAATTGTCTCTAGGAGATTTTTATAAAGTTTCGTAAATTGATAAACAAAACGAGATATGTAAATTATGATAGATGTAATAAAAATAACATAAATATAAGTTTGAATTGGAAATCTAGGCACTGCTAAAAGTAAAGTAAAGATAACAAATTGAATAATGTAGCTAATTCCATTAAAAACTATGTTGAAAGAATATTTATACGTGAAGAACAAATACGCTATTGCAGATCCATGAGACATTAAGTTAAACGTTAACTCATATAATAGACCACGACGTAATTGACATTTCTCAAACAAAAGATTAGACAGACATGCATTTATACGTTTGATAAAAAGAACATACACAGTAAAAACAACTGGACAAAGGATATTACACAAAACTAAACCAATGTTAACCAACACTTGGATTGGATATATCAGGTATAACAAAGAGCAAAAAGGTTTTATTTTAAGGT
Organism: Magallana hongkongensis; assembly: GCA_016163765.1. Classification (NCBI taxonomy): domain Eukaryota; kingdom Metazoa; phylum Mollusca; class Bivalvia; order Ostreida; family Ostreidae; genus Magallana; species Magallana hongkongensis. Next base: position 4,789,767 of record WFKH01010931.1, on the reverse strand, counting down.
TAATGAACAATACCTGGGTCCAAAATCGGTAGCTAAAAAGTAAGGATAATTTTTTAATCTTATTAGACACATTTGAAGTCGAATTCAAAATTGGTACTTTTAGTACCGTTACAAAAGTGCGAATGCAACTGCGATTACCCAATTTGATAAAATTTAGTAAAACAAAATCGTCAAGATCTCCATTTGAATTTAAAAATACACACACATGCATTAATATAAAATGTATGATCCCTCCAATTAATGCGCCTGGAGAGAATAAGTTTTCAGCGTGCTGAAAACTACCTATATCATTGGGGACCTCTATAGAACAATCACAAAAATCGTAAATTTCTGATTTAAGATAATATACCAAACTGGTTAAAAGCATTAAAACTATTATGATGCGCATTGTTGCAAAATATTTACTATTTCCAGAAAACATGAGACGCTTACAGATAATATAAGGACTGTACGGGGAATCGGACATATAATAATTGCCATCAACCGTTTTCCTATCTTCTATATAATATGCCATTTCAATAAAAATAGGATAAAAAGAGTACACGAAAAATATGATAGAAATAACGACATAAGTGACATACGATTTTTCAATGGGCACAAATGTATTGTTCTCTAGGTAACAACGAAATGGAAATCCAATTTTAACGCCTGATATATTACTGATGTAGTCTCTTGCGTTGTCCGTCTCAATTTTAGCGAAACATATATGTCCATTGGATGCCTCTAATGTAGTATTCATGGCTTTACTATTAGATTTGGTGATATCTGATAAATAATTAGCCAAGTATGTGTCAAGATTAAATTTACAGGCTTCGGTAAAATTTTTGAAGGTTATTTGAATATTTAAAGCATCTGTTTTAACTTTCAAAAGATTAAAACTGAAAACATCCACATCTTGCGGAAGACTTAGTAGATATTGAAAATCTTGTGCTCTCCATATCCATTTCTTTGATTTCATTTCTTCCAGAGAAAGTAAATCGGAAGTTGAATGATTGTATATCAAGTTCATGAAGATGACATTTTTACCATTTTGAACAAGGTCAGAAAAAGATTTTTTTTCCTGTTGAAAAGACAACGAATATTCGATACAGGAAAAATTAGCCGCCATTGCGATACATCTGATTGCAGGTGATGTACATAAACACACGAAAAACACACTTGCAAGGTTCCTGAAACAAAATGAAAAAAGAACATTTTAAATCAGGATTTTTAATTTTGTTAACGTCAGGGTTGGGGTCAATTATATTAAAAAGTAATTAATTAAATTACAATTACTTGCTTAAAACCAACTACTAAATTACCATTACCATTGCAGGGATTTTCAAATTGATCAATTAAATTACAATTACTTTGCAGATGTAAGTAAATTACATTTGATACAATACATTTTTTTAATTAAAGCAGATAGAACATATGATGAAAATTTATTAAAACCATGATGTAGTTATTAATGTACATATGTTCATAGATGCATTTAATGCTCATTAAATGTTCATAAGTAATGTCCCCTAATCTGCACCTATCATGTCTGAAAGTCTTTCCTGGGAAACCGAATCTTAACATTCTTATTTTTGTGTTAATATCCACTTAATCCCTCTTTATAAACATTTAGAACATAATCCACTTTTTAATCCAATCAGCAGTGGCTAGATATTCCATTAAGTGATGTTTTTAATCGTTAAGAATTTTTCTTTTAAGTTCTCAGCGACGTCACATTTTCGAGACAGCTTAGAAAGCCGTAAACAAAAGGGAAATAATATTTGATTGGCGCATAACTTTTGATCAGCCAATGAAAAAGTGGGTTATGTTCTAAGTAAGTTAGATCATAATAATTAAAATTTACGCGACTAAGAAGGAGCTCGGTCGTTTCGCTCCCACGCCACCTTCTTAATCGCGTTAATTTTACTTAATATGATCTAACTATTACATAGAAAAATACAGATATAATCGGAGATAAAAAGTAGACCATATTATTTCTTATGAAAACATAATTCACACCTATTGTTTTATATCTATAAATATCAAAAAGCACCCCCCCTTCGTGAACAAATTTGGCTACAAAAAAACTTAAACCCCTTTAAAGCCATAGCTCTAAGTATTCAATCTGTCAATTAAAAATCATGACAAAAAGTGTATATTTCCATTTTATTTGTTAAATAAACAGAGAATTTTGTATAATTTAATAATACCGATTCAAAGACAATTGGAAACGTAAATTTTCCAATAAGAGGGGAAATAAGTATTTATTTTTCAGGGAAAAGAGATTAAGTAAATCAATTTGAAAAAAAATTAATCCCAAACAAATAAATTGATAAAAATATTTGACACATGTTCATAGTTTATACTTTTAAATTAAAAACCTTAATAAAAATGATACTGAGTCATTGAATTAGTTGTTATATTAGTAAAAAAAAAATTGTAGTTAAAATTATGCATTTTAACAACTATAACTAACTTGACCTAGCTTGTATTTGATTACAGTCATGAATTTTATATAATTTGTTGGTTTGTATCTAATGTACAATTGATAATGTTGTGACATTGTGTAGTGGACAGCTTTCATATTGATACATGTATATACGTCAGTGTGTAATTAAAAGTAATTGAAAAGTAATATAAACTAGATGCTGTCATTAGACAGTAATACCCGCACCAAGTATTTGCCCCTTAATAACACTGTTTTGTACCAGTTTTAGTAAAAACGAAGGATACATGCAATTTCCGGTAATTTTTAAGAATTACAATTTCATAAATTGAGATCACATCCCATAATACACATGAGCGGCCCTTTATGTACAATTTGGGGTTGAACTTTTTGCATGTGAATTTTAAGTTAATCAAAAATCTTAACATTTCATGTCATAGAAAGTATGGTCTATATAATTATTACAAACAAAATTAAATTATGCCCCTCCCCTCGGTGGTTGCCGGCTTTAGATTTGCTTCCGTGTGCCAACATTATCGTGTGCACGGATTTAGAGAAGGGGTGGGAGTGAGGGGTCTAGACCCTCCTCCCCCCTTGAAAATTCATTTATAGTACAGTAATAGCAAAATTACCAAAAATACACCTCGGACCCCAATCCCCCCCAACCCCCCCCCCCTGCAAACACAAATACATGTACTACTCCCACCCCCCCCCCCCCACCCCCCCACACACACACACACTTCTCAGGGATAAATAAACATCAGAATATTTTGATAACAACGAAAGCCTGCCTGTACATGTAGTTGCAACATAGAAGATTTTAAACAGTGCAATATAAATGACATAATTATATTGCGCAATAGTTTTCAATGCAAAACTGCCAGGACAGAAGATATAATTACTGATTTAAGGTGGTATAAGACATATGTCGATCTTTATGTGGATAAAAGTACGTTATAATCAAAATGGTGATGTTTTAGAATTTTAAAATTTTACAGTACATGTATTTGGCAAAAAAAAAATTAGTTTTTAAATTTTTGAAACTTAAGTAAAAAATAGAAAAGCCCCAGCAGGATTTGAATTCTCTACTTACAGACACGTAGTTAACGCTCTAACCCATTGCGCTTCACTGTTAGGTAACATTATTTTGGGGGAAAATATTATATTTATACTTTATTGTTTATTTCAATAGGGAGTACATCACAATATG
>WFKH01010931.1:4766835-4781360 GCA_016163765.1 Magallana hongkongensis | reverse complement strand
TTAGAATGCATTTTAAAGAAATTTGATTTTTGGAGGGGGATCTGGACCCCCTCCCCTTGACTCCATCTCTAGATCCGCACATGGGATAATGATAATTTTCTGCTACTATTTGACTACCAGGATTAAATTTAATTTTTCAAAACTTATTGCACATCTATAGGACAGCCACTATCATATCCCAAGATATGATGTGTCTATTCATTAAATCATTAGAGGAGTTCTGGGATGTAGTTTAGTTTTTTTGGGGGTGTTAAACGTCAATTTTTTGCTATTATTTGACTCCCTGGTTGAAATTTAAATTTTTAAAATCTTATTGCACATCTATAGGACAGCCCCGATCATATCCCAAGATATGATGCGTCTATTTATTAAATCATAAGAGGAGTTCTGGGATCTAGGGTTTTTTTTAGGAGTGATAAACGTCAATTTTCTGCTACCATTTGACTCCTCCCTGGATGAAATTTAAATTTTTAAAACCTTATTGCACATCTATAGGACAGCCACTATCATATCCCAAGATATGATGTGTCTATTCATTAAAATAATACAATGAATTCTGGGATGTAATTTAGTTTTTTTTGGAGTGATAAACGTCAATTTTTTGCTATTATTTGACTCCTCCCTGGATGAAATTTAAATTTTTAAAACCTTTTTGCACATCTATAGGACAGCCCTATCATATCCCAAGATATGTTGTGTCTATTCATTAAATTATAAGAGGAGTTCTGGGATCTAGGTTTTTTTTAGGAGTGATAAACGTCAATTTTCTGCTACTATTTTACTCCCTGGATGAAATTTAATTTTTTAAAACCTTATTGCACATCTATAGGACAGCCCCAATCATATCCCAAGAGATGATTTTTTGTTGCCCACCGATCCCTGTGATGAAAAAAAAAATTTCTGAAACCTGATCACACTTCAAAATGACACCCCAATCATATTCTAGAAGATCATTTGGCTACTTCGAAAAAAAGTTGACGTTTTTGAAAGCAGATTTTTTGTCAAAAAATGTCATTTTTCAACCACCAAATGACCCCCAGGACAAAATTGAAATTTCCGAAACCTTATTGCGCATCTATAGGACACCCTAAAACATTCCAAGAGATGATTTGTCTATTGTTGAAAATGTAGGAGGAATTCGATGAAGAAGGTTTTTTGTGAAAAAACGTCATTTTTTACCAATTATTTGAACCCCAGAACTACCAGAGAATTTTTGAAACCTTTTTACAAAACAACATGACACCCCTAATCAAACTCCAAGAGTTCAGATTGCTAGTTTATACGATGTAAGAGCAGTTTGAGAAAGTAAAACGTGACAGACAGACGGACGACGGACGGACGGACGGAGCAGGATAACAACAATATACCCGAACTTTCTTTAGAAAGTGCGGGTATAATTATATGCCTGTTTTGAAGGTAATTAATTAAATTACCATTATATGTACGAATTGAAAATTTAGTCAATTACACATTACTTTCAATTACATCAGAATTAGTAAATAATTACGCTCAATTACCATTTCATATTACCATTACCCCATCCCTGGTTAACCTGTAACTTAAATTCGGATACACCTTAATTAATTAACATATTGCTATAAATCAATTCATACAATATCAATGCTACTTTCATTTCCACATAAATATCTTTACTAAAAACGCATATGTGTTTTATAGTTTAAATGATATGCCAAATTGGACTCTGATATGGTTTTAATATATATAATCTATCACAAAACATATACAAAACTCTTTCTGAACAACAATGAACATCATTTAACAATTTTTACGAATGAAAAATAAGCTTTTTTATCTTTTATCTTTCCAAAACTTTCTACAACGTAATGTTTGGTTGAATTTTGAAAAATTTTAAAATTCTAGACCGGTGAAAGTATTTTAATAATAATGTACTTAAATCAACATTAATATTATTCAAAACAACCTTAATCTAACTTGAATATAAATCAAATTTTGAGAAAATGATTTGTAAAAATTAGCAACAAGTTTTTAATAACTTCAAATTTTCTCCCCACAAAATAGAGCTTAACCATTAATTTTAACAACGTTAATCAAAATTTGAGCCAAATTTGGATGGAATTGGCCAAGTGGCTCTGGAAAAGAAATGGAAATTTTAAAACAGTTAAAAACGGTCAGACAGAAGCAGAAAAACAGGAGATTATAAAAGCGATCTGATTAAGTCCTCTCCAAGTAGATTGCTTCTTATACTTGGAGCGGATCAAAAAAAAAAAAAAAGCTTAGAACGTTGCATTTGAGAATAATATCTGTTTAAAATTTCGTACAGCTTTTTAATTGACTAAAGTAAGTGAAACTAAAGTTAACTGTTTATGAAATTCAAAACTAAAGATAATAAAAAGAGTGATGAATCAAAGACATACTGACCCTTTAAAAACATGTTTTTTGAATTTTAAAACTTCTTTCATATATTGAAGCTTTCCCCAAAAGACCGACTATATATAGTTTCCCTTCTTCCAGTAAAAACTCATTATATATCCCCTTTAATAACGAGACGTCCACCCCATTCACTTTTAATCCAGAGTAGTAAGTTGTCAAACATGCAAAATGCTCATTATTTAAAAAAAATATTGCCAAAAAATTACACCTGAGATGAGGCATCTACTATATAGCATATTGGCTACCTGTCAAAATAACTTTATTTGACTAATCAATGACACAAAACAATACAAAGTCGATTCCTTAAGTTTAAAATACTTACATCATTAAATTTGGAGTATTTAATAACACTTTCTTGTTCTTAATCTCCGTTTTTCCACCAGTTAAATTAAACCTTAAAATCTATAGACAAGCCATTGCATTTACCGATCAAATTTAAATTCGATCGTCATGCACAAATCGACATTTTTAAAAACCTTTAAAAGAGTTTTAAATATAACAAACATATCTTTTGAACTGTTTCAAAGGCATATATATTTACATAATACACATTCTGCTTTTATAGATTTCAAAATCTAAAGAATCTTTTACTAGTAATCGGAAACCATGAATAAGTTGAAAAGGGCGGATACCTACGAACTTTAGTCCAGAACTATGAATTACATAAGTATGAAAACCCGTTGAGCCTATTCCAATAAGTAAAAAAAAGATTTTTTTTTTTTTACTAATTAACGCGTACATTTAGCGATTTAGTGCGTAATCTTTACGCGAGATATGAAACTTTTGCGATATTACTCCGAATTTCCGCGAATGAAATTGAAATTTGACATAGCGCACCATTTTCGCGAAAAGACGCGACACTTTAGAAATTTCAGGTGTATTGTTTACATACACGGGTTAATCCAAAAGTAATTTCACACAATAAACCGTGCTTGTCATGCACACTGTATTATAGACAAGATCCCTTCTGCTATTCTTATGTTAAACATTGAGCCTCTTTTGTAACTGGATGGTTACATAGTCATATCCCATATTGAGCAATACAGTTCTCAAAAAATTTTAAGCAGCTGATCACATATATATACACCTCCATTAACTTTTGCAACTCTTTTGTGGTCCAATAATCGTTCAGGGGCCACAGTTTATATAATTGAGATTTAACAATTGCCATGATGCCAAAAATTATAACATTTGAATTGGTTTAGAATAATTAAATTGTTTTCTTCGTAAAATTACCACCCTCCGCCCCATTGTGGCCCTACACAAGTTACAGTTTGCTGACCAATTAGATTATGAGGTGGAAATTTCTGAGATTTTGAGGAGGAAATTTCTGAAGATTTTTCTCTGCATAATTCTATGTTAAAATTTTATCCCTTCCCTCTTGTGGTGCCAAAATCGACAAAAATGGAAAACATAGAGAATAAAAGCAAAACTCTATTAGCAAAAGGCCTAGAGACCTTCACGGTCACCTGATTACCACAGCTGTTAAATGGATAGACGAACCCTAAATAACCTAAGTAACCTCCTCAAGCACCCGTTCCCTATGTATCAGATTTAGCATTTAGTGTTTCCAGTTTCTTTACCATATTTTTTCAGTTCCTATAAGTTCTTAAGATTCAGTTTCTTACCCGTCTTTACTTTCAGTTTCCATAAATTCTTTGGCTGCAGTGTCATTTCCATCTATGTTTCCATTTTTTATATATGCTTTATGTACCTTTAGTATCTTAACATTAAGATATTCTTATTTCCTTTAACTGGACGCCAAAGGTATGACTTTAGCTCTCCCTTCTTCGTTTCGGTGAGCTAAATAAGATTGTTTAAAAACTCATTAATGAAAGATATAAGGTTTAAACACAAACACAACGTCCCACACGTAGGTATGTCTAAACTAATCATCTTTGGGTTGTAAATCGATGTTTCATTTTAGAGAACAATAAATTTGCTCAGAAATGTGTTTCTTCTTTGTCACTCGAGTTTGACTGGTCCTATTTTCATTTTTATTGCAAATAATAGAAGGGTCTAATGTCACTAAGTTCAATACTGCATATGTTGTTATTATCTTCATTTTTAAAAAGTTCAGATTCTATCCAGTCTTAATGTTCAAGTTCAATAATTATTTTAGATTTAGTTTCTTCTCTGTCTTTATCTTCGGTTTAAAAGGTTCTTCAGCTTCAGTATTTCCTTCGTCTTTATCTTCAGTTTCAGAATCTGTTTTAGCTTTAGTGTCTTCTCCGTCTTTATCCTCAGGTTTAGAAGGTTCTTCAGTTTCTGTGTTTCCTTTGTTTTTATCTTTAGTTTCAACAAGGACTTGAGTTTTACAGTACCGATCAGACCCAACCTAACACTAGAGTAAACCCCAACTAAACCCCGGGTTTACTTTTGGGGTTTACTTGGGGTTAACTCTGGGTTTGCTTTTTGAAAATTTGGGTCCACTCGGGGTTTACTTTGGGTTTACTTGGAAATTGCTTTTGAGGTCAACTGTATGCACTGAAGTATGAAGCAGACCCGTCTTTTATCTTACAATCCTACTGCCTGTAATTCCTGCCCCTTTAATATTCCGAATACACAGTTAGCGTCTGCTTTTAGGGGTATAGTTCTGACCGGGTTTACTCTCTGTGTACACTCTGGGTTTACTTTGGGTTTACTCTGGGTTTACTCTGGGTCCACTCTAGTAAACCCGGAGTAAACCCAGAGTAAACCCAGAAAGCAAACCCAGGGTTTAGTTGGGGTTTACTTTCTGTTAGGTTGGGTCTGATCGGTACTGTAGATTCTACTTCGTCTTTTCTTTCAGTTTTGATAAGTTTCTGAACTTCAATGTTTTCCCCGTCTTTACCTTCAAGTTCCAAAGTGTTTTTAGCTTTGGTTTCTTCTCCGTCTTTATCAAAAGGATTTTAAAGTTTTTTTCGCTTTAGGTTTTCCATGTTCAATGCAAACACAGGGAATTTTCAACATACTAAGTTTTACATTGTTATCTTCAAATTTGAAACCCGTGTCCACAGTTGCACAATATTCACAATATCCTTTATCATCGAATGAAAAATTGCAACAGCCACAGCAAGACATGCATAACCACCGCAACCAGAAGCACGTTGAATTATATTCACAACACTTTTCGAGATGTAATTTTGTATTGTTGGTTGGCACATTTTATGAATCATCGGGTTTTTCCCTTTTCCAGAGATTTATCAAGTATGCTATACAAGGAAGTTTATTTTCTGATATAAGATTGTGAAATGAAAAATGAAGCACAGCTAAAAAAGTGTAAAAATAAAGAATTGTATTACATAGCTAGTTCCATTTAAGAATATATTAAATGCGTACTTATAAGTCAAAATTAGATAGGTGATAGTGTTGGTGTGAGACACTCTCTGTACAATAAAATTAATTACTACATTCTTATCACCTTTACAGCAGACTAAATATCTATAAAATAGATTTCCAATAACTACATTTATATATTTAGTTAACAGAATGTAAACAATGAAGACTACAGGGCAAAACATACTTCCTATTACGAGGATAAAGTTAACAGGGAAACATAAAGCAGAATGTAGCCGAACAATTACATTAAATGTACGATTTTTTTTTCTTTTGGGGGGGGGGTGTCAGTAAAGTGATTAGAACTGACAGGCCGATTAGAATCGCTAGACTGATTAAAACCAACAGAATTAATAAAAATTATCTTTGACCAGAAGAAATAAGATAGCCAAAGAAATATTTTTCGAATTTTATGCGACACTGTTCTTTTGCTTTGTTGTTGGTAATTTATAGCCGTACAATTTCAAGTATTCGCTGTCCAACCGAAATTAAGCCCAAAATCTAAATAATAATTTTAGAGACATGCTACTGCTTTATAATCGAACAAGTTTGGTCTTCGTTTAAAAAAAAAAATCGAACGATCTCTTTACTAACGTAGTGCAAACTGATCTATTGAAAAGACCATTGTTAATGTTTCAAAAGCATTAATTTCGGAAATACACATTTTGCCTTTCATACATTTCAGAAAGAATGCGTTGAGAAGGACTTTGGTCTAGAACTATGGATTAAATAACACATGCATTATTGCTGCAAAAAAAGTAAATAATTATGCTAAAGCCAATCAATCTTTGAAGGCTTGCTAAAAAGAAGACTGTGTTATAATTGTAAATACAGTAAAACTCGGTTATAGCGAAGTCGTACGGACTAATTGATTTACTTCGTTATATTCGTAATTCGTTATATCCGTATACCAAATTCGTTATAATAACCATAGCGATTTCACTATATACATATATATTTTTTCACCAGACTACAATTTTTGCTAATTGGGGCTTAAAATGAAAAACGATTCTTTTGATACCTTTAATAATTGGATTGTGAATTGAAGAATTTATGTAAAATTAAATTCATTCAAACTATTATGTTAAATGGTAGTACAAACTTTTAAAACTGAAAAAATAAATCGTTATTAAAGTGTAAAATTTTGTCATTATTCACCTCTTCAGGACTCAAAATCAGTTCGCTATATTCATAAATTCGTTATATTCGAATTCATTATGACGTAAAATTTTGAAAAGATTTGTTAAAAATTTTACCAGGTCCAGGCAACCTCCGTTGTTGGAGGATAGCTAAATTTCAAGATTGCAGTCAATTTTCACCAATGGATAGAAAGTCGCATTGCATTGTGGGTGAAGTTACCCTCCATCTTTGGAGGATAGTAGGGGTATATATCTTTAATGAAGAAATGCAAGCACCAGACCACATGGAAATTAAAGTTAAGTAAATAAACTAATGATTGTATGCGGCGATTTGAAATTCTATATGTAGTTTTACAAAAGACCAAACTATTTTTAACTGTTTCATTTAATAAAAAACACAAAATGTTGATGTTTATTTTTTTTTTTTGAAACATAATTAACAATTCACGTTTAGACATGCACAAACGATGATGCTTTTGATCTGTTTGGTACATGTACAAAGTACTAGTGAATGTGTTTATACTTTAGGAACTTTGTTACTCTTACTTTCTTTATTAATACATAGGTTATTTGTTATTATGGAAAACTAATCCCTCAATACAAAAATACATTGTCAAATTTTAATCATCAAAATGATACCATTTATAAATATCAATTATACTGAATGTTTAAAAAATGTGAGTCTTTGCCTATAAAATAGTTTTTCCTTAAAATCAGCCCTGAAATTATTTAAACTTTAATAAATAATTCATTCATCAATAATTATAATTAAAGACAGCTAAGGTGATTTTTAATTGTCTGATAATTATATTTTATGTCATAGTTAACTCCCTTTGTATAAACAGAGTTAATTGCCCTTCATTTGAAAAAAAATTCTCCAGGGGGCGCAAGCATCTATCCTCCAATTTTGGAGGATAAAATCTCTCCTCAAAAAACGGAGGTTGCTAGACCTGTTTACAGGGGACTCAAGAAAACTTCGCTAAATCCGAGATATCGACAAATCCGTGTTCGTACTAAACGAATTTTACTGTACCGGTATAACATGTGTAAGTAATTTAAAGTTATTGTTATAATTCTACTAAAGGTGACAATTGAGCTCCTAAATTTTTCCAAATTAAGTAAGGTTCATAATCAGGGACCTAAGATTTAAAATAAAATAAATATAACTTTCCATAAGAGTAAATGTTTTTCTCTGCTTAGTTTGTATACATGAACATATGTATATAAGCAGTAAGCAAATGTTTCGAAAATTAAAGACCTTTAAATCAGCAATATAATGCCAAGAGAAAAAAACAGCATGTACAGCTGCATATGACAAGAAAACAACATAAAGGCATATAACAGGGGGTGAGAAAAAGAAAATATTCACCATATCATTGGCAATGCACTACTTATCTCATGTAATCATGAAAATGTTTAAGTAAACTAATCCTTTTTTAAGAGTTCCCAACTCAAAGTCCAAATAAGACTGTTCGGCAACGTCCTCGAAGTTCTCGTTGTTTTCATTACCACCAATAGAACTTGTACTGTTTAATTATTCACTAATTTTGAAAAATGAATATTTTGTAGGATTTATACTTTCTTGTCAAAAACATTTGACTTGATTTAAATGTTGAGCCGTAGATCTTTTATATCTTTCCGAAGAAGGACACGGATAATAAATTTAGTGAAATACATAATGTATCTATACATGTATTTTACATTATGTCGAACAATAAAGTTTATTGTATGAGATGTGTTCGGCTGTTCAAAAGGGTTGTGCCTAAATTTATGAGATTAAATAACTGCTCACAATTACGTTATTTTGAGGATACCGAAGCTTTTGGATCATTTGAAGCTATCTTGAGGATTTAAGGTAGTACAAAACAGGTAAGCTAAATTTTTCTGAAAAGAAGATAGGTGGATAAGGCGTGAAATGACTATATAAGGATGGATAAGGTACTGAAAAATTAAAATATCAACAAATCTGATAATATTTAAAACTATCATTCAAAACAATATTTATTTAACATCATCGATTTGTAATCCTTTGATATGTTTAATACTTGGAATATTTTAATTTAAACTGGCGTATGCCTATCAAGACCTCCAAATAGTGTGCTTTTTAGAACTTCAATGCCTTAGAGCACCAGGCATTAGTTAAACTTATATAACTAGTTTTTATAGGTAGTGGGTTCGATACCACCAAATCTTAAGGCAATATTTTTTTCTTATCGTTTGTTAAAATATTCAAAACTGAATATAGTTAGAAATTGTGCTTTTGCAAACTTGTATTAAAACATCATCAAATAGATTTAATTGAAAAAAAATAAATTTAAAATTGTATTTTACGACTAAACCAAATGGGCATGTGAGCTATCTTATCCCCCATTGTGCTGTTAGAAAAACAGCTAAGTGAACCATGATAGCATGTATATTCAGCTTTATTGAAAAGCGTGTGCCAACATATGGTAAAAGGCTGTAACAAAAAATAAAACACGAATAAAGACACCATTACAATACCATGTCATACAATACACACACAGTCACATGGATTCATACTGTAGTAGGCTATCTTTAAGAGTTAATAGAGAGAAAATACATATTCACAAAACTTAATAAATTCAAGATCTATTAATAAACTAGAAACTTTTAAAACAAATTGTTGATACCAAGTATACAGATATAGGACATTTAAATATGGCCGCCAAAGTATCAATTAAAGTATTAAACCGTGTTCGATTAAAAATATTTGATAAACACATGAAAGCAATCTAAGAAAACATATGTATTTATAATTACAAGTTTATATAATCAGTCTTACATTTTGAGCAGGCTAGGATGTTATGATAAAACAAAACGAAGGTGGAGCACCTCGTGTAGATCAGCTCAGTAAACGTTGGATCAACGTAAAAATTGAAGAGTTCCAAAATACAAAAACATTAGATAACTCATACATAAGAAAACTCTTTTACAAAAGACAAAAAAGGGGCATAACTCTTGTTGGTTACAGCACACTCCCCGTCTGGTATCTTACTGATACCACTATTACATACATTAAAGAAAAATAATACAATAAACAAATCGATGACAAGATTCGACTAGATATTCAAATGAATGATCATCTAAATCAAATTACTCTAATAATACGACAAGTTCTTGCACTGGTCTGGTATAAAAGGTAGGTTTCCCGTCATGGATGGTCCTAACTTCAACTTTTCGGACTAAGTCATCATCACTTTTAAAAACTCGAGAGACAATGCCGACTGGCCAATTGTTCCGATGCTCGGAAGAATCTCGAATAAGTACAACATCATCAGGATTCAGGTTGCGATGTTCGTGCTTCCATTTACGGCGGGACTGTAGAATGCTCAGGTATTCCCTCCTCCAATGATGCCAAAAGATATCAGCGAGCACCTGCACATGCTTCCATTGCGCTCGATAGATGTCTGGAAGATTCAAGGAATCAGACAGAACAGGTAAGAAATCCACTTTTCCTGTCAGAAGCATGGACGGACTAAGAATCATGGGCATCTCTGGGTCTGTCGATATTGGAACAATTGGGCGCGAATTAATAATGGCGCAGACTTCACATAAAAAGGTAGCAAGAGTTTCATGTGTGAGGGATTTGGATCTGGATTCAAGTAGCATAGAGTCTAAAATCTTTCTGGTCATCCCTATCATTCTTTCCCAGATGCCCCCCATATGTGAAGCATGAGGAACATTGAATATCCAAGTAATTCCAGAGTTGCGCAAGAATTCTTGAACGGGTCCTTCTTCTACTTTAACTGTATTCATCTTCATTTCTTCAGCTGCTCCGATAAAATTCGAGCCTCTATCAGAGTGTATAAACTTCACAGGGCCACGGATTGCCAAGAAACGACGGAAGGCGTTTATAAATGAAGAACTTGACATCTCCTCTACAATTTCTATGTGCACTGCCCTACAAGTAAGGCATGTAAAGATGATTCCCCATCTTTTGCTGTTAGCGGCACCTCCTCGAGTTTTGCGTGTAGCCACTTGCCAGGGTCCAAAGGCATCAATGCCGACTGATGTAAAGGGGGGTCCTGGGGTTATCCTGTCTGTAGGAACATCAGCCATTTTCTGAGTTTCTAAACTGCGTCTTAGTCTCCGACAAGTCACGCACTTGTATATGAGAGAGGAAATCAATCGTTTGGCGCCAATGAGCCAATATCCTCCTGTGCGAAGAGCCCCTTCCGTAAAAAGTCTTCCTTGATGCTTGGTTCGTTCATGAAAGTGACGAATAAGTAAGATGGAAATGTGGCTAGCTTTGGGTAGGATAATAGGGTTGACTTCTCTTGCAGGTATTTGTCCGGCTGCTCGATTGATCCTGCCTCCAACACGAAGTAGCCCATTCTCATCAAGAAAGGGTGAAAGTGTCGCAATACTGCTGTTCTTTGCCAGAAGTTTATCACTGGCCAGGCATTTAATGTCTGTAGTAAAGTGTTCTTGCTGAGTTTCTTTCAGAATGAGAGTCTCAGCTTTTCTGAGAGCATCACACTGGCTGATGGGTTTGGTGTCATGATATCCATCACGACGATTCCGAGCTATGCGTTGAAGAGATGCGATTGCGGAAACCAGAGACTTCCAGCTAGAAAAACGCTCAAAGCGCTTTGTTCCGAGACAAGCAGGTATGGGGGGAAGATGGTTGGTGGTGATCTTCGTCATTAGTGGCCTAACTTCCACATCATAATCAGGTTCAATGAGTGGAAAATACTCTGAGGTACCAGTACATTCTGATGTACTTGTATTGCATAACCACTGTGGGCCAATTATCCAGGGAAGCTGCATGATATCAATGACTGAAGTAATACATCTGGTGCAGGAATCGGCAGGATTCTTATCTGTAGGAACATATTTCCATTGATCAGCAGTGGAGATTTTCAGAATGCGGTCAACTCTATTACTCACATACGTATAAAAACGACGAGTACGATTGCTGATATATCCTAGCACAACTTTGCTGTCTGTGTAATAATGCATAGAGTCCAATGGGATGTCTAGCTGCATGGATATGATTTCTGCAAGTTCTGTTGCCAGAACAGCTCCACAGAGCTCTAAGCGTGGAATAGTGTGACCTCTAGGTGGGGCTAGCTTGCCCTTGCCCATCAAGAACCTAACACTGTTACGGCCTTGGTCGTCTTCCACTTTGATATATGCTGATGCTGCGATAGCTTTTTCAGATGCGTCACAAAATATATGAGCTTCCACAGTCTTGACTAGGCTCACAGACGTGTGCGATAACATCCGTGGTATGGCGACTTCCTTTAAGCTCTGAAGTGAAGACTGCCACTCCGTCCACTTCTGAAGGTAACTGGAGGGTAAGGGTTCATCCCAGTCTACACCAGGGGGTGTTGCTTCTCGAAGGAGGATCTTTCCACTAATAGTAACGGGTGTTATAAATCCTACGGGGTCAAATAAACTGTTTACCGTTGACAAGAGACCACGTCGAGTGAATGGCTTTTCCTCCACTGGCACTGTAAATCTAAATGTGTCATCTTTCAGGTTCCAACAGAGACCAAGGCTTCTATGGACCAAATCGTCGTCGTCAAACTCCTTGAGTTGTTCACCATGGTCACTTGGATCAAACGCTTCCATCACTGCCAGTTTATTAGAGGTAATTTTGTGCAGTCTTAATCTTCCTTCTGACTTCATGACGGACTGGGTGCGTTTCATGAGGTCAATAGCGCTGGTTTCATCAGGCAAGGAAATGAGTCCGTCGTCAACATAAAAGTTACGATTCACAAAGTCCTTGACATCTTCATCTGCATTTTCTACCGTCTTGCGGATTCCGTAAGTTGCTATGGCAGGCGATGGACTATTGCCAAACACATGCGCACGCATTCTGTATTCAACAAGGGTGTTGTCAGGATCATTCTCTCTGTACCAATAAAAACGTAGGAAGTCACGATGGTCCTCATCCACACGAAAACGGTAGAACATTTGTTCAATGTCCGCAGTAATTGCCACTTCATCCTTCCTGAAGCGAAGTAGGATTCCTAATAGGCTGTTAACCATGTCTGGGCCAGACATAAGAAGGCTGTTGAGCGAGATACCTTCATGAACAGCAGATGAATCAAAAACACCTCTGATTTGTTCGGGCTTTCTCGGGTGGCGAACTCCAAATAACGGTAGATACCAACAAACTGCATTTGAAGACAAAGGGGCTACTTCTGCTGCTCCACTGTCCAGTACTTTACGCATGAATGTCACAAACTGTTCTTTCTTAACAGGATCTCTTTGCAAGTTTGAATGCAGTATTTGGGCTCGGTGAAATGCTTGTGGTTTGTTGTTGGGTAAGTATTCGGGAAGTTGTCTAAAGGGCAGAGGGGCTGTCCAATAACCTTCCTCGTCCTTCTTGAAAGTTTTGTCCATAAGCTTTAGGAACACACGATCCTCAACTGATAAACCAACTTGGTCATCATCTGGCGTCTTCGTGAATACATAATCACCCCGAAAGTCACGAGCACAAACTAAACTGTTAGAAGTTGAAATTTGTTCTTTGATATGCAAATGATTCGGACAAAGTTCATTGCATGTCACTCTACCGTCATTCAAAACTGAGACTTTCTTCACATTAAGTGACGTTCTCTGATGAATCCTCCCAAGACAGACTTCGCCAATAATGGCCCAACCAAGTACGAGTTTCTGTGCGAACGGTGCTCCTCGGGGTCCAAGGATTTGCTCTTCAACATGATGGGCTTCCAGTAGATCTCTGCCAATCAGTAAGTGAACCTTTGAGTCTGGATCAAACTCAGGAATCTTAGATGTGATAACACTAAGATGAGGATAAGATTCTGCAATCTCCGGTGTTGGGATTTCAGATAAATCGTTAGGTATGTCTTCGCATTCAAGAGTAGATGGAAGGTCTAAAGTAACGGTCTTGTCAATAGATTGCACTTTCAGTCCAAGAACATTTCTGCCATACATAGCTGTCTTTCCTGAACATGTAGTTAGGGTGAATTTGGTAGGTACACTAGAGATATCCAGGATATCTAACAGTTCCGGCGAAGCAAGTGTCTGATTGCACTGATCGTCCACAATCACATAAATACGGTGCACATTGTTTGGGTTGTTTTCATGAAACACATCCACAAGAAAGGTTTTGCTGCAAGATTTTCCTTGGAATCTGTCCCCGCAGAAAGTGGTACACTTTGAAGTCACAGAACTACTTGCGTTTGCTGAAACCTTGGACGTTGAAGGTAAGTTTGCTTGGCCAGGTCCAGAGGAGTGTGGTTGTGTAAAGGAATTGCGAATTCCCTCCCCGCCATGAACACTTGGGCTCCAAGATGAAACTTTATCCACATGTAGTGCTCTGGCGTGGTTGGAATTCCCGCAGATTTTGCACTGAATTCTCACTTGACAGTCCTTGGGTAAGTGTTGGGTTGACAAACAACATCTTGTGCAAATGTTTCTACTTTGTAAAAAGTTTTTTCTTTCAGTAAGTGGCTTTGCACGAAAACCATAACAGTCATGTATGCTGTGATCAGCCTTATGATAAGGACACCGGTTTGGATCAATTCGTCCAGGGTCAGTCACCTCTGATTTACGACTTTGCACCATAGGAGTACGTACAGGTCTGTTCTTATTAGCAGGAACTGCTGGTCTGCAATACATAAATGCAGGGTCATTTCTTATAGCACACATTTCCTTGAG
>WFKH01010931.1:4747070-4758479 GCA_016163765.1 Magallana hongkongensis | reverse complement strand
CGTGTCTTTACTTCGGGCCTTTGGCACCATTGGCGCAGCACGAAGTTTTTGACAGTTACTGAGTTTTGACAATAATTAAAGGTTAGGTCCAATTATATCGTGCTCCCTTATTTTAAAAAGCAAATGTTCTACTGTATTTCAAAATTAATTGTGTCAGAGAACGTTAACTATGTTTACATCTGTTATTAATATGCAATCATGATGCATTATAGATAGAGTATCTCAGATTTTAATGATCGAGATTGATTGATGGGGGACCTGGATTAGAACCGTTGAAGCTGTATACTTTAAAAGAAGTTGCAACCTGAAAACAGGACAACCTCTGAACAGGACCGACTGACCAAAAGATATTTGAATGCAGGTAGGCTGACATAAAGGCTAGTAATATACATTGACCTGTTTAATAATTTCTGTGATATGCATAGTCCTATTAAGGGGAAGTGGTGACATACAAACCTGTGATTGATCAAATATCAAATTTTTACACAATATCCTCATATTTTTTATATCATATACAAAGATGAACTTTTGAAATTTCAAAGCTTTTGAAAAATTTCAATGTTTAAGAGTAAATATATCAAATTAAAAAGTGAAATTTAGAATTAAGCATTGGGTTAACACATATATATTGACTTTCTCTTCCGTTCCATAGCCACGCAAGCGCAGGGTAATATAAATACTACAGCGTGGGTCTCTCTGTGAAACCTGATGTATTCAAGAACTACTTGTATATATATTCATTTAGATGCACTCTCTGTGAATGCATAGACATCGAATCAATAACTTCAAATTATAATTAACTCTTTTCTCAGTTTCTATTTCAAATTAAAATAAATTTGTGTCTTAATGTGCATAGTATTTCGGTATAAACTAGCTGTTACTGTTTTAGATAAGGCACTATTAAATTGAACTTAATTTTTTTGCAGATGTGTGTTATTTTTGTGGTGACTTAGATGTGGTAGAGGAAGAGGACATTCGAATACATGGATAATGCATGTGTAGTAGGAAAGGAGGAATGTGCATATAGATACAATGAAAATATAAAGCTGGACTGGGAATCAAACCTGGGGCCCCTGCAACTCTAGTCAGAAGCTCAGGTCGCTATCCTATCCTGATGTCCATATAGACCCAATAACTTCACAAATTCGTGTGATTTGTTCCCCCTGCTAGGATGATCAGCCTTCATCAGTGGGGAATCCCCCCATAATATGAAGAAATATATATGTACAATGATTTTAGACGCATTTGTTACTTGTATATTAAAAGTTTGAAAAATGAACAGTTTTGTTTTGGGTTTTTTTTTTTTTTTTTTTTTTTTTTTGTAGCCACCCAATGGACATTTTCCATATAAAAATCTGTAAAACAACTAATAAAAAAAAATGGCCTCATGTGAAAGAAAATAAACTTGAAAGGAAACAGAAAAGAAAATGCTTCGCATGTATTGAAAAGAGGTCAAAGGGCAACATCGCTTACAAATGCAACAATAACTAGAGCAAAGCTCGTTGCAAAGCAACGAGTGGGTCTTCCGTTAATGTCGAAAGTAAAGCTAGAAGTTCCTCTAACAAGCAGAATTCTTAAACAAATAAACAAAAGAAACTAAAACAAAAAGAAAAAAAAATCGAATTATTCTTGGTACGAGTTAACAAAATCCGAATGATTCTAAGTACGAGTTAACAAAAACCTTATCAATTTCAAGAACGACCTTGCAAAAACAAATCCGAATGTGTTTAAGTACGATTTAACAATTATCGAATGTTTTTAGGTACGAATTAATTTAACTTTGAACATAACACTATTTTCTTAACCAAGAATGTGGAATCAAAATTTCAGGAAAAATCAATTTTTAAACCCGAATATCTCTGTAATGCATCGCCAGATTTTAAAACGGATTTCAGCTTTAAATTAAGCTTAAGGTTCCTCGACACACCAAAATTTTATTTGATGGATCGATAGAGAATTCTTTTTGAAATATGATTCCACAAAACAGAGATCAATATCGGCTTTCAGTTTTTTATATGATTTTTTTTGTATTTTTTCAGTGAAATAGGAAAAACTGTTTTGCGGACAAACAGGGTATTTTAGAGCTTAAAACTTGGTGTCAATTAATGTGTAATATAATTATGAATAAATTCATGCCGAAGATCGTTTGGTCAAGTGTTTAAATTTTTAATTAAAAAAATATTTCTCAAATCAAAATTGTAATTCTTTCAAATCTTTTTAATCTATGGACAAAATTTAAAGAATAACATATAGTCGCATAAAGTATGTACTTAACAATGATATTTTACAAGGAAATTGAAATGAAAATGCGAAATTTTAGAAAAATTGCTATTTATCAAATTTGAACCGATCCCGATTGAAAAAAACTTATCCCGATCAAAATTATTTTAAAATTGAAATTTTACAAATAAACTGCAGTTTAATATGGGTAATTGATATAAATTATAAAGTTAGTAAATGACCAAATCATTTTACAGCTAAACAACCTGAAATTTTTGCAAAATTGTGATTCATTCTAACTTTATGTGATTTCGTTCGGAATCAGTTTAATTACAATCGGGATCGGTTCGATTTTAAGATTTTCGATTTTTTTCTCTATTTTCACTATTTCGTTTCAATTTCTTGTTGAAATATGATTGTACAGCAATTGTTTAATGCTAGTAACAGTTTATTTGCAGTTTTTATCCTTAAACTTAAAAAATATCTACAATTTTTGTTTTTCATTTTCATAAATATTTTTTTTACAAAAATATCACAAAGTTTATATGGCCGTCTTTGATATGTATTTATGGATAATTGTATTGTGCATTAATTGATACCAATTTTTTAGCTCTAATGTATCTTGCTCGCAGCTAAAAACGATGTTTCCGGTTTCTATCAAAAAATACAAAAAAATTCATATAAAATAATTAGAAGCCGATATAGGTGTCATTTTTGTATAATTATTTCTCAAAAATGATTCTTCATCGATCCATCAAATAATGCATTGGTGTGTCGAGCCACCTTAATAAACTTTTATTTTTTGCTCTATGATTAATAACAAATTATCGCTAAAAAAATTATGATAAAAAGACTTTAAAGCCCTTCTGGCCCCGGATTTGAGGGAACAGCCTCTTTTTCTTGATATCAAACAGAGGGTCTCGCAAATATAAACATATTTTGTTCAGCATGTGTTCACAATTGTTGACGGTTCTAAAGATATGTGAACAACTTTGTTTTAGGGCCCGACCCTTCAACTCCTTACCGGGGCCATTAACAAAAAAATTTAGGTATCATTTTGTTGATAACATTATTTTGAGCAACTTTCTTCTACAATGCTTTTCAAATTATTTCTCCCTTTTTAGATATTAATGATCAGAGTTCTGGACTTCTGGCCCCTTGACACCCTAATCATGTAACATATGACTTAGGTATGGTACAGTATAGATAAACAGCTGAACAATGAACATATTTGCTTCTATTATTAATAACAAATTATTTTTCATTAAAGAGTTATTATAAAAAGACTTAAGAGCATTCTTGGCCCCTAATTTGAGGGGCCAGCCCTTTTTTCTTGATATCAAATAAAAGGTCTCGTACATATAAACACATTTTGTTCATCAAGTGTTCAGGAATTGTTGACAGTTCTAAAGATATCTGAACAAATGTGTTTTAGGGGCCGACCCTTAAACTCCTTACAGGGGCCACCAACAAAAAAATTTTAGGTAGTGTATTTTTGAGAACAGTATTTTAAGCATTGTTTGTCTGCAATCCTTTTCAAAATATTTCTCCTTTTCTAGATATTAATGATCATAGTTTTGGATTTCTGGCCCCTTGAAACCCCCAATTACGTATCATATGACTTAGGTAAGGTACTGTATAGATAAACAGCTGTACAATAAACATTTTTGCTTCTATTATTGATAACAAATTATTGTTCAGTAAAGAGTTATTGTAAAAAGACTTTAGAGTCCTCTTGGCCCCTAATTTGAGGGGTCAGCCCCTTTTTTGATATCAAAAGAAAGCCAATGAAAATTGAAACAACTTTTGCATTACATGTTTTAACAAAATATTTATACATCAAAAGATATTACAGAAAATGTTCGAAAATTTCGTGAAAAAATTGGTGCTAATTTTCAGATTCAGGCAAGCTTCGAGGCCTTGCGCAATTTTTAAAATTAGAAGCATGGGGTACAACTTCAGACATTTATCTACAATCCTTGAAAAATTTCAAGCTTTTATCTTAATTAGTTTCGGAGGAGATGGGTGGAAAAAAATGACCCTTAAAAATTTACAAAATCGTCAATATCTGAAACCGGAAGTGACGTCATCATTTGAAAATTTAATAATGTGTAGCGCAGATGATGCTCTATCAGTCCTTAAAATTTCGTACAAATCGGCTGTATAGTTTTTGAGAAATAACGCTAAAAAAGGTCAGAAAAAGAAAAAAAAAAGAATAATAACTCGAGCAAAGCTCGTTGCAAAGCAACGAGTGGGTCTTCCGTTAATGTCGAAAGTAAAGCTAGAAGTTCCTCTAACAAGCAGAGTTCTTCAACCAATAAACATAACTAATTAAAACAAAAAGAAAAAAATCGAATTATTCTTGGTATTAGTTAACAAAATCTGAATGATTCTAAGAACGAATTAACAAAAAACTTATCGATTTCAAGAACGACTTAGCAAATACAAATCCGAATGTGTTTAAGTACGATTTAACAATTATCGAATTATTTTAGGTACGAGTTAATTTAACTTGGAACATAACACTATTTTCTTAACCAAGAATGTGGAATCAAAATTTTAGGAAATATCAATTTTTAAACCCTTTTAACCTCTGTAATGCATCGTCCGATTTTAAAACGGATTTCAGTTTTAAGTTAGGCCTAATAAGCTCTTATTTTTGCTTTAATGATAGCTCAAAAAAAGTTATTATAAAAGATTTTGTAGCCCTCCCGGCCCCTAATTTGAGTGGTCAGCCCTTTTTTCTTGATATCAAATAAAAGGTCTCGCAAATATAAACAAATTTTGTTCAACAAGTGATACGAATTCTTAACCGTTCTAGAGATATCTGAACAACTGTGTTTTAGGGGCCGACCCTTCAACTCCTTACAGGGGCCACCAACAAAAATTTTTTAGGTATCATATTGTTAAGAACATTATTCTGAGCAACTTTTCTTCTACAAAGCTTTTCAAAATATTTCTCCTTCTCTAGATATTAATGATCAGAGTTTTGGATTTCTGGCCCTTTGAAACCCCTAATTACATAACATATGACTAAGGTATGGTACTGTATAGAAAAACAGCTGTACAATGAACATTTTTGCTTCTATAATTAATAACAAATTATTGCTCAGTAAAGAGTTATTGTAAAAAGACTTAAGAGCCCTCCTGGCCCTTAATTTGAGGGACCAGCCCGATTTTTTTGACACCAAATGAAAGGTATCGTAAATATATAGAGATTTGTTCAACAAGTGTTTAGGAATTGATAACCGTTCTAGAATATCTTTACAACCGTGTTTTAGGGGCCGACCCTTTAACTCACTGGGGCCATAAATCAAAAATTTTAAGGTAGCATATTGTTAAGTACAACATTCTAAGCAACTTTTGTTCGACATTGTTTTTCAAAAGGCGTTGTGGCATATGGGACACCTCAATATTTTGACATACTATTTATTGAAATAAACAATAAAACTAAGTGTTACGATATAAATAGTTTCTTTCCCAGTTTTGTCACACAATAGAGTCGCGCAGTGGGTTAGAGGGTTTACTAATGTTGAATATCAATAAACGACAAAAAAGGAGGGTTCACTACGAATCTGTAATTCATGAGTTCGAATTCCGCGTGGGATTTTAAAATTTTATCTTTCCAAAACTTTCTAAAACGTAATATTTGGTTAAATTTTGAAAAATTGTAAAATTCTAAACCGGTGAAAGTATTTTAATTATAATGTACTTTAATCAACATTAATATTGTCCAATACAACCTTTATCAAACTTTATTATAAATTACCTTTCGAGAAAATGATCTGTAAAAACTACCAACAAGTTTTTAATAACTTCAAATTTTCTCCCCACAAAATAGAGCTTAACCCATTATTTTAACAACGTTAATCCCTTTCACTCAAGGGGGCTTTGAGCAAAAATTGGTTGGAATTGGCCAAGTGGCTCTGGAAAAGAAATAGAAATTGTAAAACGATTAAAAACGGTTAGAAAGAAGCCGGAAAACAGGTGATTAGAAAAGCAATCTGATTAAATCCTCTCCAAGTAGATCCCTACCTTATACTTGGAGCGGATCAATAATCTTATTTTGATTAGATTGTTAGAAAAGCTCACCTGAGCTTTCAGCCCAGGTTAACTAAGAACGTTGCATTTGAGAATAACATCTGTTTAAATTTTCGTACAGCTTTTTAATTGCCTAAAGTAAGTGAAACTAAAGTTAACTGTTTATGAAATTCAAAACTAAGGATAACTAGAGCAAAGCTCGTTGCAAAGCAACGAGTGGGTCTTCCGTTAATGTCGAAAGTAAAGCTCCTAGAAGTTCCTCTCAGAAGCAGAGTTCTTTAACCAATGAACATAAGTAACTACAACAAAAAGAAAAAATCGAATTATTCTTGGTATAAGTTAACAGAATCCGAATGATTCTTAGTACGAATGAACAAAAAACTTATCGATTTCAAGAACGACTTAGCAAATACAAATCCGAATGTGTTTAAGTACGACTTAACATTTTTCGAATTTTTTTTAGGTACGAGTTAATTTAACTTTGAACACAACACTATTTTCTTAACCAAGAATGTGGAATCAAAATTTCATGAAATATCAATTTTTAAACCCCTATATCTCTGTAATGCATCGTCCGATTTTGAAACGGATTTCAGTTTAAATTAAGCTTAATAAGCTCTTATTTTGCTTTTATTAATAATAACAAATTATTGCTCTAAAAAAAGTTATTATAAAGACTTTGTAGCCCTACTGGCCCCTAATTTGAGTGGTCAGCCCCTTTTTCTTGATATCAAATGAAAGGTCTTGCAAATAAAAACATATTTTGTTTAACAAGTATTTACGAATTGTTAGCCGTTTTAGAGATATCCGAACAACTGTGTTTTAGGGGCCGACCCTTCAACTCCTTACCGGGGCCACCAACAAAAAATGTTAAGGTATCATATTGTTAAGAACATTATTCTGAGCAACTTTTCTTCTACAACGCTTTTCAAAATAATTCTCCTTTCCTAGATATAAATGTTCAGAGTTTTGGACTTTTGGCCCCTTTAAAACCCCTAATTACGTAACATATGACTTAGGTATGGTACTGTATAGAAAAACAGCTGTACAATAAACATTTTTTCTTTTATAATTAATAACAAATTATTTTTTAGTAAAGAGTTATTATAAAAAGACTTTAGAGCCCTCTTGGCCCCTAATTTAAAGGGCCAGACCCCTTTTTGATATCAAATGAAAGCCCGTGGAAATTGAAACAACTTTTCCATAACACATTTTAACAAAATATTTACAGGTTTTAAAATATTTCAGAAAATGTGCAAAATTTTGTGAACAAAATTGGTGCGTATTTTTGACCTCAGGCGAGCTTCAACGCCTTGCGTATTATCCATATTTTAAAACAATGCGGTACATCTACAGACTTTCATCTACAATCCCTGAAAATTTCAACTTTCTATCGTGATTACTTTCAGAGGAGTTGCGTGGACAAAATGACCCTTAAAATTTCATTAAATCGTCAATATCTAAGACCGGAAGTGACGTCATCAAAAAGTAACTAAATACATTTATCCCCTCCGATGCTCTATAAGTCCTAAAAATTTGGTGCAAATCGGGTGAATAGTTTTCGAGAAATAAAGCTTTAAAGAAGGCAGAAAAAGAATATTAAGAACTAGACACGATCTCGTTGCAAGCAACGAGGAGGTCTTCCGTCCAATTTTAGAAGTTGAGATACATGTACGACCTTTATTTTCCTATTAACCAGCTAAACATTATTTGGAAATAGAAGAAAATATCCTTTGATTTTAAACAGACTCTTTTCTTCTATTTCATTATCTTATAGATGCCATTAAACGAACCTTTGCTAGTAAAATATTATTACGAACATTATTCTGAGCATCTTCTTTTCTATAATGCTTTTCAAAATATTTCTTCTTTTTAAGATATAAATGTTCAAAATATTGGACGTCTAGCCCCTTAAAACCCCTTAGTATGTCATATATAAGAAAACTTTTAACATATATAGATAAATAACTGTAAGATAAACATTTTTGCTTCTATAACACATTACAAAATATTTCTTATTAAAGAGATATAGATAAAAGACTTTAGACCCCTCTTGGCCCTTAATTTGAGAGGCCAGCCCCTTTTTCTTGATATCAAATGAAAGGTCTTTTCATTTGAAACACATTTTGTTCATTAAGTGTTTCAAAATTTGTTACCGTTCTTGAGATAATTGGGAAAGATTGTTTTAGGGGCCGACCCTTTATCTCCTTATAGGGGCCATTAAACGAAACTTTGGTGGTTAAATATGATTACGAACATTATTTTGAGCATCTTCTCTTCTATACCGGTAATGCTTTTCAAAATATTTCTCCTTTTTAAGATATAAATGATCAAAATATTGGACTTCTAGCTCCTTTAAATCTCTTATTATGCACAACAGATTGCTTTTATCAAGTATAGATATATAATTGGAAGATAAACATTTTTGCTTCTATAATGCATTACAAAATATGTCTTATTAAAGAGATATAGATAAAAGACTTTAGACCCCTCTTGGCCCCTTATATGAGGGACCAGCCCCTTTTGCTTGGTGTCAGTTGAAAGCTCTTTTGATGCTCTACATATGTTAACAAAATATTTATGAGAAGAAAGATAGTCGTGATCGAATCTCAAATTTCCCAAAAATTGTCAAAAAATAAAAATCAACATTTTCAGGTCCAGACGAGCTTCAAGGATAATAACTTCTGGTCAAATCTAAAACAAGCAAGCAAATCTATCATTACCACTTTATCTTGCAAATAAAGTTCAAGTCTCTAACTATGATGGTTTTTGAGGAGATGCGTGGACAATACCATGTTCCAAAATAAATGAAAAAGAGAGATAATTCAGAAGCGGAGGTGAATTTTCAGACAGGAAGTGGAATGAAAAAGGACATTCCCCTAAGATATCATCCCTGTAAAATTCATTAAAATCGATGGACAAATGGCTGAGAAATTAAGGGTGTCTACCAAGAAGAAAAATGATAATATAGAAAAACTAGAGCAAAGCTCGTTGCAAAGCAACGAGGGGGTCTTCCGTTAATGTCGAAAGTAGAGCTTAAAGTTCCTGTAAGAAGCAGAATTCTTAAACCAATAATATAAGTAACTAAAAAAAGGTAAAAAAAATCGAATAATTCTTGGTACGACTTAATAAAATCCAAATGATTTTAAGTACGAATTAACAAATACATTTGCGATTTTAAGAACGACTTAACAAAAGAAATCCGAATGTGTTCAAGTTCGACTTAACAATTTTTCGAATTATTTTAGGTACGAGTTAATTTAACTTTATACATAAAACTATTTTTTTAACCAAGAACGCGGAATCAAAATTTCCGAAAAAATTAATTTTTAAACGCTTATATCTCAGCGATGCACCGTCCGACTTTAAAACGGATTTCAGTGTTAGATTCAGCTACATAAGCTCTACAAAACACGTACACGTTTTTGAATTGATCAAAAAATTCATTTTTTCGAAAAATTTGATTCACTTCCGGTTTCGACCGGAAGTGACAAATTTTGATTTTTGCCAAAATGCCCTAAGTAAATCGAGAAATAGACAATCACTGAAAATTTCAAATCTCTATATATAACCATTAAAAAGAAAATGACTGGACAAAATCGCTTTTTGAAAAATTTAAAATTGACGTAATAAGAAAACGGAATTGACGTCATTTCTCAACTTTTGAAGGCTTTGAGGGACAAGAATTTCTCACAATCCCTGAAAATTTCATGAAAATCGACTGAGTAGTTTTTGAGATATAAAGCCAAAACCGAGTCAGAAGGAAAAAGAAAAAGAATAATAACTAGATACGATCTCGTTACGAGTAGGTCTTCCGTTCAATATGTTAAACGATACGATTAAAATATAATGAAATTTCAGAATTCCCAATCAACCCCTTTCCTTTCAGGTAATGTATACGATTATCAATATCCTGTACAATGCTTAACAAAGTGTTTTGCTTTTTCACACACAGCACATTAAAGATTTAAGATTTTAGTGCCTTAAAATCCCTAATTATGTCATCAACGGGTGTGGCAATGAGTTTTACAAGCTGATATTGTTACGATCAACAACTTTGCTTCTTTAATGCATTACAAAATCTTGATCATTTTTAAGGTATCTGTAATAGAGTTTACGAGTGTCTTGGCCCCTAATTTAAGGGGCCAGCCCCTTTTTCTTGATTTTATACAAAAGGTCTCACGAATACTTACATTTTTTGTTATTACACCCATCTAAAATTGTTGTTTATTTTTGAGATACAAATGATTGAATATTTTAGGGGCCAGCCCTCTAGATCCTTAATGGGGACAGACATTGGTGTTTTGATTAGTGGAATCGATTTGAATCATCATTGTTAGCATTTTCTCTTCTACAATGCTTAACAAAATATGTTTCCTTCTCTTGATATATTGCGTCAAAGTTTAAGTACTTTGGCCCCTAAAAATCCCTAATTACGTAATAAATGGGCGTGGCATTGATTTTTCCTGTTAGATATTGTTACGATTAACAACTTTGCTTCTATAATGCATTACAAAATCTTTATCTTTTTTAAGTTATTTGTAATAGAGTTTACGAGTCTATTGACCCCTAATTTAAGGGGCCAGCCCCTTTTTCTTGATTTTATACAAAAGATCTTATGAATACTTACATTATTTGTTCTTACACCTATCTAAAATTGTTGTTCATTTTTGAGATACAATTGATTGAATATTTTAGGGGCCAGCCCTCTAAATCCTTCATGGGGATAGACATTGGTGTTTTGATTAGTGGAATCGATTTGAATCATTAATACAAACATTTTCTCTTCTAC
This sequence comes from Magallana hongkongensis, assembly GCA_016163765.1. NCBI lineage: Eukaryota > Metazoa > Mollusca > Bivalvia > Ostreida > Ostreidae > Magallana > Magallana hongkongensis. The sequence goes on along the minus strand of WFKH01010931.1, from coordinate 4,747,426 downwards.
AATGCTTAACAAAATATGTATCCTTCTCTAGATATATTCCGTCAAAGTTTAAGTACTTTGGCCCCTAAAAATCTCTAATTACTTAATAAATGGGTGTGGCAATGATTTTTCCTGATAGATATTGTTACGATCAACAACTTTGCTTTTATAATGCATTACAAAATCTTTATCGTTTATAAGTTATTTGTAATAGAGTTTACGAGTGTATTGGTCCCTAATTTAAGGGACCAGCCCCTTTTTCTTCATTTCGTTGAAAAGAACTTTAAATTTTCTACCACTTTTGTTATATTTGGTCCCCTAATTTGAGGGGCCAGCCCCTTTTACTTGATATCAAATGAAAGGTCATTTAATTCTAA
>WFKH01010931.1:4711044-4721870 GCA_016163765.1 Magallana hongkongensis | reverse complement strand
GGGGTCATTAGGCACAGGGTCATTTGGTATCATAACTTTTAATGTTCAATCACATAAAGAAAAATTTGTTTCAATATCTCTTAAAATAAAAAAGTTTCCCCGTGGAAAATAGAGTAGAAAAATAATAATAAACTAGTAGACTAATTGTTCTCGAACAATTAGAGGTCTTTCCACCTCATTATTTTTTATGTTTTGTTTCAATATTATTAATAAAACATTTTCTCTGCGTTACTTTATAAAAAAAAGTCAAAAACTGAAATATGCAATTTTTTTTTTGTTTGACCTTGACCTTTGACCTTTATGTCATATTGACTGGTAAAGGTCAACATTTCAATTTCAAGTGGTATGATGGTCCTACGATGTAAGGTTCAAAAGGTGTAAGTGTTTTTAACGAAATTAAGAAACTTTCAGGGGCGATAACTGCTGCAAGGGGGTCTCGGGCCCTTTCGGTATGAATAGATTGAAGGAGCCCCTAGATGTACTGAATACATTAGTAAAAGTTTCAAGTCTCTACCTCTTATGGTTAATGAGAAGTAGCGATAACAAGCAATTTTTACTATAGGGGCAATAACTCTATAATTGTTTCAATGTAGGGGCTGAAGGGTTATATTTTCAAATGTCTTAAGAAGCCCTACTTTATCCATGAAAAAGTTTTTCTCTACCACCCTAAACAAAAGAGATATAAAAACTCATTAATTAACAGATTTCCAAATGACCTTGACCTTTGACCTTTATATCATTTTGTTCGGCCAAGGTAGACGCTTCCATCCCAAGTGGTCCGAAGTCTCTACGATATATAATAAAAAAGTTGGAAGCGATTTTATATAAATTGAAATACTTTCAGGGGCAATAACTACTATAATGGGGCCTCAGATCCTTTCGGTATGAATTGATTGAAGAACCCTCTAAGTTTACTGAAGACATTGGTAAAAGTTCCAAGTCTTTATCTCTTATGGTTTCAGAGGAGTAGTGATAACAAACATTTCGTACACAAGGGCAATAACTTTGTAAGTTCTGGGAGTTATTAAGCAAAGGGTCATTTGGTACCATAACTTTTTATGGTCAATAACATAAAGAAAAAATTGTTTCAATATCTCTTATAATAAAAAAGCTGTCCCTGGAAAAAAAGAGAAGAAAAAAAAAATAATAATAATAATAATAATAATAAAAAACATAAGAAATACAAAAGGTCTTTCACCTGAAAGGTGGAAAGACCTAAAAAAAACATAAGAATTACAAAAGGTCTTTCACCTGAAAGGTGGAAAGACCTAATTACAAAAGGTCTTTCACCTGAAAGGTGGAAAGACCTAAAAACATAAGAAATACAAAAGGTCTTTCACCTGAAATGTGGAAAGACCTAATAAGGTCTTCCGTTGGAAACGAAAGACCTTAATAATAAAAAAAAATAGAATAACAAGAGGGTCTTCCGTTGGAAACGGAAGACCCTAATGAAAAACAGTGGAAAAACAATACGGTCTTCCGCTGAAGACGGAAGACCTTAATAATAATAATAATAATAATAGAAAGAAACAGCAGAAAAAAAGAGGGCCTTCCGTCGGAAACGTAAGACCCTAATAAAAAAAGATATTGAATCAAAGACATACAGATCCTTCAAAACATGTACATGTATTTTGAATTTTAAAACTTCTGTCATATATTGAAGCTTCCCTCAAAAGACCGGCTATATATAGTTTTCATTCTTCCGGTAAAAACTCATTATATATCTACTTTAATAACGAGACATCCACCCCATTTACTTTTAATCCAGAGCAGTAAGTTGTCAAACATGCAAAATGCTCATAATTTAAAAAAAAATTGTCAAAAAATGAAACCTAATTGAGATGAGGCATCTACTATAATATATTGGCCAACTGTCAAAATAACTTTATTTGACTAATCAGTGACGCAAAACAATACAAAGTCGATTCCTTAAGTTTAAAATATTTACATCATTAAATTTGGAGTATTTAATAACACTTTCTTGTTCTTAATCTCCGTTTTTCCACCAGTTAAATTAAACCTTTAAATCTAAAGACAGGCCATTGCATTTACCGATCAAATTTAAATTCGATCGTCATGCACAAAAAGACACTTTTAAAAACCATTAAAAGAGTTTTGAATGTAACAAACATATCTTTTGAACTGTTTCAAAGGCATATATATTTACTTAATACACATATTGCTTTTATAAATTTCAAAATCTAAAGAATCTTTTACTAGTAATCGGGAACCATGTTCATGAATAAGTTGAAAAGGGCGGATACCTACGAACTTTAGTCCAGAACTATGAATTACATAACTACGAAAACCCGTTGAGCCCATTCCAATAATTAGAAGAAAAAAAAAAGAATTAACGGGTACCTTTAGCGATTTAGTGCGAAATCTTTACGCAAAATGTGAAACTTTTGCGATATTACTCCGAATTTCCGCTAGCGAAATTTGTGACATAGCGCAACATTTTCGAGTAAAGGCGCGACACTTTAGAAATTTAAGGCGTATTGTTTACATACACGGGTTAATCCAAAAGTAATTTCACACAATGAACCGCGCTTGTCATGCACACTGTATTATAGACAAGAGCCCTTCTGCTATTCTTATGTTAAACATTGAGCCTCTTTCATTTACAATGCACACAACATGCATACAGTTTATTGCTACAAGAATACAATGCACAGATATTTTTGATAAATAGAACACATGAATTTAAAATGGCCAAGTGATAATTAATCATGTTGTTTTCAAAATGAAGTTAAACATGTAAAATTGTTATCAGACACGCATACACACTGGCAAAAGGTTATGGTTACCCAAGTGACTCCAGTTCCCTTAGAAAAACATGTTAACTATACGACGAAATTGTCCCCCCCCCCCCCTTCCAAGTTAATCTTTTTTTAAGGTGGTATGGGACACTTCCATGTTGTCACGTATTGTTTATCGAAATAAACAATAAAATAAGTGTAATTATATAAGTAGGTTCTTTCCCAATATGGTCACCTAACAGCGTAGCGCAGTGGGTTAGAGGATTTACTACGAATCTCTAAGTCATGAGTTCGAATCCCGCTGGGGATTTTAGAATTTTTGCCTTTTCAAATACCGGTATTTTTAAAAGCTATTTTTGGTTAAATATTGTAAAATTTGAAAATTCTAAACCAGTGAAAGGATTTCAATTTTATAGTACTTTAATCCACATTAATATCGACAGATGTCCCATACCACCTTAATAGATTTAGTTAACACAATTTTTATTTTATTTTCTCACTGCTCTTATACAACTTTTCATGTGTTGTCTAAGACCCATTCTTTCTTTAAAGCTAACCTTAGCTTTTCCGATTATTTTTTGTCCTGTGTCCGTCTGTCTGTCTGTCCGTCCGTCCGTACTTCCGCCAGTAAAGATTATACATTTTCGATTTCTTCTTCAGAACAACTTGGCCAATTTCAACCAAACTTAGTACAGACCATCATTGGGAAAGGAAATTCAAGTTTGTTAAAATGAAGTACCACGCCTTCTTTTAAAGGGAGATATTCAAGAACTATTGACAATATGTTGATATTTTAAAATAATCTTCTTCTCAAAAAACCATTTGGCCAGAAAAGCTGAAACTTGTGTGGAAGCATTTTCAGATGATGTAAATTCAAGTTCGTTCAAATCATGATTCCCGGAAGTAGAGTGGGTCCACAATGGGGGGATTTAAATTTTTACTTTGGAATATGTTGAGAAAAAAAATCTTCTTTTGAAAACCTATTTGACGAGAAACGCTAAAACTTGTGTGGAAGTATCTTCAGAAGGTGTGGATTTCAGGTTTTTTCAAATCATGATTCCCGTGGTAAGGATTTGGTCATTTTGGGGGTCGAATTTTTACATAGGAATAAATAGAGAAAAATTTTAGAAATCTTTATAAGAACCATTTTCCCAGAAGAGCTGTAATTTGTATGGAAGCTTTCTCAGGTAGTGAAGATTCAAGTTTGTTTAAATCATGATCCCCTGGGGAAGAAAGGGGCAACAACGGGGGGGGGGGGGGTTGAACTATCACATAATATTATATATAGCAAAATATTTTTTTAAATAATAACTGTTATGTATTCCAAAATAAACGGTATAACCTGGTTCAAAACGTTAAATTTAGCTGTTTCTCTAGTATATTTTACATCATATGACCCTAAGCTATGGCAATATTAATATATTTTTATACTGTATTTAGTAAATGCATTACCTATATATGTCAAGTTCCATATAGAATAAGGTATTCTTAAAAAATTCATTGATAGCGTTCGTTTGATAAAGATAGATATAGACGGGTTTGTGAGCTTAAAGGAAGCAGGAATCCTGATTCTGAAAGGAATGTCTCATGCCAATAAACGAGGGGCATACATAAATGCTGACGTATTAAACTACGGTTTACCAGGTGATGCCCCACACATGACCGCCCCGAGAGCAGATGGACAGGGTGCATACAGGTGCATGATGGCAGCCATTAATGACGGTGGAGTCAACCCCGAGGACATTGGGTACATCAATGCCTATGCTACTTTCACTCCTTTAGGTGACAGAGCCGAGAGTCAAGCGATATGGAGGATATTTTAGGAGTGTAATCATAAACCCTTAGTGTCCTCAACGAAGGGACCACTGAGACATATGTTGGTGGCAGCAGGATGTGTGGAAGCAGCCATTACTGTTTTGTCCTGTCACTCAGGAGTGGCCCCGCCCACTCTCAATCTGCACCAACCAGACACTGGAGTAGAACTCGATTATATCCAATTAGTGTCGCGGGAATGGAATGCTGATAAAGGACAGCTTTAACTAATTCATTTGGATTTGGTGAAACAAATGGAACACTATGCTTAAAGTCTTTTAAAAGAAATCCTATCTAATATCTAAATGTATGACATACAGGTATTTGTTTATTGCATAAAATAGCATACAAAATTACATTTGTTAACCTATTATAAAATCAAAGATCAGGTGCGATTTATTGGTATTTGTTTCATATACATTGTACTTGTATTAACAGGTTTAAATTTTCAAACATTATCGCCATTCCTGGCTCTTCATGCAGTTTTGAACAAATGACAGTCATTTGTACATAACTGCCTGAAGAGCCAGGATTAAGACAGAAAAAATCTCACACTGCTGTCTCTCACTAAACAAGCCAATCTCACACTGGTAATAATTCGAGAAAATATTTTTTGGCATCATATAATACATATTTTATCATAAGATGCAATATTTTATCATACAAAATGATTTTTTATTATATTATATAGTATTATATAATGTTGATCATTTATTACAATATTTCATTTATCATAATATACAAAATATTATCAATATATTTTATCATTTCGTTTTCCTTATCCAATAAGCATAATCATAGCAAACAGGTCGTATTAATTACATTAACAAAAACATTCTTTCCCAACATCCAAACTTGCTTAACTACTGAAAAAGTTTAACCTGTTCTAGCATTACTTTATTTATGTATGTCTGAATGGATGGATAATGACCAGCATTACTGTATGTAACAAACTCCAAGATTCTAACCAATTTTAGGTGCTCAAAAAACTTCTCAAGCATTCAAATAATCGGTATCAAGCTTCATATCTAAAGTTAGTTCCGTACTTCGTATACAGAGTTACAAGCATCCGTAACCTATGTATCAGATTTAGCATTTAATTTTTCTAGTGCAGAAGTATCACAATATGCTTTTAATGTCCAACTTTGGTAAAGATAGGACTAGTGTGAACATAGATATGACCCATTAAAAGGCACCCGTTCCAACCTTTTACAGCATCCAAAACTGTAACAACCAAACTGATCAAGGCCTAAGGGTTTTTTTTTTTAAAGTGTTCCAAATAAAAATGGAAATTAATTTCTATGAATCCTGTTTTCTAGAAGATAACAAGTACATTAGTGTTACAAGCGAAAATATCATGATCCTGCACATTCAAAACCTAGCATCTAAGCCTATCAGGTGCATTATATCAGAAGATGTATCATCCGTCTAAGTTTTGTGAAGATACTACCATTAACAACTTAGATATCGTAATCAAAGGGAACCTACCCAAAAAACCCCCTTAATCTCCTCCAGTATGCGAAACGTTAAATTCGGTCTGATTAAACAACTCAGCATGTTTAGTTTTTAAGAATTACATGATGCATCATCCGTCTACGTTTTGTGATAAAAGGACCAGTAATAACTTAGAGATATGGCCATCAAAGGACACATGCTACAAAAACTTTAACATGCTCCAAAAACCATTGTTTGGTTATTAAGAATAATAAAATCACTCAGAAATCTGTTTCTTTGCCGCCATTTGAATTTGGCTGGTCCTTATTTTCAATTTTTATTGCTAGGAAAGGGTTAATGTCAGCATGTTCAACACGGTTTTCGACTTTTCAAATTTTGGATCGAGTTCCAGTTTCTTTAAAATCTTTTTTTCAGTTTCTACAAGTTCTCTAGATTTAGTTTCTTCCCCGATTTTATTTTCAGTTCCTATAAATTCTTTAGCAGCAGTGTCATTTCCATTATATTTACAGTTTTTATAAATTCTTTATATAGCTTTAGTATCTTAACATTAACCTCTTCCTACTTCCTTTAACTGGACGCCAAAGGTATGGCTTTAGCTCTCCCGACTTCGTTTCGGTGAGCTAAATAAGATTGATTAAAAATCGTTAATGAAAGATAAAAGGTTTTCACACGCACCCACACACCTACCCACAAGTGTGTATGCCAAAACTTATCATCTATATGTTGTAAATCGATAAGTTTCATTTTAAAGAACAATACATTCGCTCAGAAATGTGTTTCTTCTTCGTCACTCAAGTTTGATTGGTCCTTTTTTACATTTTCATTGCTAGTAATAGAAGGGTCTATGTCACTAAGTTCAATACTGTTTTTGTTGTCATTATCTTCATTTTCAAAAAGTTCTTCAGCTTCAGATTCTACCCCGTCTTTATCTGTAAGTTCAAAAGTTATTTTAGATTTAGTTTCTTCTCTGTCTCTATCATCTGTTTTAAAAGAGTCTTCAGCTTCAGTGTTTCCCCCGACATTATCTTCAGTTTCAGAATCTTTTTTAGCTTTAATTTCTTCTCCGTCTTTATCTTCAGGTTTACAAGATTCTATAGCTTCTGTGTTTCCTTTGTTTTTATCTTCATTTTCAACAAAGACTTGAGTTTTAGATTCTACTACGTCTTTTCTTTCATTTTTTATAAGGTTTTCAACTTCAGTGTTTTCCCCGTCTTTACTTTCAAGTTCCAAAGTTATTTTAGCTTTAGTTTCTTCTCCGTCTTTAGGTTTAAAAGGTTCTTCAGCTTCAGTGTTTCCTTTGTCTTTATCTTCAGGTTTAATAGGTTCTTTAGCTTCAGTATTTCCTCCGTCCTTATCTTCAGTTTTAAAATGTACTTTAGTTTTAGATTTAACTTCGTCTTTTCTTTCAGTTTGTATCTGTTTTTTAGCTTCAGTGTTTCCCACGTCTTTATTCTCACTTTCAAAATGTTTTTTAACTTCAGTTTCTTCTATGTCTTTATCTTCAGGATTTTAAAGTTTTTTCGCTATAGTTTCTTCATGTTCAATGCAAACACAGGGAATTTTCAACATCGTAAGTTTTATATTATCATCTTCAGAGTTAAAACCCGTGTCCATTATGGCACAATATTCACAATATCCTTTATCATCGAATGGACAATTGCAACAACCACAGCAAAACATGCACAACCACCGCAACCATAAGCACTTTGGATTATATTCACAACACTTTTCGAGATGTAATTTTGTATTGTTAGTTGGCCCATTTTTTGAATCATCAGGTTTTACCCTTTTCCAGAGATTCATCAAGTATGCTACACAAGGAAGGCCATTTTCTGCATCGGTAAAAACAACCGAGCACGTTTTTTCGATTGTTTTATTGTCTTTAGTGCTGCTTTTTGGCCTTAATTTTTTTAATTCTTCTTTAATTTCCTTTTCCTTCATGTGAACACGACTTGTAAAGTCCGTCATCAACAAAGCCTCCACAAGACGTGGCGGTCCAAATAAAAAAATAAGGGAAATGATTGTAGTCAAATCTGGTTGTGCCCCGAATTTGATGTAACCAACCGTACTCATGGTATCATAAATTATGGCAAAAAATGAGCATGAAAGAATTATCTTTACAAGCAAATAAAATATTTCATTAGAAAGAGGAAAGTGTTTTGCTACAACTTCGTCAAAATGTTCGATTTGAATACTTGTTTCATCTTGCATTTCAAGAATTTTCTCCAAAAGGCTTTTATAAAGGTCTATGAATTGAAAAACAAATCTAGAGATATAGATTACAACAGACGTGAAAAAAATAATATAGATATATGATTGAATTGAAAAATGAGGCACAGCTAAAAAAAATTGTAAAAATAAAGAATTGTATCACATAGCTAATTCCATAAAAGAATATATTAAATGCGTACTTATACGTCAAAATTAGATAGGTGATAGTAATAATGTGAGACACACTCTGTAAAATAAAAACAATTACTTTATTCTTATCACCTTTACAGCAGACTAAATTTTTATAAAATAGATTTCCAATAACTACATTTATATATTTAGTAAACAGAACGTAAACAGTGAAGACTACAGGGCAAAACGTACTTCCTAATACGAGGATAAAGTTAACAGGGAAACATAAAGCTGAATGTAGCCGAACAATTTTATGTAAGATTTTGGTTTTTTTGTCAGCAGACTGATTAGAACCAACAGGCTGATTAGAACTGACAGGCTGATTAGAATTGGCAGACTGATTTAAACCAACAGAATTAATAAAAAATATCTTTGACCAAAAGGAATAAGATAAACAAAGAAATATTTTTCGAATTTTATGCGACACTGTTCTTTTGCTTTGTTGTTGGTAATGCGATTCGTCTTGATTATCTTGCTGTTGTTCTTGGTCATTTTGTATTAAATTTTGATTTTGCTGTTTGTCGTTATTTGATAAAAATATAGACACGTTCACAGTTTTCAGAAGTGTACCGTTATTGCAAATATTCGTAAAGTCAAAAATTATAAAGTCATCAAGACTACCATCAGAATTAACTAAAACACATATGTTCACTAGAACGAAATGCAACGCCCCCCAAACTACAAGTTCTGGAGAGCTAATATAGATGTTTTCAGCATGCTGAAAACTCTGAATATCATTTGAGGACTTTAATGAGCAATTACAATGGTCGTGGACTTCTGATTTAATGTAATAAACTAGAGTTGTTAAACCCATAACCATTAATATAACGCGCAGTGTTGCGAGGTATTTATTATTGCCAGAGAAAAGTATTCGTTTACAAAACACAGATGGACTGTAAGGAGACTCAGAAAAATAATAAAAACCTTGACGTATTTTTCTATCTTCTATGTGAAACGCCATTTCCATTGCAAGTGGATAAAAACAGTAAGTGAAAACTATGATAGAGATAACTATGTAGTTTACATATGACTTCTCGATAACCGTGGTTGTATTAATATTGTTGTCCGAGTAACATAAGAATGGAAATCCAAGCTTAACGGCGGATATATCACTGATGTATTCTTTCACTTCGTCTTTTTCGAGTTCTGAATGGCATATGTATCCTTCAGATGTGTTTATGACGTTGTCCGTCACTGAACTGTTTCTCTGTACAACATTTGAAATATGTTGAGCCAAGTAGGAATTGAAATGGCTCTTACAGGCTTCGGTGAGATTCCCAATGTTTATTTCCACATTTATGGAATCTTGTTTTGATTTCAATAGACCAAAGCTAAACACATCCACATCTTCAGGATAACTCAAAACATATCGATAGTCATTGGCAACCCACACCCACCTCTCTAATTTTTTGTTCTCCGTAAATTCATCAGAATATGATTCATTAAAAATCAAATTCATGAATATCAATTTTTTTTCCTTTAGCACAAAATCAGCAAATCCTTTTTGCTCGTGTTTAAATGATAATGAATTCGTGATGCAGAAATTGGCCGAAAGAGCGAAAGAACTGTATATAATTGATAAACAGAAACCCAGGAAAAACATTCCGGAAGAAACCCTGTAACAAATGCAAAAATTAAGTTCAAAACACCCTATAACAAAAAAGTCATCATAGAATAAATAACTTTTTAAAACGTCTTTTGACTCAGCTGCTTTTATATGGGTGGACATCAGTGCTACAACGATATTTCAATATTTTTCATTTTTAGTTTTTATTCCTTTCTTACCTTATGGTTTTTATTTATATGAATAGTTTTATTTATATCTTTTGGGTAATTTCTATAAATTTTCATCCACTAAGTATGATTCCCTCTATTTCTTACAAAAATTGATGGTAATTACAGGCTGTATAGAAACTACCCGGTAACATGACTGAAATCTACACGATCCATTTCTAACCTCGTTTATCGATCGGCCGAAACCTGCACGAAATAATCGTGATGAGTCAGACTTAAATTCCCATCATGAATTGACGCCTTGGCTATTTCTTTTATCTAACGTACTGATGTACGTTAACAATGATTTAGTTACTTTTACTTACTTTTTACGATAGATACATTAAAGGGGCATGGTCACGATTTTGGGCAAAAATTATATTTCCGTTTTTAATATTTACAATCCTTCAGTAAGGCATTTCTAATAGTCAACCAAATTTTGAGTGTCATTCGTCATGTTATAAGCGAGATACAGAGCTCACAATTCTCTGTCATGTAAACAAAGCTTTTGTTTAAGTTTTGAAAGTTGAAGTAAAAATTCCAGTTTTAGACCTTAAATAAATGTAATAAACGCTATGAACTATTTATTTATGCTTAAAACGAATTAGAAGAGAGAGAAATCAG
>WFKH01010931.1:4675097-4694397 GCA_016163765.1 Magallana hongkongensis | reverse complement strand
TGTGTGTGTGTGTGTGTGTGTGTGTGTGTGTGTGTGTGTGTGCTTAGATATTCATGAATTTATATTCTACTTTCGATAATGACATTTTCTGCTACAAGAATTATATAAGTTTTCTTCGAAAAAGGAGGTATAAACACTGGATAATGGCCGTACTCTTTACACTCTATGATCCAGCATATATATATGTTATCACTTTTTAAATATATAGACTGTGTTAACTTACAATGGACAATAGTACGCACACATAACCATTGAACATACAATTGATATTTATACTTATTTCTAGAATCAATGATACAATTGTGCGTTTGTACATTTATTCATATAAAAACTTTCTATTTTGTGCTGACATCAATATTGATTTGCAATCTCTGAGAGAGAGAGAGAGAGAGAGAGAGAGTGAGTGGGGGAGAGTAAACTAAAATAGTATGTTTATTATTTGGTAGGTTATCTAGAAAATAAGACGCAAAAGAATTGATTTTCTAGACGCATCATCAAAAATGATGTTTTTTAAAGCAAAAATAAACTATTTGTTCCTTTAATTTCATGCATAAAATTATATGTAAAAACAAAATAAAAGCTACTTACAATGAACAAATATTAACTTCCCATTCTTCGAGCAAACCGAAAGTTCATTTTAACTCTGTCAGGTGTATCTATGTGGAATGTTTTTAAATATTGATATGACACGGCAGTTTACGTCTACCTTCGTTTCTTTTTTGCTCGGTCACGAATTGAGGTCAAATTTAATTCTTTATTATTTAAAATGTTCACAATGCTTTACTGAGGTATTTCTAATGGTCAGCCATAATCTGAATGTCAGTTGTCGAGTTTATGCAAGATTTAGGTCACTATTCTTTGTTATGTAAACAAGGTTCGTGCTTTGTTGTTGTTTACATTAATGTTTAATATACTACACATAGTATACATGGTTTCTTGTGTTTGGCACATTCTTTGTTTGAAACCTTGTAGTTTTTAGATGTAATCAAGAGAGTGGCCAGAACTCTGCTTACAAACAATAAAGAGTTTATCTAGCTTATAACTGGACAAAAGTGTACAAGACGCTAAAATCAGATACCGTCATGAAACATATACTTTAAAAACATCAAAAATGGAGACTAAAATTTAAAAAATGCCATCTTAAATCGTCATGTCCCTTTAAAACACATAACTTTTCTTAATTAAGATTGAATTTTGAAATGGTTTCAAAATGCATGTTACAACGTTACAAAGTGTTTAGCTCTACTAATATATGACAGCACCTAGATTCTATATCATATGCAAATGATGCAATGTGTACATAACTCTACCAAGGCTAAAGCCCATAAGTCATATGAGAGTAGGTCAAGACAATATGAGGCTGGGAGTAGCTATATAGTGTCCCAAAGACTGAGTTTTGCTCCGTGTTAAAAGATGACAGAGTAGTTAAGTCATTTCACAACGCTAGAAATTACGGGGAATTTTCCATTGAAGATTTAACAGTTCATTTTGACTTATGATCATTCAATCATCTTTCCTGGCGTATTTGATTTCAAAACTGTATATTATAGGCTCTGCTGATTATTGACCTCCAAACTATATATCTAGCTCTAGCATGACTGTCACGTTTTCTTCTGGATTGATATGCCACCCCAGCAACTGAAAACCAGACTGAAATCAGCAAAACCATAAATTTTGATGGTATTCAGGATATCTTATTCTAATATGAAACATATTTCACACATAAGATGGCGTTTAGATATGTATCATTTTGTTTGGGCACAAAAACAAGAGGTTAAGTTTCAGCATCTGAAGAAAAAACCCACCTAGAGTTAAGGTTTGTCCATACGAACAAAACTACTGAGCATAGAAAAAAAATCGGAGCCTGTTAACGCTAGCTGCAATAATGTAGCCCTCTCCGATTTTTCATATGTGATGTTTACTGATGTTTACTCTACCACCACCCCTGAAAAAATAAAATAAAAAAATTAAAAAATAATGATAATTATTCCGATAAATTAAATCAGTTTGCTTAAATTTATAGGTCATTTATAGAACGTAGAGTTCAAATTATCTTCGCATACAAAATACTATATAAGCAGAGCCTATAATATACTATATAATAATATCTTACAACAATGAATTAATGTGACTGAGATTTCAAAAAAGAAGATACTGGAGCATGATCAAGTTACGTTGTGGTGAGCTTTTTTGTCGTTCGTTAGCTACAATTATATAGCCTTTTCCATATTTTTAAGATAAAAAAAATTCGGAGAGGGCTACATCATTGCAGCTAGTCGTTCGTCCATCTTTCTGTCTGTTAGTAATTTTATTTGTGTAATCTGGTATGGATTTTTTTTATTTGTAGCATAACTAATTGATAAAAAGCCCCTGTATCGGGGACCCAATGTTTCTTAACATACACTTTCAGTGAAAAAAAATAAGAATACATAACTAATGATAAAAAGGTCCCTATATCGGGGACCCAAGGTTTCTTAACAAAGACTTTCAGTAAAAAATAAATAAATAAGGATACGTACATAACTAGCTGATAAAAAATACCCCTTATATCGGGCACCCAATGTTTCTTAACAAAGACTTTCAGTAAAAAAAAAAAAAAAGAGGATACAAAAGTTCCGAGAAATAATTTGATTTTGTTCAATTAATTAGTCATTAATGATCAGTTATCACGTTAAAAATTGCTCGTATGAAGGTTGGCGATAATCAAATATTCGTCGCAAAGAAATGGTTTATCAGTATGTTACATGTCCTTTGGAATTCCTTACAAAGAAGGACAACTATAGATCTGTATTAATAGTCGTTTTGCATTTTCAAACAAAAAAAGGACACGTTCAAATCCAGTTCTAATTTATATACTAGGAAAAATCAACATCAACAAATTAACGTCTTCTGTAAAATAAGATGGTTTTTTGTTAAAAAAAAACCAAAAAACAAACAAAAAGAACCCCCCCCCCCCCAAAAAAAAAACCCAAAAAACAAAAAAAAAACCAAACAAACAAACAAACAAAAAACAAAAAAAAAAACCCAACTTTATAGATGATTAATTTGTGCTAATAAGCTGCTTTGGTCAGAGTTGCCTAAGAGTTCGACATTGCAGCGCAGGTGAGCGATGAGGCAAATGTGCCTCTTGTTCTCTTTTGAAAGCCTAAGTCAATAGATACTGATATACTGATTTGATTAATGAGAGAGAATGAGATTATGATTCGGAATGGTGAGGTTGGTTTTGTTTTACGTGGATTATCATTCCTCGCATTTACATCATGACATTAAAGTTAAAGTTGAAAAAGTACAGTAGTTTAATTTAATTTAAATAAAGGGGATTTAATTCACTCTGTCCGAAAGAATTTTTTCAGAGAAGAATAAGTTTATGTAGCTTATCGACTATGAATTCAATTAACTATTATATGTGTTCATTTTTTTTACTTGTACAATATATATCTATTTTCAGAGACAAGCTTTTCTGTTTACCAGAGAATTGTTCCTTTGTCAAACAATTTCATGCCGGTTAAATCGGACCACACTTTTAGGTATAGTAACCTTGTAAAGTGGACATTAACTTTTTTTAATAACAAAAATTTCGCAAAATGATATGTGCGTGTACATGTTTTATATATTTTCATGGACAACTCAGTCAAAAACATGAATGTTATTGGAAGTGTCCCATACCACCTTAAATTAAATTTAAGGAAGTACAAATATTAGTCGTTTATTTGTTGTACACTAATCCTTTCTAATTATTTAGAATTGTCGAGATGATTGTAATATTCATCATTTTCTTTAATAAACCAGGGACGTATATACGTAAAAGTATAACCTGATAAAGAGGTGTGTGAAAATAGAGTAAGTTGATTGGTCCGTGAGTGCTTTCGACAAACCTCGGATTCGCCATACGACAACACCTATATTCTAGAAACGTACCAAATGAAACAACACTGGTTCTATCCGGATGTTTTCAGAGTTGCGGGCCTTGTTGTTTACTAAACTAATGTTGAGGCATGGCGGCAATGTTACGGTCTACACTAATTCGAAATTTTTCACCCCATCTGCGTA
Source organism: Magallana hongkongensis (assembly GCA_016163765.1). Lineage (NCBI taxonomy): Eukaryota > Metazoa > Mollusca > Bivalvia > Ostreida > Ostreidae > Magallana > Magallana hongkongensis. The sequence continues at coordinate 4,690,347 of WFKH01010931.1, read as the reverse complement.
TTTTAGAGGGAAAGTATGTACAACTACAATTTAGTCATTTAGGAAGAAGTAAATTTACTTCAACTCAACGACTGAACCAGGAATCTGTGACCGCGGGAGGGAGTTCAAACATCAAACATGACAACTCAACCGGGGAGCATCCAGTACCTGTTCTTGACTTGTCATTCAACAGTGCCAAGGAGGCCTATAGGAGCAAGACAACGCCTGAAATCCTGAGGGCCCTGTTCGTGTTTAACATGTGTTCCATCCCATTTCTTGTCAACAACAACAAAATTGTGAGATGCGTTGCATAACCTCAGCTTCCTTTAACTAATGACTATTACGCATTATGCGTGTCCATTACTGCGTTTGTTTGCCGAATTGATTAATGTTGATTGTATAAACCTTTTAGGACAGTTATGCTATAAGCATAATGAAATGAAAACCTTACTGTATAATTGTTTGATAATGTATATGATATACTTAATTTATCACGCCAAGTTTTGGCACATCACCAAGTTTTTGATTCACGAGCATTATTCAATAACAATCCTTTAAATGTAATCCAAAGAGTTCAGTTAACTTAAGAGAATTTAGCAGGAGATCTATGTTACCAAATTGGCAAAGTGTAGATTGGCCTATTTGCCAAAAACTTAACCGGAGTTCTTCAATTCATTGTTTTTAAATGACCTATTCGTATTTTGACAATCTGTCAACCATGACAATTTCATTGAACTCGGTGAAGGTCAGTTTAGTGAAAATTATAAAAACACACATTCGTGTTTCAGGCTCATGTACTACTAATGTTATTACTTTTTCAATGTTGTTTTGCTCTAGAACAGTTCAAATAATTCTTTCAATTCAAATATTTCTTAAACATGGTTAAATCTTTCATCATGTTTCTACATACATTTGTGATGAGCAATGAACAGTCTACTTGATAAACATAGAGGACTAAAGGTCCTATACCATTCTAAAGTTCTTGAGGGCATTAATACATCATGTACATCTTGAGATATTTACAAAAATAAATACTGTAGATTTTTTAAGACTGAATATTGAACTGTGCAACTCATTTTGTTTATTCTAGATTTTAAAATGGAGCCGCAAAGTATTAGGAAAGCGACTCTTCTGTAACATTATGAAGGCTACATTTTATGGCCATTTCGTTGCTGGTGAAGATCAAGTAGCTATCCGGCCAGTCGTCAACAACAATCGCAAATTTGGTGTCAAATCCATTTTGGATTACAGTGTAGAGGAGGATCTTTCTTCCAAAGAAGCAAAAGAGGCAGAGATGAAGTAAGATAATCACCTCGATTTATGTACTCTAAACTGTCCAATCAGTACAAACAGTCAAAGCATTAATTCATTCAGAAACTTCTAGAAATAATGTATAACTGCCTCGATCAAGTTCTAGGCGGAAAAACAAGATATTTGTTTAAAGGATTGTTTTTGGGACACTCAAAGTTTATCTTAAAAGCAATGCTAAATATTAAAGATGTATAAAACTTGCCCATATGAAGATCAAAATTTGGAATCTTTAGGGATATTGCATAAACAGAGGAATTTTGAAAACCAAGCTTATTTCTAGATCTGACCTTCAAAGTCACAAGGTACAAATCTTGAACACTCTCGAGCATTTATACCGTGTCCTATTAACTTCATTGCACTGATATTTTTTGTTTATTTAACAGGAGCTGTGCCCCACCTGATTTAGAACCTCTTAGTGCACAAGCACCCAGTGATGAATGTAAGTTGCAGTGATTCATTATCTGTTATTAACCAAATGTGAACAAACTCTGTAAGCAGGGTAATGTTTGCCCTCTATTTTATTAAGGCTTCATTCACTCTCATTGTTAATAGGCTGATTCATAATGATATGTTATCTTTCTTAAAACACAATTGTGTCACAGGAAATTAAAATTGAGGAAAATGTTTTACAAGAAAGAACTCTGTGCCAATATTACCTTGTTTACAGTATATTTACATGTAATATATGTTTGCTAGATTTTCAGGAATGTTGAATCATAGCAATTCAGTAAATGACTGCACAAGATTATGCCATTTACTTAATCACAGTAGTGCTTTTTTTCCACAGACTATTGAAGTAACAGTAATTTTCATTGTTGTAATTGTCTTAGAATTGAATAATGTATAAGAGCATGAGATTAATTTTTTCCATGAATATATAGCTCTCCAGGTCCCGCAGCCAAGAACTGGTAAGATGTGTGAACTGGAAGTGAAGTATACTTGCTAACAAATGATAGCCCTCCCATACCTATTTATTTATATCTGATTTTTAAAAGTATCATTAAGTCCTATAGCTACTTCTTCAATTTTCTTTTAGTGGTTCATCTAAGACACTATTTTTATAAAAACTAGTGATTGTATATTTTGTTAGAGAAACCTTCATGACAAAAGAGTTCAATTTTATTCCAATATGTTTCATTTTACAAATGACAATAAAGATTTATCAATATACTAATTTCTCCACATTGTAATACCTATATGATTAATTTTAAAATCAAAGAAGGAAAACTCCCAACAATGTACTGTGTACAAAGTTTTTGTTAAAATTTCTGGTAAACTGATGTTAAAGCCATACAGATTTTCTGTATTCTCCCATGAACAAAATAAATATTTGATTTGTTATTTCAATTACATGTAATAAACAGATGGAATGAGAGAACTCCTCCACAATCTGACCAATGGTATTGTTATCACAGGGGTTTACAAACTACACTCAGTCACATAATATGTCTTCATTGATACAAGTATATATCCTGTTGGCAATGAAAATCTTGGAATGATGTAAACACACGAAGACCGATCTAATATACATATTAACATTAGATATTTACTTATTTATGCACACATTTTCTCTTACTTTTTTCCCATCCATCCTACTGACTTCTGTGGTATCAACCTACTGATTGTTTTATTTTAAATCACTTAGTCAAATAGTATCCAGTGTGTAGTCATACCTACATGTATTTCTACCATCCTAATTCGTATATAAAAGCTATGTCCATTGGGTAATTCATGTAAAGTATACAAGGTACTTGCCTATGTATTACTTCACATGTATACTGGCAGTATTTTGTCGGGGTTTTTTTTTCTTTCTAGCTTTGAATAGATGCAGTTTTATCAGTTAAGACTTGCTGTCTTAGTCTTGCAGACTTGATAATGCTCGGTTTAAGGCCACTTTATCTAAATATTATTTTGGACACAGCCTTCCAAAATGATTACAAAAAATTCTAGAGTTATCAATGCTAATTAGATATTCATACCTTGTCAATCATGGTTAATGGTTTCGAGGAAAGCTAGATGGCTAGTTTTGATATTTACCAGTACAAATACAGGTAATTCTGAAAGTTTGAAAGTTTAGTTCATAGAGTGGAGAATACCGGTAATTCAATGTGTAGAGATGAAGAAAGCCTGCATGAAGAAATGTTTTATTTTGTGTGCAAGGCTTAATGCAACATCGGTATTTTCATTGCAGTGGTTAGGCAAAGAAAAAGAAAGAATTGTAAGTGGAACAGATCGAAAAGCTGGAGTGATTTAATGTGATTCTGGTTATAACGCTTTGTTCACGAAGTGTGAGATGTTACATCACTCAATATTATTCATTGTAATTGACATTTCTTGTATGTTATATTCGTCATTATATTCATCATGTGGAGTTCATTAGACACCAATGAATAGCATCCTTCATCTCCATCTAGTGTGATAGATTTGAAATTCAGCCAACATTTATGTGCGTGTGTGTGTGTGTGTTAAAACTTTTAAAAAGAGACAGCAAAGTTGGAGTTACAGCTAGCAATTAAATTTCATTCAATTCATTCATTAATAGAAGTCCTGTCCTCTGGTTGCAGTACACTATATTGTTTACCAGTGTAAACCATATGACTAAATATCATACATGTACACCTGATTTTCATTTTAAAGAACATACTAAATCTACTTTTTTGTAATATGCACAGACTGGTACTTTATTTATTCCTTTCCATTTAATCTATCTGACCTTAAACTGTTTATTGATGGTAAAAATAAATAAAGGACCATATCATGTAAACATTTTTTTTTAAATTCAAAAATGATTTTTTAAAAAAAGAAATTTGAATGAAATTGAATTGAATCTATTAGAGATGTTGAATTCTGAATGGTAAAAAAATGGATTTTTATCAGTACAATAAAACAGACGATGTGGTTCTGGAGTAGAAATAGGATGAATTGTAGACAAATATCAGGTAGTTAGCATAAGGCTTTAATATGATTTTAATTTTCTAATTCTCTAGCTCCGGATGCACTTCGGTTCCAGGCTCATGAGGAATTTCTGGACAGGAGAGAGGGAGTGGTCAGTGCCAGGACCTACTTCTACGAGGACGAGGCTAAATGTGACGAGAACCTTCAGACCTTCAAGAACTGTATCGACGCCGTTGCCGGTCAGTAGTATTTTGTCGTCTGTTCTTAATGGTTGGTGGGTGTGTAATTCTAGAATTTTCAATTTAAGTGGATCTTTTGGCAAATTTTCTGCAGCAGTTAATATTTTAATATTTAGGAAGGAAATATACACTGAATTCAAAATTAGTAATGATGAAGGAAAAAAATGGCATCTAAAACTGTTTTTGAAGGCAATAATGACTTTTTCTGTAAATGTTGCCCTTGTCAGGATTTGTAGTTGCTGGGCTGCAGATAACTTGAAAATTTGTGAATGTAATTCTTATTTAATGAGCATTTATTGTAGGGTTTAACCTTTCTGGGTGTATTTGGTGCCTAAAAGCTCAATAGGTTAAAAAAATAAAACTAATTCTTGGGATACTTCACATTGATTACATTAATTTTTAAAGATGTCTTGTTGTAAGATAGGTATTTACTATGACAGCATCATTTTTGCAGGTTTCCTGTCAAAGGGCTGCTGATACTATTTATTATGATAACATTATTTGACATCTCATGTTTTGAACATTTTAGGTGCTGTGCCTGATGGTTCTGGGTTCATTGCTATCAAAATGACAGCTCTGGGAAGACCGCAGTTTCTGGTCAGTTAATTCAACTTTATATGTCTGCCAGTATATTGTAATACAGCGATTCAGTATATATATAAAGGAATCTGTGTACAGATCCCTTATATAAACGAGTTGATCATTTACAGCTTGAACTTTCGGAGGTCATCACATCATGGAGAAACTTCTTTGAGAAATTCGCCGGAGATAAGACCAAATTCTCGGAGGAAGATTTCAAGACAACCTTACATGACTTCGGTGTGCAGGTCACACGTGACGACAGAAAGAGATGGTTCGCATTACTGGATGTTACTTGTGATGGGTATGTCAGTTTAATCTGTTGATAAGGGTACATATCATATTTTTTTAACATAATTATTTTGGGCTGACAAAGTACTCTATGGAATCATTTGATCAATTGATTTCACACATACTATTCTTTTTCTGTGGTCATAATTTCTGGTTCTAATCACTAGAATCTAATAAGACAGGATCAGCTTACCTATTGATATTATATGTGTAATGCTGGCTATTTCTTTTCAGCAAAATGACATTCATGATGATGTCATCGTGTGATTAGGTTTATCTTAAAGAGTATTTCAATTTCAGAGAGATATTTAAAAATAATCAATTATTAGACTACAAATACCACCCTTTTCCAAAGGTCTGTATCAACTTTTCTCTTATTTTCTTTTTTCATATAGCTAAGAACGCTCTTTACATCTACATATAGGAATATTTTATTATTATTCGACTATACAATCATGTTCATATGTGTGAGAGATAGATAATCATGGTACATGATCATATGTGTAGACTACAGATTAACATAATAATCAACAATAGAAATCACATTCATACACCTGTCATCAAGAGCCAGATCGTTCATACACATAGATTAAGATGATAATTTAGGATAATTTCCCTGTCTCATCACTCAGTCTTTGTGTCTATTTTATTTTAGGGAGGTAGACCTCCTGGACTGGGACAACTTGCTGGACATGAACACACAGATGGGGCGCTACTTGGTGGTTCCCAATGTCAAGGTCAGGTCATGGTCATGTTCTATTAATAATCTAATAGTCCCGTGTAAATTTTGGTATTTAAAAAATGATTTCAATAGCTACCCAAATTATACTTATATAAACTGTGTTGGAGCATTTTACACTTTATAAATTCAAAGTTGTTCATAAAAACCATAAACTGTTTCAACCTAGTTGATTTGAGAATAGATTGTATAGCTATTTAATTTTCTGCTTTTGAGTGCAGAAAATAGGGCTGTTTGACTTTAAAAAATGCACAAATTGCGTAAAATTTAAATGTAATTAACATCAAGCAATTTGACACGTTTTTTTTTTATATACAAGTCTTATTGTGACATAGGTTACATTCTTTTTATGGTAAACTAGTCCTTGTATTGAAAAGGGGCTCTCATTTGAATAGAGATATAGCATAACTTTATTGTATTTATCATTTTATTTTAGAGTTATGTTTAACACAAAGAAAGGTACATAATAACAAATTAATGAAAGTAATTTATGCATGATTTCAGACTGGAGAACTGCAGCCATTGGTTGCTTCACTCCAGGTAGATGAGGAGGAACAGCTGAATCAGATGTTATCTAGGCTCAATGAAATAGCAGAGGTATATGTCCACCAGATGCCATAAGTACCATATAACAATGAATGACAAAGATAAAGTGAATTAACTTAACACAATTATGTTTGTTAAGGTGTTCAAAAAATATAGAGCATTGTTAAAGTTACATTAAACAAGCAAAATGAATGGAGAGGGCTCAAATAGGCAGATTGCCAGCTGCCCAATCCTTATTATGTAATATTTTACATAATAAAATATTGTTTAAATAAAACGAATGTTAAATAGAAACAATATGGATTGAAAAAATAAGTATCAACTGAGCATTTTATGTTGGTTAAGTGACAGGATGTACAAAGGTATTCAATAGTTTTGCTTCTAGTTTTATATGTTTTGCAATGCCTCTGACATCCGGCATCTTATTGTTGTAGTATGCCATCAAGAAGAATGTCCGAGTGATGGTTGACGCTGAACAGACTTACTTCCAGCCAGCCATTAGTCGACTGACCATTGAAATGATGAGGAAATTCAACAAAGAGAAATCCGTCATCTTCAACACCTATCAGTGCTATCTCAAGGTCAGATATAAGTGATATACTCTAAACTAACTTTAACTCCTGGGCTAGAAATTTTCCTGAAGTTCGCGAGAGCCTCGTCGTCGCAAATATTTCTCGCCGCAAACCATTACTCAGGTGTTTCTGGTATTCTTTTTTCTGGATGATCTACATATTGATCATGAAAATTAGTTGCCGCGAGACAGTTTACCTCTGGTAAATCGTGAAATAAAGTCGTCACAAATAAAAGTAGGTTTGCAGTAACCTTGTTTGACATTGCATCTTTCTACAAATATTTTATTCTTGTTGTATTACAAATGGAATTGAACATCTATTTCAATATTCTTTATGGAAACTATAAATAATCTACATCTATTAGAGTGTTTATACTTATTATTTATAACCAATAATGAAAATATCACTTGGTTTTAAAGCATTTTACAATAATCTATGTGCAACTGACTTTATGTTTTAAATTTTTAGAAAGCTTTTACATCAGTCAAACATGATCTGGAATTATCTAAACGGGAAGATTTCTATTTTGGAGCCAAAATTGTGAGAGGAGCTTACATGGAGCAAGTAAGTGGTTCGGTCATTGGTTTTGGAATATTCTAGAGGCAAAGCATTGGTCAATGCAACAATATGGTTTACATCTATAATACCAATAACAGTTACTAATACTTGTTAAAACTCCTAAAAAAATTATTGTTATTCATCACTGAATCACTTCCCATTAATGTTTTCTAGTAAATTTAATGTTTGAATTGGCCATTCAGTTTCATGAATTTTCATTTTTTGTTAGAAATGTAAACATTATGCAAGTACTAGAATCCCTGAAGAAGCTTTCTCAATGAAACTTCACTTCACATGTACATGTAGAAATGTTGAACTGACAGATTAAAGTCATTGATGCATTTATAAAAAAGACAGCTGTTTAATGCTGCCCTATGTTTGTTGAGTTCCTCTGTTCCCCTATCAGGGACAAGTTGTGAGCTTGTTTGTGCTGATGCCTATCTGTATGCTGTAGGAGAGAGAGCGAGCTGCCACCATTGGTTACGAGGATCCAATCCAGCCGACCTTTAACTCCACCACCCACAGCTACCACAGCGTTATGGAGGAAGTAATGGCTCAGATCAACCACAGACCCAAGGGACGGATCGCGGTGATGGTGGCCAGTCACAACGAAGACACCGTCAGATTCTGTGTCGAAAAGTGAGAAAGGACTCTGTCCCTATATTTACCATTATTTAATGACAAAAGAGTAGATTCATGCTTTATTGTTTTGAAACTGTTGTTTTGTGATAAAATATAGGCAGTGTTTCTGAATTACAATATTCATCTATACAACAATTGAATTTTGTTGAATGTTGTTGTTGACAGAATGAAAGACAACAGCATTGGACCACAAGATAGACTTATCTGTTTTGGACAACTTTTTGGCATGTGTGACCATATCAGTTTTCCTTTAGGTAAATATAACAGCACTCATCATCTTTGGTTCAGTGATATAATGACATGCTACACTTTCTCAAAATAGCATTTTAGAGGATTAGGCCTAAAAAAAAAAGTTGTGTGTTTAGGGTAACCCGACCTAACCTACCGGTACAAAAATGCCCCGATCCTACCATTTTTAGATGTCTGTTTTCATCCAATTGTGATTTTTATATTATTTCTATTAAAAACCCGTTTTTAAATATGACACAAACAAATTCTTAGGATTCATGCAGAAAAAAATATGATAAAGTAAAAAAAATCCCTACCTACCTAACCTAATTTTTTCAGCAGTGTTACCCTAAACACAATATTTTTTTAAAGGCCTTACCAAATTTTTAATGTTAATCAGCTTAAAATGAGTTTTGATATTTGTTAGTGACCTATAGTACAGCAAATCCTTTTGATGTGTGGGTGCTACTGTCAATGTCTGAATATTCCTTGTCTGTTTTTACTGAAGACTGTTTTGCTACCACAGGTCAGGCTGAGTATTCTGTGTACAAGTATGTACCTTACGGACCGGTGGAAGAGGTTCTTCCATACCTTTCTAGACGAGCCTTGGAAAACAGGGGCGTTCTGAAGAAGGTCAAGAAAGAGAAGAAGCTGCTCTGGCAAGAACTACGGAGGAGATTAAAGAGTGGGGAGCTCCGATACGATCCAATGAAGATGTCTGCCTAAGAAACATCTGGCTGTGTGGGGGAATATGTCTTCTAGAGTGTGAAAGGAGACCATGTCAAAGGTGATCCATGTGTCCATTCTCAGAAATGTTTTATCTGTGAACTGGAACCTTGGATCAAAAATGAACTAAATTTACAGATGTTTATCAAATGAATGTAAATGAAAAAGTCCCCCATCTTGATAAGAATCCTTTAAGTGTACATTAGTGATCTACTTGATGGGTCAGTCATTCCATGCATAATACTGCTGTCTTTTTCACCATTATATGGTGCATTGTATATTGGGGATTGAATGGTGCATTTTATGATATACTTATCTTTAAGATGTTTTTTAAAAAATTGTTATTCTACTGTGATTTTTGCAAAGGCTGACCGAATCTCAATTTAGTTGCATGCATCGCGTTGTATAGGACTCTAAAGGGTTTTATTTCAGTCCGATCTGATTTTGTTTTCATTTGAAGGTTTGCTTGAAATTTGATATTTTTGAAGGAGTCTTTAATGCAGTGTTGATCCATTGTCTCTAAAGATTCACAAATTTAGGGGTCATTTTGACATCCCCCCCCCCCCCCCCCCCAAGATAAAAGTGCTATGATATATCATAAAGAATATTGTTCCACAAGGTTCTATAACAGCCGATTGTTTCACTATTACTTATGACAGTTCCAACTCATCCTCCGAATGTTTGTAAGTGGTTTAAGATGGTATCAACACTTTTTAGGTCACTCAAATTGCAAATTTTAAATATTAGTGATCTACTGATTATATGTATTTGATAAATGCCAAATACAGTTCTATATGAAAAAAAAATATCATGATTTGAATCAAATAGTGCATGATATTTTTTCTTACTGAAGTGTATGAGAAATATAGTATTCAAAATATTGCCAAAGGTGAATTTTTGGACGTGTAAGAACTATTGAATAACATCACAAAAACGCTGTAAAAGCTAAGCATGTATTGAGGAAAGGGATTTTTTGTTGTTGAGAATTTCCAAAGAGCATTTATGACTTGAGGGATATATATGCAAGTATCTTCAAGATAAGTATTCTTTTCTTGAATGATGAAAGATTTACTTTGCTCATGGCTTCCCTTGTGGTCAATGCAAACTTGATTTTTATGTGTATGCCACAATGACATCCCAGCTGATTTTTCATGATTTTGCTTTTGAAGTTCAGTGCTGTTAATATGAAGCTGACACAACATACTTTCTTTGTGCTACACATGTATGAAGATTTAATGATAACTTTTAGGCTGCCCAAAGTTAATTCTACATTCAACGTCACCTTCAAAATACCAGACCTACGAGGGAGGGCGATAAAATTAAAACAAAATTTTCAAGCAAGTGATTTTTATTAATGCAGTGCATTGTAAAACTAACTGTTTAATGATCTTTCCTGTCAGTTTTAAGGACAATCCCATCAAGTATCTGGTGTATGACCTAAACATTTCGTATTTCTACAGATTGCAGTATTTTAGTTGCAATAAGTGAAATCAAACTGAAAAAAAAAAAAATAAGGGTTTGTTTGGTTTTTTAAACAATTTTTCCTAATTCTACGTGCACGTGTAATGTTAAACATAGAATTAACTTTGGACAGCCTTTGTGTGTAAACAGTAATTTAGTCATACTGTATTTAAAAGAAACATTTATAGAAGTGTTATAGTTTTTAAAATATCTAACATGGTTGACATACATTTTGTTACATGTTCAACAATTTTTTTCATACAACTTGTCAGAGGGTGTAAGTCTCAGTCTAGTGTAAAACCTACAGTCATTATGTTATCTTCATTTACACTGTTATGAAATAAAACAAAAGCTATCTATTAAACCATGTCTTTGATTGATTCAAGCAGTTGAAGCCATAGCAGTGATAATTAAGTAAAACGTGCAGAAAAAATGAACGAAATCCTCTCATTCTGATCAAAGCTTTGATGATTTTTTTTGAAAATTTGACATTTTCTCCTGATTTACATGTAGTACACCTGACCAGTATATACTTTTGAGCTCACCAAATTATTGCTGTTTATAAGGTCAATGCGATGAGTTAGCAACCTGAGATTCAGCGACGAATTGATACAGACATATCAAATTGAGTGTTATCAGGCGAAAATTTTAGTTTGAATCCAGAGCAACAAATTGAGATACGGGATATTTCATTAAACGATCTATTTTTAGTCCAATGTAGAAAAAATCAAATATTATATTGACCTTCAAGGCTACGTTCAGGTAAATATAACGGGTTTTTCCTAGATTGTTCGATATCAGCCAATCAAAGAGCTAGGAATTAATTAATCTTATAATAAATAGAGAATAATACATGGCAAAATCTGTATCACATCCCATATCAACCCGAGACTCCAATATCAGCCCGAGACATGTATTGTTTTTATTACATATTTGAATTTAGAAAGCTAGTTTTCATTTTAACGTTGAAAAAAAAACTTACAAGCATTTTATCACTATCTTCAAACCGCGTATTTTCGACGTTCAAATGTATTGTGACGTCATCTATAATCAAAATGTTTAGATCATGACGTCATAGTTTCGACTTCATATATGCATAGAAAAAGAGAATAAGATCCGAGGTAATCCGAATAAAAAGTACAAAGTTGTTCCGGAAAGGTGTAATAAAGGGTGTGATAAAGGGTGAAATAAAGGGTGATGATACGGGGGGTGTGATAAAGGCGCGTGCCACTGTTCATATCAGGGGTGCAAAAACACTGTATTTCATACCAAGTATATAATAATACATTATATTGTGTCAAACCACATAATATACAATATGTTAATAAAGATCAATAAGTATGATTTTCATATTGTGATCTCATAAAGGTGATGCCTCATCTCGGTGAGCTCTGTAATCTTTGATTACCTATGTTTTATATTGATTATTGAATATGAGTTTTATATGTTATGATAATGGTGGTCTCCCAAAGGTGATGCCTCGTCTCGGCGAGTTCATTTTTGATTACTAGTTGAGATATTTTTGGGTGTTGAACGAAAGGCAAGACATGTGCTTACTAAATAAATACAAAATCGTGAAATATTTGAATATAAGGGGCAAGGAAATTTTGAATCAAAGTTGAATAGAAATGCTTAAAAACAATAACATCTCTAACGGGAAACCTGTACGTTTCCACTTCGGATTCATTATAATTCACAGTGAGAGAAAACACATTCGTATAGTTTAAAAGAGGATTTATTAAGTTAATTTAAAAGCTGTTTATAAAATAATATAAGTTTTAGGGAGAAATTGGTGGATATTAAATACCTATGGGTAGAGAGTAAATAAAAGCAACTGTGCTTTTCAGTCGTCCGCTGAGTACTGTCGTTCCGACGTAACGGTGGTCAGGCCGTCAACAGACGTTCAGACGTTGCTAAGAACGGCCTGACACACGCGCGACGTCGGCAACGAACCCGACGTTTAAAGTATGTAACAATATAAAAATGCATGCAATATAATAATGAAAATAGTCACAACAATACAACAACACAAGATATAATTATCATAATAGATATAACAATAAATCATCCACCATTACACATCATTAAACTCTGCAACAATTGTGTACAATGTTTTGTACTAAGTATTTGCTGTACCACCCGAAATAGGGTTATACTAGTGATGAGACACACCACTACATTAATCTGTCAAGTTTGACATTTCTGTACAGTCAGCCAATTTTTAAGAGAAATTTAAACTTTTTCATTTTACAATTTTTTTCGCAAATATTTTAAAATTCTAAATGACGCTTATAGTCTATTACTAGTATCTTCAGATTGTTGCGCCTAGCTATCAAATGTGAAACTTGTAAAAAGTTCGTTTCTATTGCTCATAGAACAGAACTACACCTGATACACTTGCTTTGTTTTTTTATTTATTTTTTAAAAATAATTTTTGTTTCGTTTTGTTGTTGTTGTTGTTGTTGTTTTTCTTTTTTGCTGTTGATTGATATATTTTTATTTAAGTATTTTTTTTTCTCTAAATTCTATTTTACTCAACCATGGGTTACATTTTTTAACAGTTTTATATACAACTATTTTGCATATTTCATCAATATGGACACGGATTTTAAGGTGCATTTAAACAATAAAATTAATGCTTTCTTTAATGATTCATACGGATTATGAAAATGGCGACATTGCAGAAAACATACATAACTGGTGCTAGCGGGTTATGTAAATTTTTTCTGCAAAGATCGCTATCTTTATAACCCGCATGAATCATCAAAGAAAGTATTTTATTGTTTATGTTTACATCTATACTTACTATATTAAAATAATAGATTCGAATTTTTGGGCTTTAATACCGAGAAATCGGAGAAGTACTGTCTTTTGTTTTATATATTTTAAACATATCATTGGTACTTGAAGATTACCACTTTGTCTTTATTTTTCCTCAATCAAGCTTCGCTAATTAATAATCAACAAAAATTCCTTTAAAAAATCCGGAAATCACCTGGAGTTTTTGGATTTTACAATCTTGCGCATGCGCATTACATTCACGCTTAATCACGGGAGGCTCTTTAGTCTGGTTCCCGCCCCCGCCACTGCGTTTTCACTTCGTTTTGGGGTCCCCAAAACGAAGTGAAAACGCAGTGGCGGGGGCGGGTACCAGACTAGAGGCTCTTTAGTTCATGTTTCCACAATATCACATTTGCATGGATAAACTCAGAAACGATAATACAAATACGTGTAAATTTTCATTGGAAATTTGCTATATATTCTGTTCATCAAAGAAAATACGGGAGATAACTCTAACTCAGAGCATTTAATATGAAAAATCCCAAGAGTTCCGAGTGTCAACATGGTGTGAAAAAAAAAAGTTGGTGAAAAAGTGTTGAATTCTTCATTAATATGAATTAAATTTTCAGATGAAAGGTATTTACAGCCTCAAAATGGTTTAATTGTTATGAATAATTTGACTGTTATTTTCAATGCAGCTTCATTAATTTTCTCCAAAATCGCTTCGGAGCGATTCTGCAATTTTTTGCTACATTACGGGTATATGGAAGGCATTTTAACTGTTTAACTGTGGTGAAGGCCTGTCCCGAGACACAGTTAGATTATTCTAACTAAGCAGAGTGTAGTGAAATTATTAATAGCATTATTGTAGGCCTAAAGCTTGGTTATATAAATGTCAACAATACGGTATGTCGATGTATCTAAATTTCCGATATCATATGCAATTTCAACCCGTGCACGCACGCGTCTAAGTCTAGTCTTTCTTATAAGAAATTAATGAATTGATCGTAAAAAGTAAGAAAAAGTAACTAAATTATTGTTAATGTAAATGATAATGATCAGAACGTTAGCTTAAAGATATATGTAGCCAAATCGTATTATATGGATGAGTCTGACATCATCATGGTTATTTCATGCAGACCGTGATTTTTCTTAGGTTGCTGATGGTCGATAAACTCGTTAGAACTGAATCGTGTAGATTTCATTCCTGTTAGTTTCTATATATAGAGATGTGAATTACAATCAATCTCCGTAAGAAATAGAGGAAATCATACTTAGTCGGAAGAGTCTATTACTTAACCCAGTCAGGCAGTTCGGAAAAACAAAGTCCGGTTAGACTCTGTATATTATGATTCGAGAGGTAAGGCCGAGCCCGATGAATATTCAATATGTTTTTTTATTTAGATAAGGTACATAGTTTGTGTGATAGAGTAATAAATATATTTTGTTTATTTCTTGAAACCTTTTCGAAATCGGGCTCGATATTATAGTTCTTGTATAATAAAAAAAACCCTACCGGATTTCGTTTTTCCGAACTGCCTGACTGGGTTAAGTTATAGACTCTACCTACTTTAGTCATGCGCGGATCCAGAAAATTTTTCCAGGGAGGGTCCGAAGGATAATTGTGTTTGCCAGGGGGGGTCCGAGGCATATTTGCGATAATTTTACTATGTAAATTTAATAAATTTTCATTTTCCAGGGGG
>WFKH01010931.1:4662421-4674997 GCA_016163765.1 Magallana hongkongensis | reverse complement strand
ACCCCCCCCCCCCCCTCTAGATCCGCGCATGTTAGTGGATAGATTTAAATTAATGTAATATTACATGGTTTGTGGTAGGCTGTACATGTAAGCGATTGACTTTACGACACATCGGTTTCAACGTCCAACAGTTAATTTGTAAACCGAAACTTTCAAAAACCCTTACGCCTTCTTCCAGTAAATTTCGTCTTGTTTAATGTACTTTTGTGCCTGTTTTTGCTATATGTAAAAAAATGATGTTTTTTTTTTTATCTTTTGTATGGTTCAAGATTTGTATGAATAGCATGTTTTATTAGTACCAATAGCTGTTCGAATTCTTATGCGGTCAGCCACGGAACTCAATTTCGAAAGCTCTGTCATAAAATACCTGGTAGCTTGTTCTATTTATATACCAGAGGCTTTTCTACTATTCCTCACAAATTAAATCCTCAAGATAGCTTCAAATGATCCAAATGCTTTGATATCCTCAAAATGACATAATTATGGGCTGTGATATTTAATTTCAAAAGTTTAGGCAAAATCCTTTGTCGAACATCCAGACACCTTTCATACATTAAACGTGGCACACTCTATTGTTCGTCTCTGTAAAAATATAGACACTATTTTGTCGAAATTAGTGAATAATTAAACGAGTTTTATAGGTGATGATGAAAACAACGAGAACTTTGAGGACGTTGCCGAACAGTTTGTTTGGACTTTGAGTTGGCACCTCTTAAAAATGATTAGTTTACTTAAACAATTTGATGCTAACATGAGATGAGTAGTGCATCGCCAATGATATGGTGAGCATCCACGGTTCTATACCTTTATATCGTTTTCTTGTTACATTATAACACAGTCTTCTTTTTAGCAAGCCTTCAAAGATTGATTGGCTTTAGCATAATTATTTACTTTTTTTGCAGCAATAATGCATGTGTTATTTAATCCATAGTTCTAGACCAAAGTCCTTCTCAACGCATCCATTCTGAAATGTATTAAAGGCAAAATGTGTATTTCCAAAATATATGCTTTTGAAACTTTAACAATGGCCTTTTTAATAGATCAGTTTGCACTACCTTTACTTAGTAAACAGATCTTGCGATTTTCTTTTCAATGAAGACCAAACTTGTTCGATTATTTAGCAGTAGCGTGTCTCTAAAATTATCATTTAGATTTTGGGCTTAATTTTGGTTGGACAGCGAATACTTGGAACGTAAAACTGTACTGCTATAAATTTACATAATGTAAGTACATGTATTTAAAAAGTTAAGCATTGTTAAATTACATTACAGTTAAACATTTCTGGTGTGATTTGATGTATCAAAATTTTTCCCCACTTTTGAGATCTTTTTAATGGGGTTTGATCACGTGACCATCCGTATTTATATCCCCATATACATCAAAAGTAAGGCCTTTTGACCTGTGTAAAATTTTAACATATAACGTCAAACGTTTTTGACGTTACTTCTTTTTTTAGATGTAACAAGCTTCGTAACAATTTTTATACGATATAAACTAAAACTGTCGGACACTCATCTCTTCGGGATTTGATTTGAACACATGACCAATCAAGTTCATATCCCAGTATTGGGTCAGTTTCCAAATTTAAGATTAAATATAATTACCCACGAAAGAACACATTCTTCCTAAACATTTAATTTTTAAACAGCATATTATAAACTTTGATCAATTATAGAGTCTATCCAAGAAGCGGTTTCATTCCATTTCGATTTGCAGTCTTTTGTGATAATTATACAGCATTATTTTATGTATATATACAGCATTATTTTCACGAGTATTCATCAAAGGATACAAACAATTTTTCTTACAATTGCAAATAGAATATTTGTGTAACTCTTGTTTTGAGGTAACGCCGCGTCAACCTAAAAGGTATATTGAATATATATTAGATAATAAATCAATTTAATGAGCATTGCGTGTACAAGTTTTTTCTTTCTATGAGTATATCCAATTTTTTTTCTTGTAGCCTTTTCAATTGTGATTTTATAGCATCGGTTCACGATTTTTTTGCTAAACCCCTTGCACAGTGGGAGAAATCTCTAAAAAAAATTTGAGGTTTTTACTAATTTTATAAATGTTAAAATGTTGATTAATATTAACTTGGGAATTATTTAAACAATAAAATGATTTCTTAGGTAATTTATGTGGGATATGAAGGTAGCAACATTGCAGAAAAAATAAATAACCAGCGTTAGCAGGTTATGTAAATTTTTTCTGCAATGATCGCTACCCTCATACATCTTTCTTTTAACAGCTTAAAGGGGCATGATCACGATTTTCAAATTTTATTTTTCTATTTTTATTGTTTACAATGCTTTAGAAATGCATTTCTAATGATCAACGAAAAATTGAGTATCAGTCGTAGAGTTATAATCAAGCAACAGAGCTCACAATTCTTGTTCATGTAAACAAGGCTCGTGCCCTGTTTTTGTTTTCATTGGTTCAATAAACCGGTAAAAGTTCTTTTTCAATCTGATTTCTCTCTCTTCTAATTCGTTTTAAGCATAAATAAATAGTTCCTAGCGTTTATTACATTTATTTAAGGTCTAAAACTGGAATTTTTACTTCAACTTTCAAAACTTAAACAAAAGCTTTGTTTACATAACA
This sequence comes from Magallana hongkongensis, assembly GCA_016163765.1. Lineage (NCBI taxonomy): Eukaryota > Metazoa > Mollusca > Bivalvia > Ostreida > Ostreidae > Magallana > Magallana hongkongensis. The sequence goes on along the minus strand of WFKH01010931.1, from coordinate 4,672,390 downwards.
GAGAATTGTGAGCTCTGTATCTCGCTTATAACATGACGAATGACACTCAAAATTTGGTTGACTATTAGAAATGCCTTACTGAAGGATTGTAAATATTAAAAACGGAAATATAATTTTTGCCCAAAATCGTGACCATGCCCCTTTAATGTATCGATCGTAAAAAGTAAGTAAAAGTAACTAAATTATTGTTAACGTACATCAGTACGTTAGATAAAAGAAATAGCCAAGGCGTCAATTCATGATGGGAATTTAAGTCTGACTCATCACGATTATTTCGTGCAGGTTTCGGCCGATCGATAAACGAGGTTAGAAATGGATCGTGTAGATTTCAGTCATGTTACCGGGTAGTTTCTATACAGCCTGTAATTACCATCAATTTTTGTAAGAAATAGAGGGAATCATACTTAGTGGATGAAAATTTATAGAAATTACCCAAAAGATATAAATAAAACTATTCATATAAATAAAAACCATAAGGTAAGAAAGGAATGAAAACTAAAAATGAAAAATATTGAAATATCGTTGTAGCACTGATGTCCACCCATATAAAAGCAGCTGAGTCAAAAGACGTTTTAAAAAGTTATTATTTATTCTATGATGACTTTTTTGTTATAGGGTGTTTTGAACTTAACTTTTGCATTTGTTACAGGGTTTCTTCCGGAATGTTTTTCCTGGGTTTCTGTTTATCAATTATATACAGTTCTTTCGCTCTTTCGGCCAATTTCTGCATCACGAATTCATTATCAATTATTCATGAGCGAAAAGCATTTGCTGATCTTGTGCTAAAGGAAAAAAATTTGATATTCATGAATTTGATTTTTAATGAATCATATTCTGATGAATTTACGGAGAACAAAAAATTAGAGAGATGGGTCTGGGTTGCCAATGACTACCAATATATCTTGAGTTATCCTGAAGATGTGGATGTGTTTAGCTTTGGTCTATTGAAATCAAAACAAGATTCATTAGAAGTGGAAATAAACCTTGGGAATCTCACCGAAGCCTGTAAGAGCCATTTCAATTCCTACTTGGCTCAACATATTTCAAATGTTGTACAGAGAAACAGTTCAGTGACGGACAACGTCATAAACACATCTGAAGGATACATATGCCATTCAGAACTCGAAAAAGACGAAGTGAAAGAATACATCAGTGATATATCTGCCGTTAAGCTTGGATTTCCATTCTTATGTTACTCGGACAACAATATTAATACAACCACGGTTATCAAGAAGTCATATGTAAACTATATAGTTATCTCTATCATAGTTTTCACTTACTGTTTTTATCCACTTGCAATGGAAATGGCGTTTTACATAGAAGATAGAAAAATACGTCAAGGTTTTTATTATTTTTCTGAGTCTCCTTACAGTCCATCTGTGTTTTGTAAACGAATACTTTTCTCTGGCAATAATAAATACCTCGCAACACTGCGCGTTATATTAATGGTTATAGGTTTAACAACTCTAGTTTATTACATTAAATCAGAAGTCCACGACCATTGTAATTGCTCATTAAAGTCCTCAAATGATAAGCAGAGTTTTCAGCATGCTGAAAACATCTATATAAGCTCTCCAGAACTTGTAGTGTGGGGGGCGTTACATTTCGTTCTAGTGAACATATGTGTTTTAGTTAATTCTGATGGTAGTCTTGATGACTTTATAATTTTTGACTTGACGAATATTTGCAATAACGGTACACTTTTGAAAACTGTGAACGTGTCAATATTTTTATCAAATAACGGCGAACAGCAAAATCAAAATTTAATACAAAATGACCAAGAACAACAGCAAGATAATCAAGACGAATCGCATTACCAACAACAAAGCAAAAGAACGGTGTCGCTTAAAATTCGAAAAATATTTCTTTGTCTATCTTATTCCTTTTGGTCAAAGATATTTTTTATTAATTCTGTTGGTTTAAATCAGTCAGGCAATTCTAATCAGCCTGTCAGTTCTAATCAGCCTGTTGGTTCTAATCAGTCTGCTGACAAAAAATCCAAAATTTTATATAAAATTGTTCGGCTACATTCAGCTTTATGTTTCCCTGTTAACTTTATCCTCGTATTAGGAAGTACGTTTTGCCCTGTAGTCTTCACTGTTTACGTTCTGTTTACTAAATATATAAATGTAGTTATTGGAAATCTATTTTATAGAAAATTAGTCGGCTGTAAAGGTCATAAGAATGTAGTAATTGATTTTATTTTACAGAGTGTGTCTCACACAATTACTATCACCTATCTAATTTTGACTTATAAGTACGCATTCAATATATTCTTTTATGGACTTAGCTATGTTATACAATTCTTTATTTTTACACTTTTTTTAGCTGTGCCTCATTTTTCAATTCAATCTTATATCTATATTATTTTTTTCACATCTGTTGTAATCTATATCTCTAGATTTGTTTTTCAATTCATAGACCTTTATAAAAGCCTTTTGGAGAAAATTCTTGAAATGCAAGATGAAACAAGTATTCAAATCGAACATTTTGACGAAGTTGTAGCAAAACACTTTCCTCTTTCTAATGAAATATTTTATTTGTTTGTAAAGATAATTCTTTCATGCTCATTTTTTGCCATAATTTATGATACAATGAGGACGGTAGGTTACATAAAGTTCGGAGCTCAACCAGATTTGACTACAGTCATTTCCCTGATTTTTTTATTTGGACCGCCACGTCTTGTGGAGGCTTTGTTGATGACGGACTTTACAAGTCGTGTTCACATGAAGGAAAAGGAAATTAAAGAAGAATTAAAAAAATTAAGCCCAAAAAACAACACTGAAGACAATAAAACAATCGAAAAAATGAGTTCTCTGGTTTTTACCGATCCAGAAAACGACCTTTCTTGTATTGCATACTTGATAAAACTCTGGAATATGGTAAAACCCGATGATTTAAAAAATGTGCCAACCAACAATACAAAATTACATCTCGAAAAGTGTTGTGAATATAATCCAAAGTGCTTCTGGTTGCGGTGGTTATGCATGTTTTGCTGTGGCTGCTGCAATTGTCCATTCGATGATAAAGGATATTGTGAATATTGTGCCATAGTGGACACAGGTTTCAAATCTGAAGATCACAATGTAAAACTTACTATGTTGAAAATTCCCTGTGTTTGCATTGAACATGAAAAAACTATTGCGGAAGATGAAGAAAAAACTGCAGTTAAAGCACCTCTTGAAAGTGAGAATATGGACGATGAAAACACCGAAGCTAAAGAAAATATACAAACTGAAAGAAAAGACGGAGTAGAAACTGAAGGTAAGGACGGGGGAAACACTGAAAATGATGATCCTTTTAAAACAGAAGATGAAGACGGAGAAGAAACCAAAACTAAAAAAACCTTGGAACTTGAAGGTGATTTTACTTTGACATATTTAATTGTTTGCTGGTATGAACAAAGGGTTTGGGCGAAAACTAAGAACGCTCTTTCCTATATATTTATTGCTAACTCAAAGTAATGTTCAATATAACACACGTGTCAAAGGTCAACAGATACATATACGCATTATAATGGTTGAAATTATAACAGTAGATATACAGGCAAATAAATTAAAAGACAAAGTGTAGGTAGCATAATTAAGTCAATAGATATATTAATAAGTCAAAACCGCCAGGATCTTTGTAAGATTAACTGTACATAGGAAAAAGATATTCATTTTATGTAATGCTAATGGAGTTATCTCCCCATAACAGAATATGGGTATCTACAATATGTAAATAATCTATTCTAAAAAAAAGCATTAAACAATTCATTTCTTGGAACATTATATTTCGGACAAGAAAAAAGAAATGGTAGCTATCTTCTATTTTCCACAAGAGCATGGAGGAATATGGATAATATAACATCTGAATAGATATACGAGGGTTGTCCCAAAATAGCGTAGACAAGTGGCGTTATTCAGTTAATCGAAGACAGGGAGATGAAACTTGTGCCAAAAAGAGTTTAAGTAATATGCATTCAAATTATGATTTGAAATGAAATATTGTTTGAGATTAAATAAGTGAAATAAAATAATGTTAGATCTTAAATTCGACATGCGGCGCAATGTCAGAAACGAAAATTTAAAATCAACATAATGAAATGAAAAATTCGAGGAAAAGGACTTTCCGAATGAAAAACAATTAAAAAATACAATTATATTTTTTAATAATTCAATTATTTACTCAGGACATTATTTGGCTATAACAAAACTTTTAAAGATTTTATAGCGCATTTTGTGACAAACGTTAGACAACAAGTAATACAGGGCAAATTTGGAGTCGGCATATCGTTTGTACTCAGTAAATATTTAAAAAACAAAACAAAACTAGAAATGTATGTTGAATGTGCACTCAGGGTACATGTTGAAAGAAAATAATTATTAAAGATTTTTTCGGAAATAAAAGGTAAATGTCATCGTAAATGATGTGGAGGGTCTAGCAACAACGTAAAGACTGGACATTTTCGACGACGCACATTGCGCCGCCATACAGAACTTGTGACTAATTAATCATTTCTCAAGAAATAAATAAAGTACAGATTTGAATTTTTCAGTATTGTTTGCCAAAGGGCCATTGAAGAAAACATAGAAGTCTACTAAAATAGCAGTGAACAGATTTTAAGTTATGTGTACTGTCTATTCGCCATTTTAGGATAATATGGGCGGCGGAAAGGGTAAAAAGACGTTTGTTCAAAACGAACAACTATAAACTTTTAAACACATTCTATTTAAAATACGAAACAGACTAACTTAAAACAAAACCAACAGCCTCTTTTGCAAATTAAACAGACATCGATTCAAAACAAACGATTACTGATGCAAAACCAACAGTCATGCACTGAATAAACGCTAGCTGGCGTGCAAAGAAGTACCAGTAGAAATCGTACCTGGAGAAAACGTACCCTTGACTTAAAGGAACGTTTTCATGCGCGGATCCAGAATTTTTTTCCAGGGAGAGGGGGAGGGGACTGGGTCCGAGAGATATTTAGGTTTTGTCAGGGTTGGATGCATATATTAAGTAATTTTGCTAGATTTAGGAAAATCGATTTTTTCAGTGGAGGGGGCGGACTTTAGCTTATCTACATAACAAATATCTGTATTTCGTTTGCAACTTGACTTTTGACTTTCAAAGTTTAGTAAAACATAAAAAAGCATCACTTTACCATTCTGGACATAAAAATTGGAAAGATAATTTATTTTAATGGGGGAGGGGGGCTCAAATCGTATCCAATTTTAAGTCACTTTAAGAAATTGAGTCTGAAATTATATTTTCTAAGAAATGATTTTCCTTTTTGCCTTCATATTCAAAGGTTTTCAAATATTTATAGTAAATTCTCGAGACAGTAGACTACTGGTATAAAAAAAAAAACGTCAAATACGCGCTTTACTGTACTGGGTCTGTCTAGCTAGGAGTTAGTCCCGTACGTAATCTGAGTTCGGAAGGTAAAAAAAGGAGAACAATTTCAGTGTTTAAAGGGGCATGGTCACGATTTTGGTCAAAAATTATTTTTTCGATTTTAATGTTTACAATGCTTCAGTAAGGCATTTTTAATAGGCAACCAAAATTTGAGTGTCATTCGTTGAGTTATAAGCGAGTTACAGAGCTTACAATTCTTTGCTATGTAAACAAAGCTTTTGTTTACATTTTGAATGTTGAAGTTAAATTTCCAGTTTTATACCTAAAATGAATGTGTTAAACGTTAGAAACTGTTTATTTATGCTTAAAATGAATAAGAAGATAGACAAATCAGCTTGAAAAATATTTTTTACTGGTATATTGAACCTATGTAAACAAAAACAGGGCACGAGCCTTGTTTACATGACAAAGAATTGTGAGCCCTGTATCTTGCTTATAACTCAACGACTGACTCTCAAATTTCATTTGATCATTAGAAATGCATTCATAAAACAGTGTAAATAATAAAAACAGAAAAATAGAATTTGACCAAAATCGTGACCATGCCCCTTTAAAGAGTGAGATTTAATATTCTGTGTAAGTAACGATCATGCAAAACTAACGCAGTAAAAGATATGAAAAACTATCATCTGAAAATGTGATAATTCCCAATCAAATATAGACATAATAGATATACAGATACATGTACTAGTACATATATGGATAAATAAATGAATACACCAATCAATAATACACAAAACCATTAAATTATTCTTATTTTATTCATGTCATCTGCCACCAAAAAATTCCAACAGTGGTTGCGATGCCCAGGCTTTTTCCGCCACATTCTGAGATCATCGGCAAGCAGCTGCTATCACCAGAACTATTGGACTGTGACAGACAATATGTGCTCACATATTCAATGAGCTGTTAATCTAGACAGTTATCAAAACTCGTTTTAAAGGCATTTCGAATTCGTAGACAATTTCTTTTATAGTTATTTTTTTCTGTTGATATTCACCTTGATATCACATTATATTTTAACATACCTTAACCCCAATATAATTTGTACACTTGTATAACTCGTGATGAACTATGATTTTTGATATAATGAAAGGTGACCTATAGGCCCAATGGGACGGATGCCCATTAGTGTATAACTGCAGACGAGTTAAACTGACCAGGCGACGCTTGTTCGTGTGAAAACACAAATACTGTATGCACGTAGCCGGGGAGGGTTGGAGGGCTGCGCTCTCCAACTTTTTCTCGCAGCAAACTTTTTTCTTAAAATTACATATAAAAAACCGAATTATCAAGAATTTGGCCCCAACTTTTCCGAGGCATGTAAAAACTGAAAGCGAAAATAATGAATGATGTAAGTTATAAGGTAAATGCATACTCCTGTCTAACACCCCCCCCTCCCCTAACGGAAGAGGGTTTTTATGATTTGCGAATTAATCATTTTTACTTGTCAAGGCTTTAAGAATGCGCCCCCCAACTTTCAAAAACGATGCTACGTGCCAGTATGTATTTATTTGATTAGAACAATTTTTGTAAGTATTTCAATTCTTCTTACGATTTCTTCAAGGTACGTATTCTTCTCTCGGAGAAAATGCACTTTAATTTGTGGGTGAGTTTTTCCTGATTACAATTTCTCCAGTGTTCGATTTCTCCTGATACCTCTTTGCACGCCATCTAGCGTTTATTGTGCATGACTGTTGGTTTTGCATCGGTGTCTGTTGGTTTAGCAAAAGGGCTGTTGGTTTTGTTTTAAGCTGGTCTGTTTCGTATTTTAGTATGTTTTTAAAAATTAGTTGTTTGTTTTGCCCACACGTCTTTTTTACCATTTCCGCCGCCCATAGGATAACATCGTATATCTAAAACGCAGTTATGTCTTAGCCTCCCATACATAACATTCCAATAGCGTTCAACCAAAAGAAAAATAAGATGGCCGTGAAGTTCTACTATGGGGGAAACTTTTCTTAAACGAGCTTAAAGATGGAGAATTTCTAATTTCTATGGGTGCTTGTAATTGTAACAATGGCTGTTGGTAGGAAAGATGATTTTTAAGTACTCAGTCTACACTTAGGAATGTTATAATTATTAGATTGGTAACATAGTTCGATTCAAGCAAGCGATTATTAGAAAATATGTCTGTAAGATAGCTAGGTACCATATTGTGATATATTTTATACATAAGGGTTCTTAATTTTTCATTTCTTCTATCAGCAAATGTTTCCAACCCAGTTTTATAATATAAAGAGTCTCGTGATGCTAGCATAGTCAGATCTGTGACTATTCTCGCTGCTGCTAACTGTAGTTTTTCTGAGTCTTGGTTTGAGCACCCACCCCACATGCACATTCCAAATGAGGTCTAAAAAAGCAGTGTATAATAGGGTAGAGTTTTATGATTGACATTGAATTTAAGTTTTGTTTTTTTTAGTAAACCCAGGTTCTTGTAGGCATTAAATAAAATAGAATCAATATATGCTGTCCATCTAAAATCGTGCGAAAAATAATGTCCATATGTTGATGCTTTGACGTAAAATCTAAAGTACAATCTTGAAAAGTTAGATATGGATAATGTTGATTTTTCTTTGTATTATATAGGACAGCTTGAAGGTAAAGACGGGGAAAACACTGAAGTTGAAACACTTATAAAAACTAAAAGAAAAGACGGAGTAGAATCGAAACCTCAAGTCCTTGTTGAAACTAAAGATAAAAACAAAGGAAACACTGAAACTGAAGAACCTTTAAAACATGAAAATAGTGACGGAGAAGAAACTAAACCTAAAAAAGATTCTGAAACTGAATATAAAGACGGAGGAAATACTGAACCTAAAGATCCCTTTAAAACGATAAATAAAGACGGAGAAGGAAGTAAATCTGAAACCACTATTAAACTTTATGGGATAGAATCTAAACTTTTTGAAAATGAAGTTAATGACAACAAAAACAGTGTTAAACTTAGTGACATAGATTTTTCTATAACTAGCAATGAAAATGACAATAAGGATCAGTCAAACTCGAGTGACAAAGAAGAAACACATTTATGAGCGAATTTATTGTTCTCTAAAAAGAAACATCGATTTACAACCTAAAAATGTGTTTGCATACACACGTGTGGGACGATGTGTTTGTGTTAAAACCTTATATCTTTCATTAATGAGTTTTTATTTAATCTTATTTAGCTCATCGAAACGAAATAGGGAGAGTTTAAGTCATGCCTTTGGCGTCCAGTTAAAGAAAGTTAAAGAAAGGTTATTGTTATGATACTAAAGCTACATAAAGAATTTATATGTAAATGACACTACATCTAACGAATGTATGGAAACTGAAAATAAAGACGGGGAAGAAACTGAATCTAAAGAAGTTATAGAAACTGTAAAAAGATGGGGAAAAACTGGAACTCGATTCAAAATTTGAAAGGAACTGACAACAAAGTCGAAAACAGATTTCTGAGTGTTTTATTGTTCTTAATAACCAAACAATGGTTTTAGAGCATGTTTAAATTTTTGTAGCACGTGTTCTTTGATGGCCATATCTCTAAGTAATTACTGGTCCTTTTTTTACAAAACGTAGACGGATGATGCATCATGTAATACTTAAGAATTAAACATGCTTAGATGTTTAATCCGACGAAATTTAACGTTTCGGGTATTGAAGGACAGAAGGAGATAAAGGTCTTATGGAGCAGGTTCCCTTTGATTACGATATTAGTTGTAGTATCTTCACAAAACTTAGACGGATGATACATCTACAGATATAATGCACTTGATAGGCCTAGATGCTAGGTTTTGAATGTGTAAGATCATGATATCTTCACTTGTATATACTTGTTATCTTTAAGAAAAAAGGATTCATAGAAATTAATTTCCACTGTTAAAAAGAACCCCTTAGACTTTGATCAGTTTGGTTGTTACAGTTTTGGATGCTGTAGCAGGTTGGAGCAGGTACCTTTTAATGGTCATGTATATGTTCGTACTTGCCCTATCATTACCAAAGTTGGATATTAAAAGTTATTGTGATACTTATGCACTAGAAACACTAAATGCTAAATCTGACAGATAGGGAACGGATGCTTGAGGAGGTTACATAAGTTATTTAGGGCTCGTCTATCCATTTAACAGCTGTGGTACTCAGGTGACCGTCAAGGTCTCTAGGCTTCTTGCTGATATAGTTTTGCGTTTATTCTCTATGTTTTCCCTCTATGTTTTCCATTTTTGTCGATTTTGGTAGCACAAGAGGGAGGGGATAAAATTTTAACATAGAAATATGCAGAGAATATTCCTCAGAAGAAATTTCCTCCTTAAAATCTAATTGGTCGCAAACTGTAACTTGGGTAGGGCTAACAATGCGGCAAAGCTCGAGGGTGGTCATTTTACGTAGAAAACAATTTAATTATTCTAAAACAATTCACATGTTATAATTTTTGGCATAATGACAATTGTTAAATCTCAATTACTCAATTATTTAGACTGTGGCCCCTGGACGATTATTGGACCACAAAAGAGAAAAGAGTTCAAAAGTTGATGGAGGTGTATATATATATATATATATATATATATATATATATATATATATATA
>WFKH01010931.1:4628449-4659900 GCA_016163765.1 Magallana hongkongensis | reverse complement strand
ACACATCTTACCAGTTCTTGGCTGCGGGACCTGGAGAGCTATATATTTATGGAAAAAATAAATCTCATGCTCTTATACATTATTCAATTCTAAGACAATTACAACAATGAAAATTACTGTTACTTCAATCGTCTGTGGAAAAAAAGCACTACTGTGATTCAGTAAATGGCATAATCTTGTGCAGTCATTTACTGAATTGCTATGATTCAAGTGAACATTCCTGAAAGTCTAACAAACATATATTACATGTAAATATACTGTAAACAAGGTAATATTCATTTGGCACAGAGTTCTTTCTTGTAAAACATTTTCCTCAATTTTAATTTCCTGTGACACAATTGTGTTTTGAGAAAGATAACATATCATTATGAATCAGCCTATTAACAATGAGAGTGAATGAAGCCTTAATAAAATAGAGGGCAAACATTACCCTGCTTACAGAGTTTGTTCACATTTGGTTAATAACAGATAATGAATCACTGCAACTTACATTCATCACTGGGTGCTTGTGCACTAAGAGGTTCTAAATCAGGTGGGGCACAGCTCCTGTTAAATAAACAAAAAATATCAGCGCAAAGAAGTTAATAGGACACGGTATAAATACTCGAGAGTGTTCAAGATTTGTGCCTTGTGACTTTGAAGGTCAGATCTAGAAATAAGCTTGGTTTTCAAAACTCCTCTGTTTATGCAACATCCCTAAAGATTCCAAATTTTAGTTTTGAACTTCATATGGGCAAGTTTTATACATCTTTAATATTTAGCATTGCTTTTAAGATAAACTTTGAGTGTCCCAAAAACAATCTTGTTTTTCGATCCGCCTAGAACTTGATTGAGGCAGTTATATTTCTAGAAGTTTCTGAATGAATGCTTTGACTGTTTGTACTGATTGGACAGTTTAGAGTACATAAATCGAGGTGATTATCTTACTTCATCTCTGCCTCTTTTGCTTCTTTGGAAGAAAGGTCCTCCTCTACACTGTAATCCAAAATGGATTTGACACCAAATTTGCGATTGTTGTTGACAACTGGCCGGATAGCTACTTGATCTTCACCAGCAACGAAATGGCCATAAAATGTAGCCTTCATAATGTTACAGAAGAGTCGCTTTCCTAATACTTTGCGGCTCCATTTTAAAATCTAGAATAAACAAAATGAGTTGCAAAGTTAAAGGTATATGTGGCGTATTTTTAGTGAATAACAATTATAAGATCTGATAATTTGCTTCATTTCTTTACTAAAAGATAGGACTTTCACACAAATTACGCTTTACAAGTCAATCGCATAACAAAGATACAAGAAATCAAAAAAGTATTTTTGAATTTTTACCGGCACGGTAAAAAATACAAAAGATTTGAATAACCCCGCCTTAAATGGGTCACTTGACATCCATCTCGGTCTATCAACAACAATGGCGACGACGAGAAAGATAGGTATACCGTTAAGTTTGACATATTTGGCAATGAAAAAAAAAAGAGACAGACTGACAAGGATATGAACAAAGGGAAGATTGTCATCGGAGACCATGAAGATTGATGTAATAGGAATTAAAGCCGAATTAAAATTAAGTTTCCATCATGAAGTTGTAGGGGTTTTGCTAGTCAGGTTCGTGCTCCATGTGTTCCATGTCTTTACTTTATAAGTTATAAACCACAAGTGGATTTTCATTTAGAGGAATTTTTGAATAAAGAATAAATAAACACTCTCAGTACATGCATTCCTCAAGGAGAGGGGGTATTTAGCCTACTCAGTTTACCGTGTCGATGATCCTAAAATCGTGTTTCATCTTTATTACACATAACTAACAATTTATATCGTTCTACATTAATGAATATCGGAATAATAATGCTTCGAGTGTCATCTGATATAAGAATTATCTAATTTAAGGCATGGAAAACGTAATTCTAATTTGTAAACAAACTCTTCTTCCATCGTGCTTTCAATGCTAGGTTTTCCCGCACTCATGCGCAGTGGCGTTATAAATGGCGGATCACATTAATATTCATCAGACGTGTAGCAAAGTTTAGAGACAAATAACTAAAGACAGAACATGTTTTATGGGCCTAGAGTTTGTGAAACGTCTAATTATAAGAAGCATGATGTATATTTTTACTCAAACTCATGTCAAAAATTTTACTCCAAATACGCCACATATACCTTTAAATATTCAGTCTTAAAAATCTATTCATTTTTGTAAATATCTCAAGATGAACATGATGATTTAATGCCCTCAAGAAATTTAGAATGATATAGGTCCTTTAGTCCTCTATGTTTATCAAGTAGACTGTTCATTGATCATCACAAATGTATGTAGAAACATGATGAAAGATTTAAACATGTTTAAGAAATATTTGAATTGAAAGAATTATTTGAACTGGACTAGAGCAGAACGACATTGAAAAAGTAATTGCATGTAGTACATGAGCCTGAAACATGAATGTGTGTTTTTATAATTTTCACTGAAATGACCTTCACCAAGTTCAATAAAATTGTCATGGTTGACTGTCAAAATAGAATAGGTCATTTAAAAACAATGAATTGAAGAACTCCGATTAAGTTTTTGGCAAATAGGCCAATCTACACTTTGCCAATTGGGTAACATAGATCTCCTGCTAAATTCTCTTAAGTTAACTGGACTCTTTGGATTGTTACTGAATAATGCTCGCAAATCAAAAACTTGGTGATGTGCCAAAACTTGGCGTGATAAATTAAGAATGTCGTATACATTATCAAACAATTATACAGTAAGGTTTTCATTTCATTTTGCTTATAGCAATGACTGTCCTAAAAGGTTTATACAATCAACATTAATCAATTCGGCAAACAAACGCAGTAATGGACACGCATAATGCGTAAATGTCATTAGTTAAAGGAAGCTGAGGTTATGCAACGCATCTCACAATTTTGTTGTTGTTGACAAGAAATGGGATGGAACACATGTTAAACACGAACAGGGCCCTCAGGATTTCAGGCGTGGTCTTGCTCCTATAGGCCTCCTTGGCACTGTTAAATGACAAGTCAAGAACAGGCACTGGATGCTCCCTGGTTGAGTTGTCATGTTCGATGTTTGAACTCCCTCCCGCGGTCACAGATTCCTGGTTCAGTCGTTGAGTTGAAGTAAACTTACTCCTTCCTAAATGACTAAATTGCAGTTGTACATACTTTCCCTCTAAAATACGCAGATGGGGCGAAAAATTTCGAATTAGGGTAGACCGTAACATTGCCGCCATGCCTCAACATTCGTTTAGTAAACAACAAGGCCCGCAACTCTGAACACATCCGGATAGAACCAGTGTTGTTTCATTTGGTCTGTTTCTAGACTGTAGGTGTTGTCGTATGGCGGATCCGAGGTTTGTCGAAAGCATTCACGGACCAATCAAATTACTTTATTTTCACACACCTCTTTATCAGTTTATTAAAGAAAACGATGAATATTACAATCATCTCGACAATTCTAATTAATTAGAAAGGATAAGTGTACAACAAATAAACGACTAATATTTGTACTTCCTTAAATTTAATTTAAATTACAATGTAATAAGGGGCCAGGGACGTACATGTATATAAGTCCCTGAATTAATTAACATTCATGTTTGACTGAGTTGTCCATGAAAATATATACAACATGCATACGCACATATCATTTTGCGAAATTTTTGTTATTAAATAAAAAAGTTATGTCCACTTTACAATGTTACTATACCTAAATGTGTGGTCCGATTTAACATGAAATTGTTTGACAAAAGAAAATCTCAGGTAAACGGAAACGGAAAAACTTGTCATATTGTACACGTATAAAAAAAATGAACACATAATAGTTAAATGAATTCATAGTCGATAAGCTATATAAACTTTGATAGCATTTTTAATAGCATTTTACGAAAAAAAATTGGCTATTTAGCAAACATTCTTCTCTGAAAAAAATCTTTCGGACAGAGTGAATTACATCCTCTTTATTTAAATTAAACTACTGTACTTTTCAACTTTAACTATAAAGTCATGATGTAAATGCGAGGAATGATAATCCACGTACATGTAAAACAAAACCAACCTCTCCGAATCATAATCTGTTTCTCTCTCATTAATCAAATCAGTACCTATATATTGACTTATCAGGCAAGAGGCACATTTGCCACATCGCTCATCACCTGCGCTGCAATGTCGAACTCTTACGCAACTCTGACCAAAGCAGCTTATTAGCACAAATTAATCATTTATAAAGGTCAAATACCAAAGCCAACGATATCAATTAACAAAGAAAAATTTCCAACGTTTTCATACAGAAAATCATCTTATTTTACAGAAGACGTTATACTTTAATTTGTTGATGTTGATTTTTTTTAGTATATAAATTAGAACTGGATTTGAATGTGTCCTTTTTCTGTTTGAAAATGCAAAACGATTATTAATACAGAGCTAGTTGTTCTTCTTTGTAAGGAATTCCAAAGGACATGTAACATACTGATAAACCATTTCTTTGCGACGAATATTTGATTATCGCCAACTTTCATACGAGCAATTTCTAATGTGATAATGCATGAACATTATTGGCTAATTAATTGAACAAAATCAAATTATTTCTCGGAACTTTTTATCCTTATTTTATTTTAATGAAAGTCTTTGTTAAGAAACATTGAGTGCCCGATATAGGGGCACTTTTTATCAACTAGTTATGTACGTATCCTTATTTATTCATTTTTTACTGAAAGTCTTTGTTAAGAAACCTTAGGTCCCCGATATAGGGAACTTTTTATCATTAGTATGTATTCTTAATTTTTTTTTTTCACTGAAAGTGTATGTTAAGAAACATTGGGTCCCCGATACAGGGGATTTTTATTAATTAATTATGCTACAAATACAGTAAAACAACCCTATACAAGCTAGCATAAAAGTTTCCATAAATATTACACAAATAAAATTACTTACAGACAGACAGATGGACGAACGACTAGCTGCAATGATGTAGCCCTTTCCGATTTTTTTATCAAAAAAATATGGAAAAGGCTACATAATTGTAGCTAACGAACGACAAAAAAGCTCACCAGAACGTAACTTGATCATGCTCCAGTATCTTCGTTTTTGAATTCTCAGTCCCATTAATACATTGTTGTAAGATATTATTAGTATTTTGTATGCGAAGATAATTTGAACTCTGCGTTCTATAAATGAACTTTAGATTTAAGTAAATTTATTTAAATTATTATAATTATCATTAAAAAACTTATTGAACCAGCAACTGCTGGTAATGACAAAGTGATGACAGGGCACGATCGGGAACTCGCGTTAACCGATTTTTTTCTATGCTCAGTAGTCTTGTTCGTATGGAAAAAACATAACTCTAGAAAAAAAAATTTTAGATGCTGAAATTTAACCCTTTCTTTGTCCCCAAACAAAATGATACATATCCATAAACACCATCTTATGTGTGAAAGAAGTTTCATATTAGAATAAGATATCCTGAATACCATTAAAATTTAATGGTTTTGCTGATTTCAGTCTGGTTTTCAGTTACTGGGGTGGCATATGTATCCAGAAGAAAACTTGACACAGACTAGAGCTAGCTAGGTATATAGTTTAGAGGTCAATAATCAGCAGGGCCTATATATTATATACTGATTTGAAATCAAACTACTCCAGGAAAGATGATTGAATGATCATAAGTCAAAATTAACTGTTCAATCTTAAATGGAAAATCGAAAAGTTCCCCGTTTTCAATTTCCAGCGTTGTAAAATGACTTACTCTGTCATCTTTTAACACGGAGCAAAACTCAGTCTTTGCGACA
Organism: Magallana hongkongensis; assembly: GCA_016163765.1. NCBI lineage: Eukaryota > Metazoa > Mollusca > Bivalvia > Ostreida > Ostreidae > Magallana > Magallana hongkongensis. The sequence continues at coordinate 4,654,121 of WFKH01010931.1, read as the reverse complement.
CTACTCCCAGCCTCATATTGTCTTGACCTACTTTCATAGGTATCTCTGATTTTAGCGTCATGCAGTTGTCAAATTATAAGCTAGATAAACTCTTGTTAGTAAACAGAGTTCTGGCCATTTTCTTGTTTACATCTAAAAACTACAAGGTTTCAAACAAAGAATGTGCCAAACACTAGAAACCGCGTGTATAATATGTGTTTATAACAAACTAGAAAGGAGAAAAAAATCTGCTTGAAACAAAACTTTAACTAGTTTATTAAACATTTATGTAAACAAAAACGAAACACGAGCATTGTTTACATAACAAAGAATAGTGACCTCTGTACCTCGCATAAACTCGACAACTGACATTCAGATTTTTGATTAGAAACACCTCAATAAAGCATTGTAAACATTTAAGAAAATAGAAAAATAAACTTTGAGATCAAATCGAAACCGAGCAAAAAATACGACCTTCAAGGTACACGTAGTACGTACGGACGTACTATACAGTGTAAATGTTTAAACATTAAAACACGGTGTCCCATATGTGCCTGAAATATACCTGTACCTGACAGTTTCGGTTTGCACGACGAATGTGAGGTTAATATTTGTACATTGTAAGTAGCTTGCATATTATTTTTACACTTAATTTTGTGTGTGAAATCAATTCATACAATTAGTTTATTTTTGCTTTGAAAAATATCATTTTTGATGATGAGTCAAGAACATCAATAATTTTTGCGTCTAAATATTTTCTAGATGACCTACCGAGTAACAAACATATATACTGTTTTAGTCTCTCTCTACCTCTATCTCTCTCTCTCTCTCTCTCTCTCTCTCTCTCTCTCTCTCTCATATTACAAATCAATATTGATGTCAGCACACATAAAAAAGTTATATGAATTAATGTACAAATGCACAAATGTGATTGATTCTATAAATACGTATAAATATCAATTGTGTGTTCAGTGTTTATATATTACTATTGGCCATTGTAAGTAAACACTGTGTATTTAAATAGATAGCATATGCTTGGTCATAAAGTGCAAAGAGTACAGCCACCATTATCCAGTGTTTATACTTTCTTTTTCGCAGAAATCTTATATAATTCTTGAAGGAGAAAATGTTATATCGAAAGTAGAATATAAATTCATCAATAGCTAAGCATATGCTTTAAATATAAATCGATCGCTTTGGTCCCCAGCGATCTTAAAATAACAACATACGACGAGCCTAGTTTATCTCTGTGTACATTGATAAAACGTATCACTAACTACATATACGCATAACAAAGAGTATTGATTTATCAATATGTAACTTTCACTTCATAACGTTGTTCTATTTTTAGCTCGTCTTTTCGTCTTTCAACCATTTTGTTTTACAAACTATCACATAGAAAGACATTCTGGTTTATTCAAATTATAGATAACACAGTTTGAAAGTCAATATGAGAAATATTTAAATAGTGAATATACTTGTGTCCTAAAGATCCATTTCTCTTGAGACTATTTTGCCAGTAACAATTAAAATACGGACTGATTGAAAGATTGAAATGTTAAGATAATATCATTACATAAAATAAAAAAACTCCAACCGTTTGTCATTTTCGCTAGCCAAGTCCGCTCCGTTTGTGGACTTCTCATGTACGTGTTTACAATAACACTTTACAGTTTGTTATTTTTCATTAAGTAGGGAGTATGCACAGATAAAGAAGAAAAAAGATAAGATGGAATGCTGCATCAAAATTTAATTTTAAGTATACATGTTTAAAGTATCAGTTTTGAAATATGATTTCATTTGTCATAAAATGTTATATGGTCTAAACCATTTTATAGGAATTGCTTTGTATATTTCCTAAAAAAAACATTTAGGTAGATATACCAGTTTTACATTTTAGAGATATAAAGTTGTTGGTTATAAATGCGTAATATTTACATGTATATATCCCCCCAAAAATTATAGAAGAATTAATAGGACGTTTTACTTTTTGAAATTAAAAGAAAAATGAACATTGAACTTTGAGTCAATATCACAGATGTATACATGGTTTTTAAAACACAGTTCAAAAGACGTTTTTCCAAAAACAATGTTTTCATATTGAATATTTTAAAAAATCATATTTTTCAAAACATTTTGAAAAGATCGTTTTTATAATCATATATTCACATATCCAGTTTCTTTTGCAGACAAGTTGGTCACTAAACCATTCTGCGGGTTTCAAACCATTTTCATTTACAATATCGTTTAAGTACTTAATACCACTTTTCAACCACTCTTTAAAAAATATTGGTTTGTTTTTTAACATACAATTTTATTACACCATAGCGGTTCCTTTAATAATGCGTTTAGACTCATGTCTGTTTTAATTTGTTTGTTCAAAAATATTTACTGAATCACGTTATTTGTGAAAAGTAATCTATTATTTCATGTACGAAGGCTCTCCCAAAATTGCGTAGACTGCACACACACCTTGAAATCTGTTCAATGAATTTTATATGACAATTATATGTTGTTTTTTGATATTTTTCCTAACAGTACCTAAAACTTCAAATGCCTGTCTTATTTATTTCTTGAGAAGAGTAATAATTAGTAACAACTAATTTTGCCAGGCGGGGCAATGCGTGACGTCGAAAATATCCAGTCTTTACGTCATTATCAAACCCTTCATGTTTTCATTAACGTTTACGTTTTATTTCTGACCATTTCTTTGAAAACAACATTTCACTTTAATATACACTAAGAATACACATTCACTACGCATTTCTACGGTTTTCATTTTTTTTATATTTCTTAAATCCAAACAATTTGTTCATTCAACCACGCCCCTGTACTACCAATTGTATGATATGTGTCTTCCCAAAATGTAACTTATGTTAACCAATTATATTAATATAAAGGAAAGCTTAGGAAATTATTATATATATGTTGCTTCGTTCTTGTTCATGATAGATGTATAAGATATATTTGCAAAATAAAAATGCATAAAAGTACAAGCTTAACAAATACTAAGTAAAGGATTTTTTAAATAAAATACTTGGAAAAGAAAGTTCCCCAGATGTGTAGGGAAGTCCTAAAAAACCAACTTAATTAGTTTAGATACAACCTTGGTACTTTCTTTTTTAGCAATGGGAATTAAAAACAAAAATGAAGTTTGAATTAATGGTAGTCAGTCTGCTGTACTGGTTTCGTTTTGTGTCGCTGCAACAAGCAGGTAAGTATTAGTTTGTCAAAAACATCCAGTCAGTTATTTCTATGTTAATTACGTGCACTGTGATGAAAATTCACCGATAATTAGACTCGATCTTTATTTCCAACGACACGAAAGCAAAAATATCATACACTTCATTTCTTTTAACACAAACACATAAGTCAGACGTCAGGCGTTCTTGCAGAACAATTTACCGGTAGTTGTACTATAAAGAAATGATAAAGTCAGATATACACATTCAAGAAGACAGGGATTATTTTCACTTATGTAATTCATTAAAAAAAAAAAAATCAAAACATTGATCGGAACTTTTAAAAGAGTATCGGGTACCTGACTATGGAATATTCAAGATTCATATCAAATCTAATTAAAGATATACCTTTAATCTTGGTCAAAATTTATTTTTCTGTTTATAATGTTTACAATGCTTTATAAGGCATTTCTAATAGTCATCCAAAATTTAACTGTGAGTCGTCGAGTTATAAGAGAGAAAAGAACCCACATTTCATGTTAAAAAAGCTCAGGTCATGCATTTGTTTACATTTTGAATGTTGAAAAGGAAATTCAAGGTTTAGACCTAAAATGTGACAAACGCTAGGAACTGTTTATTTATGTTTAAATCGAATTAGCAGATAGAAAAATCAGCTTCAAAAAGAACTTTTACCGGTATATTGAACCAATGGAAATAAAGTGAGTTTACTATTGAACGAAACAACAACACAAATCACTTAAGTAAAAACGTATATTAAATGATAAGGAAAACAAGATTAAAGCTAACAAACCACAAGAACACAAGACAGACAACGTGCAACTGGCCTCGACCTGGCGGACGGAAACAACACAGTACACAGATACCCCGGATCCCGAACCCGATCGCAATTTACATAAAAAATACCCCCGAAATACACTACATTCACCCCCATTTTGAGGAGGAATGCCCCAATTCCGACCCCCGAAGCCATTTACATCACAAATACACAATGACACAGTATTTATATAACCCCTTTGATGGACAATTCATATTGTACTTAAACTAAAAGAAGAACACATATATTAACAGTCACATCACAAAGGAAACATCACACACAGTCTCTGCCACACCGGCTATCATCCTGTCTGGACACCAGGAAACGCACTGGGCGGGGTCCATGGCACTGGGTCACGCCGGCTTCTCACATCCGTAGGGTGGTCCTGGAGTACAAATGTCCTCCCGAAATCCAGAGGGTGAGTTGGCCTTAAACATGGGCACCTTGCTTGCTCCAATGCTGAGGTCTCCCGTGCTACAGTTAAGCTCAACCCCATTCTCATGCAGGAAATCAATCCACAGGAGCATGTCAACCTGTAATGGCGCAACGTATACATGGTGCCGTACACGAGTCCCTCCTATCTCTACAAGAACATCTCCGAGGGCACCAACCGTCATGGTTTCCCCGCCCCCAGCAAGATTCACATCTTTGCTTGAGATAATTTCTGGGCGAGGAGACATCTGATCATGAACGCTCTGGGCCACAATGGTTATTTCAGCAGCTGTATCAACCACAGCGCTCACCGGGACATCATTCACCTTCACCGGTATTCGCCATGCGATTTCCCCATAGCCTACACCCCAAGACCTGACTGACGACACAATGCCCTTCTCAGCCCCAACTGTCGGAGACCCTTTTGACCTCGCATGCTTGCTCCCCACACCTGTACCAGCTGAGGACCCTGAACACCTCTTTGAACATTCCCTCTTAAAATGTCCCCGCTGCTTGCACTTAAAGCAGCGGCTGAACCACCGATGGCGCTTGCCTTTTCCAGAGGGAGATACTCCCCGGTTAGGTGGAGTACCCTTACCGCCAGAGGTACAATCCAGTCCTTGTGACTGCCTGCCAACTGACACCATGCGTACTTCCCTAGGACACGGGTCAAAGACTTGATGGCTGAGCTGGTATGTCTTCACTCGGTGGACTGCCTCATCTACAGTGGAGGGGGGACTTTCAATCAACTTCCTACCCGCTCTCCTGTCATTGCAACCCATTGCAAATCGCAAGACTTCCTGTTCCTAAAGCACTTCTCCTGGGACCTTAGCCCCTAGAGCCCGCTGTGCAATCTCCATGACACGGTCACCCCACTGTTCTAGACTCTATTCTTCCCCTTGAGTCATAGAGTAGAACTCTACCTGAGACGCAGCCTGAAGTGTTCCCTTACCAAATCTCTGCTCAAATCGCGAGGCTATTTCAGGGAAACTCAATTCCTCACCCCGCGACGAGAGAATATAGAAGTACGTGAGTGCTGGTCCCTCCACTGAAACACTTAGAGCTAACAGACAGTCATCATCACTCCACCCATAATACCTAGCCAAAGTTCTAAACTTAGCATAGAACAGACCCCACTCTAAGCTACCGGTATACTGAAGACACTTAGCCTCTGCTGGGACATTCCGACCTGACCTGGAACAACTATGCGACACATTTTCCCTAGCCGATGGAGGTACTAACAAAACATCACTATCACCTTGTGTCATACTGGCTGCGAGGTTACCAACAGGTGCCACCCCGCTGCCAGAGTGACTCCTACCATACCCTTGTCCTGCCAGAAGACTTGAGTGGCCTTGGGTTCCAGGGGAATCCCTACCCACATGTGAGCTCCCCATCTGAGGCAGAGAAGTCTCAGATACCTTAAGGATGGACGGGCCCTCATCACTATACAAAGGTCCCCCTCAAGATAGTGCCCCCATACTTTGGCCTAAATGTATCCCAGCCTGACTGACTGAAGTATGGTTTACCTGACTCTGCCCAGATAGATTTCCCTGGGACAGCACTACCCCCATACTGACTGGTGTGACACTAGTGTAGCAAGGAATAGTTGCTACACTCCTAGTAACTGTTGCTGTGACCCCAGTGTTACTAGAATGGGAAATGGCATCCCCCTGACTGGTGTGCTATGTGTACTATTGTTGTCCTCCCTGGGACTAAGTCCCCGAGAGCAACTGCCTACCACAAAGCCTGACAGCCCGATCAGCAGTTGTGTCACTTAGGCCAACTGGGACTCCAAGGCCTCGAGCCTTGCCATTAATACAGGATCCCCCTGTACAGTCCCCACATCCCGTGCATGTTTATCCCCAGCTGACCATTACATCCCTGGGGGAGAGACACCTCTACCTCCCCAGCACACCCTGGTGGACTTAATGGAGATGAAGAACCGCAAAGCTGGTCACCCTTGTCAGTCGTGAATCCCTCCCAGGCAAATGTATCCCTCCCTTGGGCCCCTGCTAAGTCGCCCGGCTCAACCAACATGCCCCCCGGGACACCCATGCCACTCACGAACCAGGAACTCTCTCTACCCTGACAAAATGATCCTAGCTTTTCCTCCATTGCACAATATACAAAACCAACAACAATGCACTGCCCTAACACAACAATAACACAACACAAACCCCAAACCTACCAAAATTCAAACATGGCCGAACCACGTGGTGTCCCCTAAGCACCACGCCGGTCTAAAAAGACCGCTAAAATACCCTGCTCGCAGCGCCAATAAAGTGAGTTTACTATTGAACGAAACAACAACACAAATCACTTAAGTAAAAACGTATATTAAATGATAAGGAAAACAAGATTAAAGCTAACAAACCACAAGAACACAAGACAGACAACGTGCAACTGGCCTCGACCTGGCGGACGGAAACAACACAGTACACAGATACCCCGGATCCCGAACCCGATCGCAATTTACATAAAAATACCCCCCGAAATACACTACAGAAACAAAAACATGACCCGAGCTTAATCATTATGCTCGACGGTGGCTGCATGTGTAAGAGCAGGAACAGGAACATGGCATGACATGATGGACCTTGTTATCATAACAACAATTAATTACTGTCAGCGCAAGGAATGGTATGTTGTTTTAAATTTACTCTGGAAAAGATGTAATTAATATCAAGCTTACTTTTTTTATAGAACCAACACAATGCGTGATCGTCCAGGACAAGATGTCCATTTCTACACCTCGTAAGTAATGCTTACTTCAATATTATCACAATAATTAAAAAGCTAAACATTTATTGAACCTAAACGTTATATTACAAATTGATATTATCTTTCCAAAATGAAACACGCACAATAAATAATTCAATAATAAAATTTATGTCTTCTTCTACAGCAACCCCTTCTTTCTTGTCAAAAAACAACATAACAGAGTGTCAAGTAAACAGAGCAGGTAAATAAAAAAAAATCCCAAAATACAAATAGTTCATGCAAAAGTGTCGGTATTTAGCATGTATGAGTATCTGCAATTGAGTCATTGTTCGTGTCTGTAAAATGAGGCAATAAACGTGTTTGCAAAATACTTCGATAAAAGGGTTTGCAACTAGGATCTATAAAAAAGTAGGTAACATGGGCATATTGTTTGGGCTAACGGAAAATACTGCTTTTAGTGCAGTCTCCTTTCAATAGGAATATAAGCGCACAAAGCAATCATATCTGTTTTATCTTATAATATCATTTCTGATAAAACAGTAGCTACTAATTTTTACATAGCAGTATCCTTTGTAACATGAATTAACCGAATCGCTTCTGAAAGTTAATATTTACTGAGCAAATCTGTTACCAAAACTATACCAAGTAGAAATTTCAAATGTGCATATATCGTCATAATTGAACGTTTACAAAAGAGAGTTTTTCTGAAAATGTTTTTTTTAGTGGAAGGAATGCTGAGATGTGGCAAATCAGATTTATACATAAAACCGGAGTGTGTCTGTACTTTCCACAACGTGTATGAAGCCTCTAAATACCACAATTACTCCTCTTGTCCACACGGCGAGAAATCAGATGTTGTGACGCAATTAAAATGTTAGTAAACTAAAAATTAAAGTTTACAGTTTCAGGTATATAATTTTACTGACAACGTGCAAACGATATATTTGTTGCTTTGGATATGTTCAGATTGTTACTGTGGCTTAAAAAGTATTGAATAAGCATGCAGCTTAATAAAACATATACACGTAAATGACAAATTTGTGTTATATATTATTTGATTTGTCGTAATGAATGAAAAAAAGCAAGGGTTGAACAATTCTTATATACATGTGTAAATACTTTTTTTCATGATTAAATAACATTTCAAACGTACGTATGTCGAGCGGACCTTAAAATGTTCAAACTTAACATGTTTTAGTTTTGGTCTTACACATCAGTTTTATTTAGAAATCACTTTTACTAGGTAACCACCTAAATTCTTTTAATATTTCTCTTACTCGCCTGTTTAGGTCCGGATTGTAAAATGTACAGTTTGAATAACAAAGGACCATGTATCAACGGAGGCAATCTGACTTGCAAAGGGAATGAAGTCGCTCCAGTTATCACATGTAAATGCCCACCGCACTACAAGGGAATGTTTTGCGAAGAGAAAATGGAAAATGTAATTGTGTTTATTCACTTTAATTTCTTCTTCCTTATACACTTGTGGTAATCTTATTGACAGCTATATATGCAAACATGATGGTTTATATATAATTATTTATCGCCATATCCTACAAATCACTAAAACTTGTATGCAATTCCAGATCACGAGACTCTGTGATATAATCTCAAACTCTTCGGCTATCTTAAAGAATTGTGACGTCACAAAAGAAGACTGTGTCACATACAGCAGGAACAGGCGGTATGCTTTTCAGTGTTTCGAAGCAAAGACATCTCGGGAAAGAGGAGGTAAGGTGATGTATAAATCAATAAACTTAACCATCGTTATTATAAACGTAGGACAGAACTCCATGTAAGTCACTGTATGTTGTTCCTTTAACAGGATTACCAATGTGCATTGACACAGAGGATATCACAATGCCCCCTGCTGTCACTGATGTTACTTACTCGATTGTCACCGGCGATGCAAAGACCGTTCGGGCGAAATCACTTGATGGGCTTTCTGCGGCAGAAATACATTCATCTATTCCCTTGCTGACAGTGATTTCACTATCGTTACAGTACTGTGAGATCTTTTTATTTCGTTGGATGTAGAAATGGCTAAACTTGGTATTATAGAGTTAAGAATGTGAGATCTTTTAATTAAATTGGATATTATGTTGGCCGTTATTATTACTTTACCACTAGTAAAATTACCACTACTACACGTGACAGTAATACTTTCTTTTATTTATATGAAGCCGTACAGATTGATTTTTCATGTTAAAAGCACATTATTTTGGAAACAATTCATATATTTGTACTTTACTATTATATAATATTATAATTGCTCCAAGAAAATAAATGATATGTAGGATGCACTGATCATTATCTTTTTCTCCTCATCATTACTGTAACTTCTCATGAAAATATTTATACTAATTAATATTTTAATCATCTGTGTTGGTCAAATGCTTGCATCTTAAAATAACATTTAAGGAATAAGGAATCATTCTTTGAGAATTATGAGGTGATAATTTCGGTCGGGGCGTGGTCAAATCCAATAAAGCCCGAAGGGTTTAATGATAGATTTGACCACGCTCCGACCGAAATTATCACCTCATAATACTCAAATGATTCCTTATTACTTAAATTTAAATTTATATTATTTTCAATTTGTACACTTTAAAACATTATTTTAAAACCACAATTTTTTTTATTTAGCACATGCTATGTATTACTACGCGGCGCAGCCAATACCTTTTTCGGTTATGCTATAAGACACGCCCATCTTGTGTCACTCATGTTTTATAAAGTTATTGGGTTTTAGGGTTCAAAATTTATTCGTAATGTTATCACAGACAAAGACAGTTGAAAATGTAAATATTTTACTGTAATGGTTAAACGTATACATTTTATTGAGGTCAATGTGTCCTTGAGCCAACTAGTACTACTTAAAATAATGCTATACGTGTATGGCGTGCAAAGTATATCCAACTTCTTTTGCAAATATTTTTTTATTTATATAAAATTTTATGTTCAGAAAAAGTTGAAGAAATGGCAAAATATACAACGAATTACTGGGTATTGTAGAGTTTAGAATATAGCCAATATCAATGTTATAAGAGCTATCTGGTTCTTTTTTTTGAATTAATAATTTCAAACTTGTTTCTTTTTATTAAGTTTATTCACATCAGTGCCAAACTTATGTATGTGATAATTTCCTTTGATCACATGTATATAATGTATATACTTGATAATAATAATACATCTAAGTTGATACCATGTAATCATTACCTTTAGAATTCTATTTAAGGAATAAGGAATCATTCTTTGAGTATTATGAGGTGATAATTTCGGTCGGGGCGTGGTCAAATCCAATAAAGCCTGAAGAGCTTAATGATAGATTTGCACACGCTCCGACCGAAATTATCACCTCATAATACTCAAAGAATGATTCCTTATTCCTTAAATAGAAAACTAAAAGTTATCACAGACAAAGACAGTTGAAAATGTAAATATATTTACATAATTTTCCCTGTTGTTTTTATATTTTGTAATCATATTCATATCACGCCAGATTTAATGCACTTGTTACCAGTATTTGATCTCAATGTATTATCCTAAATGGCTTATTTGTTTTATACTTAAATGTTGTATGATTATTTTATCATTATTTTTTGTTGATTTATATATTTTTCCAAATATTTGACACTCTTGTATACAAATAATGAAACACGTGTTTTAATGATGTATTTTGTTTATGCGGAATATAATGCATGCATTAAAGACACATGTGTAATGATACACAGAAATGTTTATAACCATAATAACCATATACTGGAAGTAACATATATCATAAATCCCAATAAACCTCAACTTTGATAAGAAATAAGCATTGTGCCATCACCTTTTTTAGTTGGTTTGAATGCTGGATGGTTGAGGCCATTTTTAGACTATATTAATCTTCTTAAAAGGAAGAGCTTTGTGTAAAAAGAAAGGAAAACATTCAAATCTTAAAGTTAAAATAGACTGAATTTTGCTTTTCCTAATAATAGTTTATAGCGGAAGAAATCATTTTAACAAATTTAAGGTAGATGCGAAGGGTAACTTGTTGACCATCAGCCTCCTTCAGAATACAGAATCACACTTTACATCTTTAAAAAAAATCAGATTTGATACTGAGATGGTTCTAAATATAAGCAAAATATTTTTTAAACTAAACAGTTTTGAAATAAATCCTGTCTCTAAAAATAAGCTGTAAAAGTTGTTTTTTTGTTTTTGTTTTTAACCAGTGACATAAATTACTTTTGTTCATGCAATTTTGATATGGTATGTTTATGTTTCATGTTCGAATAAACAACTACGTATACCTGCAGTGGTTCTCAATTTTGGGTTTTATCTCTCCATTGAATCCTCTCTGCAACGGAAAATTGAAAATTATTATTTTTTATATACACATGGGATTTCGCCACATATAATTCTCATATCAAAATGATATGATTCTTATATAATGCGCTGATATGAGATGATAAAAATGGCATCATATCAGAATCAGACACTCTACTCATTTATTCATTCAGAAATACATTTTTGGGCAATCATATCATCGGTATCATATGAGAGTCATATAATTCTGATATGGGAATTATATGATAAGGGCATCATATCAGAATTATATGATCGTTTATATGATAATTATATAATTCTTATATGATAGTCATGTAATATTGACATCATATGAGAATCATATGAATCATTTGAATGGAATTTGCATACTATGGCTTTGCAGCGCAAAATATGCCCCATATTTGACACATGTTAAAACTTAACTAGTAGATAAAATACATAGAATGTATGCTATCTACATGTTTTACATGCAAATACAAGCAAAATGAATGCCTCTAAATGTTTTCAGTCTTTAAAATCATTTGTCGATACTCCTCAGCTTGCTGCTCTAACCTCCCTTACTTGTTATATAATGTTTACATCAATTGATCTTGAGGAGTCATTTGTTTTGCTTTCCAAGCCACTTGTGTTTATCCAAAATTATAGCTAGAGAAAAAACAAAACAATTTTCAGAATTAAAATAGATTTATTCTTGCAAATGATAATTGTAGATATGTTTATTCTTCTTGTTCTTTGATGCTTTATTAGTTTTCTAAAAAAAGAAACACATTTTGACACTTAGAAATTTAGTTCTCAGTTTTCATGATTTGTAAATGATCAAAATGGCAATAGTATCTCCTACATGCGACAATATGTTAATGTTTTTTACCAGATTCAGTGACAATTTGTCGCAAATAAAACACGAATTTCCCTTCCTCTTACACATTTATCTCCCATGAATTTGACAAAGTAAAGTATTACCCCAAGTTCATTTAGCCCTTCAAGTCTTTTCATCCACGTCTCCCTTTCTAATGCGTTAACCGAAACACAAGATAAGTTTGGATTTTATCCTTAAATGTTAATGCAACCTCAATATGGCTATGCTTAAGACAAAGAGCATAATAGTTTTAAGAATCAACATTTCAAAAAGCAAAATCATTCATGTGTTTTTAACTATTAAGTGAGCTTTCAAAGGTTTAAAATATTCTAAGGAGTCTGAAAAGTTTAAATATAAGTATTAACAATACAGTTAGATTTCAAATTAATCAAATTAATTTTCATAATTTGTAATATCATACCAGATTCAGTACAGAACGCAACCTTTCTATGAGCTTTAGGAGAATGCCAGGATCTTGGAATTATATTATAGTCATAAATCTTCAGACTGTATCCAGTCAAATCTTAGTACTAAGCTTGTGTACTATAAAAGCCATTTGCTGAAAAATACAAAACACACAATAAAATGCTAAATATTTAAACATAGTTTAAAAACATTCATATTAAAAAATTACTGATTTTCATACTACAATATTAATGAGGGTTTGGTAGAAATAAATGTCATGCTACTAATTTGAAGATGTGAAAAAATTGTGAATGACCTGTTTCAATTAACATGTAATAAAATAACAGTACATTCATGTGACTGACTGGTCATTTCCAACAAATACTAGTACTTGTCTTAAGCTAACTTGTTAAAGAAGAAAAATACAATTATCATATTAATTTACATACGTAAAATTTACTAATCTGTTTGTAAAATAAATTAAGTTTTTTAATAAAATAGAATACATAAATAATTTCAATGAATAGATATACATAAATTTATGCTTGATATGCTACATGCGATAATCAGTCACCCCAGTTGATCTTCAACAACTGCGAGAAACCGACTCATTGTTTCATATCGAGCTTTGCTCTAGTTTTCGGCTACTTTCACTTTTAAAGTTTTTAGTGTTCAGAATGCGCCTGATCTTGCATTAATTGAAATTTATTTTGAGTTGGTGAGTGTTGTTCTATCTTAATCAAAATTAACCAGCAATAGCTGCACAGACCTGTTTCTTTTCGGGAAATGTTTGATAAAATAACAGACCGTTTGAAATTGTAAACTTGTTATATGTTACACCATATTATGTTACTGTATTTCCTCATACATTTATTCAAAACACTCTGATCCTCCCCAGAGAAGGAATAGAGTGGTTATTGTAAACAAGAGGCCCATGGGCCACATCGCTCACCTGAGCAACAATAGGCATGATAAAATCAGCTTCATGGAGTCATAATGCAAAATATCTGGACAATGTAGTATACTGTATACAGGGTTATTTTCGCCCCGTATAATTTTCGCCCTTCTACACTTGCAAACAGTTTCGCCCCGTCTTGAATTCGCCCAGACACAGTTGTGTTTAAAGAAAGATAATATGAGACATTGGCATTCGCCCAGTCTTAAATTCGCCCGCTGGCAACGAGGTCGAAAGGGGCGAAAATAAAACGGGGGCGAATATTTCCCTGTATACAGTAATACATGTAGATCCTGTAAAAATAAAAATCCATTTTCCCTTTGGATATTCTTATGTTTATATTCAAGTCCCTTTTTTAACAGGATGATTTTATAGTCATATGCATATCACATGTTGAGCATCGCAGTTCTCAACAAGGTCCTAAACAATTGTTCATATATGGAATATATACATTAAACTTACATCAAACCCCTTGTGAGGCCCAAGAATCGTCCAGGGGCCAAAGTCTAAATAGTAGAATCAGCAATTTGTCAAAATGCTTGCATATCAGTAAAACCTTATTATATAACATTTAAGTTTTTGCGAATGAAATGTTAAAACTGAAATGTTATCATATATTATATGGTTTTACTTATACACAAGTTTTCCTTTGTAAAATTGGATCCCGAATGTATCCCCATGCTACTCCTCACGATTTTGATATTAACAAATTTGAATCTACACTAGTTGCTTTCACTAAAATTACAGCTTTTCTAGGCAAATAGTTTTTAGAAGAATTTTAATGATTTTTCTCAATATATTCCTATGTAAAAATTTGTCCCCCTCCCCGACGTTGCCCATTCTACCCCCAGGGATCATGATTTGATTAAACTTGAATCTACCCAGTCTATACCTGAGGATGCTTCCACACAAGTTTCAGCTTTTCTGGCCAATCGGTACGGGCGGTTTTTTAGAAGAAGATTTTTATATATTTTTCTCTCTATATTCCTATGTAAAAATTCAACCCAAGAATTCCTACCTATCATCTGAAATCATCCTGCAGTTTCTGAACTCTTCTGCTTTCGAAAAAGTATGACGTATGCATGTGAACGACAAAATCGAAGCCGATTCAGGCTTCATTCTTGAATTGTTTACACCTGACTTAAGTTGATAAATATTTAAAAAAAATATATTTATAATATAATATATCAATGGTGATTTTATTCATAAAAATAAAAATAAAGGAAGTAATTAAAATTTATACACGTTTACTTACTTTACTTGAAAGCAATCATCATGACGTAAGGTATCTAAAATGATTTTCATACATTTCATTTGGAAAATATTTTATGATTCTTATATAATTTTGATATGATTATATTATATATGATAATTACTTCATATAATAATTATATCATAACATAATTCTCATATGAAGTAATTATCATACAATACAAATTATATAAGAATCATATGAAAGGGAGTATATAATTTTTATATGAATCAATTTTTCATATCATTCCTATGTGATTTCAATATCATTCTGATATGAAAAGAACTTCATATCAGAATCATATGTGGCGAAATTGCCTATGTGTAATTACATGTATTAACATGCATATTTTAAAAGAGAAACAAAGAAATCTCTTTCTGGGTATCGATCGATTGAAGATTATTTCGTTTTGACAATAAGCAGTAACAGATAAGATCTAAAAATAAACAACAATAAAAGACGGTAATTTAGTTTCTTTCAAGATGTGCTCAATAAATCAACTTTAAGTTTTGGTATAATGAAATTAATTTTCTGTCTAAAAATGTTTTCATATCAATGATTCAAATTATTGAAATCAAAAAGGTTTTGAATAAAAACCTTAAAATATTAATATGGCGCCTTATATATGAATTCACAAAACAACTTTAAACTTTTCATACTTATTTACCACAAATTTAGATTTGCAATTTTATCAGAACGTTTTTGGAAAATTAGACGACCCCTTCACCTATTATGGGCACCTCTATGAGAGCAGAGGTCATGGTAGAATCTAAGTATGTTTCCTCAACGATTTCACAAGTTCTAGCCTCTTTGTTCGATAGAGATAAAAATAAAATTCTAAAGTTGTCTATGTACACGTTTTGCTACATGATGAACTCTGAACCTCAATACTCGCGAGTAGGTTCTTTCTGAACCCAAAGTCTCCGTTTGAACAAACTTATCAAATTTATCATATGTAAGGAAAGCTATGTAAAGTTACTGGCTACTTGGTGCACGAGAGGATTTTAACATTATTTCCTTATTGTCTCTTCTTAGAAGGAGGTATGGTCCTTCATTTAAACAAACTTGACATTCTTTCATCCAAAGATTGATTGACATAAAAAGGTAAAAAATATTACTTACAGATCAGGCAAGACGCATGAAAGGGGGCGGGGCGGCGGCAGGGGGCCTTTTTCCTACTTTATATTGCAACATACATTTTTATAGAAAAGAATTATAGAAAATTGAGTTTTGAAGAAGCTGCCCCCTCTTTTTGAGAGCCTGTAAAGAAGTATAGGGAAATTAACAAGAAGTAATATAAATATAGAAGTTTAAAGTTCTTTGCATTAACCTCCCAATTTCATGTATCATAAATATTGCATTTCTTCTGTCTTCCCTCCCCTTTTCAGAAACGATGTTACGTGCCTGTAAACCGTCCTCATTCGCATATTTTTAAATATACAGCTGTTGGTGGTTGGGCATTAACCGGCAACAATATTCTACTCGTCTCTATTAGGCATATATGTTATATATACTCAGTGATTTTGTATAGTTGGGCGAATTAGATCTTCAAATGTTGAAATTTAGCCCTGGTTTCTTTGTCGACAAACAAAAGAATACATATCTTCACATTTAATTTGTGATACTTATCAAAATGAGATTCAGCAATTTTTAAATTCCAGAATATGTTTAGTTGAACTCAATCAGATTTTCAGTTGCTAAAATGGATTAATCTCAATTCAAAAGAAAACTTCAAGAGTTTAACATATATTCAACTATGAAAAATATTTCAATTTATATAACATATAATTTAAGACACAGACCAGGACTGCAATGCTAGGGGTCAATAATCAACAGTGCACAATACACCACTTGATTTATATACGCCAGAAAAGACGATTGCATGATCAAGCTCATAAAAAAATTTACGGCATGATGAAATGACGCCTGGGTCATCATTTAACTAAGGCCTAAATAGGTTTCTACGGTAATGGTCCTGGTTTGTTGTCTTGACCTACTTTGATAAGACTTTGGTCATTGGACTCGATAATTTTAAAATGAAAGTAAGTTTGTGTAAATAAATATTTTCAAAGCTACCTTTTAAAATATACCAGGCAGGTAAATCAACTTTCGGTTTCACAAAGTGAGATCAGCATTTGTATTTCAAAACTTGACATTGTTTTTGAAAATTCCATGTAAATATATTTGAAGGTTTAGTATAAAATGTCTAAAAAATATCTCTAGTAAGAGTGACTTTCAGTTGTATGTTTGACCACAATTATATCTTTTTTTTCTTATTTTGTCAATATGAATTGTTTGTTCAAAATTATCTACTGAATCGATACTTGTGAAAAGTAATCTAGTAGGTCATGTATAAAAGATATTTTAATTGACTATTTCAAAGTCTATCCGTGGTCCGTGTTCACTCTGCTCCTGTTTTTAATTTTCCTTTGGACTTTTGAATTTGAACACTGTTCGTTATCACCACATGTCATTTTAAACTTGTTTTTCTTTAATTAATCATTCATAAAAGTGCCAAATTACACTTATATAAATGATAATTTCTTATATTTTGTATGTTTGTTATTATGTTACCTTTGACACAACTATACTTATCAAAAATATTGTATGGTTATTGGTTCCTTCTTTATTGCTAGTTTTTTTATCTTCAAAAATTGGCATTTATATATACATATACTTAACACATTTGTTTTAATGATAGATATTTGTCTATGTCCAGTCTAATGCATCCATTATAAATATGTGTCTAATGCTACACAAAAATGTATATAACCATAACAGCCCTATACTAGAAGTAACATATCTTATGAATCAAAATGAACCTCCACTGTGATCAGAAATAAGCATTGTATCCCCACTCTCTAATAAACATAAACCATATAAGCCCGCTGCATGGTTGTGGCCAAGAAAAAGAGCTCTGTAATAAGGATAAAGGGACACACTGAAATTTTTAGATTATTTTTTAAAATTTTGCTACACTTAATAATAGGATATAGCTAAACAAACATTTTTTTTAAATGAAGGTAGATCTGATGGCTAATTTGTTGACCACCTAGACTCTTTAAGAACAAAGGATCTTTACGTCTTAAAAATTGATTTGATACGGAGACGGTTCTAAATATAAGCAAAGTATTCCTTTCACTATTGGTAATTGAAATAAACCCTATATTAGAAATAAGCTCTAAAAATGTGTTTTTGTGTTTATTTCAAAACGACATGCAATTGTGATGTGTCATGTTTTATATAATGAACACATAACTACGTTTACCTGCAGAGCTTAATAAATGTGGAAGTTTAATTTGTTATTGCACTGTTCTACATTACCTTGGAATACGACATGTCAAAATGTCAAAATATATACCCGTTGATCCTTTGACACATTATCAGTTTGTATCTTTTCAAAACGTCATAAAACTCCCACCAGTGGAAACCGACAATCGTAAAAAAAAACCACGATAGTGAACTTTCGTTTTCTAGAGTCATGTTGAGTCATACATTCTTCTGTTAGTAATGATGGATGATTTATTATTGTATCTATTATGATCATTATATCATGTCTTGTTGTATTGTTGTAACTAAACCCACTCTTTAAGATTTAATGAATTATTTAAGAACGTCAAGGGGAGGAAAAAACGTGCTATACTCTGTCCCAAGATATCCTGGATTCACATTTCGCTTAATTGCTTGATATTTATAAATATCTCAGGGTTCAATCGATGTTCATTCAAAAGGATGAAAAATTTCCAAGATTTCTCAGTCAAAACGCCCCTGTTAGCTTATCGGGTTTTTATTACAATGCTGAAAAATGAAATGAAAAATATACGGGGATTTTGTATTACAGCAAGCCCGGATGATAACGTTGAAAAATTGCGCGATGTATTCCGAGTGCATTCCGAATGGAGAAAAGATGTAAACATTCCCCATTATAAATCTCCGTAAGGAATCAGTTTTCATTCCTGTGAATTTTTCTGAGTGAAAGATGATAATATGTCAATGAAATTATCTTGGAAATTATCCCTTTCAACTATTTCAATTGCACTTCTTTCACAGGTATGTGTATTTTTATTAAAAATCGTCCAAATGTGCTGCATAAATATCTTGGGACAGACTATAGTATACTCTGGTTTTCATGGTTTGAACAAATTAATCGTATTTTGTTTTTCTAATAAATAAAAAAAGAAGAATATCATAGATTCCTGTTTTCAGAGCTCTACATTAATCATTAACAGAATTAAAAACCTCCCATATCTATTTTACAAAAGTAAATTTGACTTCTTTCTCTCGTTTTTAGATGTGAAATTTGTGGAAACCCAAACGAGTTTCGATTTTGAAGAAAAAAAATTCTTATCAGTCGTTACGCTCTATATACATTGTAAACTATGTAAAGAACCTAATCTTTAAATTGTATTTGAGTGTCAAAATATTTATACTTGTTATTTTATTCTTGGTCACACGACTGGAATTCCCACAATGTAATAAAGATATTTCAGTTTATTTAGTGCAAGATATTACCCACTTAGTCAAAGAAATATCCTTGTATCTTATACATTAGTTTATTTTTCTGTTCTACGTACGAGAACGCCAACATAAGTGAACCGTAGATCTTAGTTTCTTTTACTAACCTGACTTAATGAAAGTACATATCTTAGTAAAGCAAATTTTTTATTCCTATATTATTTTAAGACGTTTTATTCTTTTTTTTTTTTTTTTTTTTTTTTTAGGTCACCTAATTCACTCATGTGACCTATTGCTGACTGGATTTCGTCCGTCTTCGTGCATTAAAACATGACCAGTTTTAACTTTTTTTTCATAAATAAGTATCTAATTTTAAATTTAAATGTAGTATGATGCATCTTTGGGGTTATAGGAACATTAAGGGAAAATGTCATGACTCTTGCTCTACATAGCGACAAAATTAGACCATTTAAAAGGTCATTTATTTTCTCTAAGTATGCACATCTGAAAAAATACTGAATACATAGTTTTATATGTGTAATGTATGGATCGTATGACTTAAACATACTCATTTGTCTTGCTGTTGGGGTGACTGATTTTCTTCTAACTCTGAGGTAGTGAAGAGCGATGCAGCGGTTTTGACCTCTGATTGCGACGAGACTTTGGCATTTGCTGAATATCATGAAAAATTCCAAAATGCATGCATACATCCCCATAATTTCATTGATGTTACAGTTGTGATTGAATCATTACTGAATTTTCTTATTCTGTAATAGCTTATTATATCTTATTGTGCATTCTTAACCCTACCTCCAAACATTTCAAAAGCTTAGCAATGAAATGCAAATCATCAAAAGGATGGGTTTATAACCAAAACAAATCCATCAAAATCCAACTGCAAATTAGTTTAATTTATCATTTTATTTTTTAAGGTCTCTACTCATAATACGTTTTAATGTTGGCGAGGTTTTCTTGAGCTTACAGTACCACTTTTTCCGAATATGGTATACAAACGCTAATTTAACTGATATCACTTTTTATCTACCATGCTAATTTTGAATAGAATTAGAAATTCAGAAATAAGAAAATTTCTTAAAATGCATGACGGACCCCGAGGTTATAAAACTTTCTTGAGTATGATCTTATACTCCAAATCGTACTACGTGCTCCGAATCGTACTTGTACTCTAGTTACATTGTACATTATAAAACTTTTTCATACTCATACTCGTACCCCGGCGATTTCCTGAGTAAGTTATGGAGCTTCTCAAAGTCGTACACAAAACATTTAATCTAAAGAACATGTATAAGATTGTTACATATTATTAGGTTGCCGTGTTATACACTATAATTTAATCATAATTACATGTGTATAATTAAAATGGAAAGTTTTTATCACGGTACACTGATCACGTGACTTTCATTGCAGTGATTCTTTGATGTGTTAACTCTATTATGACGTCTTAATTGATTTGATTGTATGATGCTATGATGTCATTTATCCATTATGGCGTCAAACATGACTTGATAGATCTTTTTCCCGTACTTTACGGCTCTAAAGTAGTCATTTTCACAACACGAGTTGGGGAAAATTTAACATTTTCAAATTTAGAAATGTAAATGTACAAAATCATAAGCGGTTAAGATAATCATATATATATATTCTGATTATTATTCTGTTCGTGTTAATTAATAAATCTAAAGAATGTATTACTTTTTTGATGGTTCAAAACAGAAATTGTCGCAAAAAGTCATAATTCCAAAATAAGGGGTAGGGGTGATTCCTATTGTAGTATCTCCCTTGAATGCCTAGAAAGTGGCCATGCAAATTTTATAAGTTATAAAGCAGATGTTAAGGTTGATATATGATTTTTTTAAAAAAATTCATTAAGAATTTTTTACGTGCCATCACATTTTGTTCAAATTTAGAATCAAAAACTACAATACCTGAAGTGCTGATTTTAGCAATATTTTGATAAAATTATGATATTGCTATGTAAAAAAAGCCAATGATGTAAATAATTTCGAAATTGGTTTCCGTTTTTTAAATGAACTAGATAATATCCCGCGCAAGCGCGGGCATAATTGAAACTTTATGCATTAATATGAAACAATGCTTCATGTACATGTACGTTGCAGCTGACTGGATAATATTACAAACTTTTAAATTTTATTTCAAATTAAGGAGTGGGTATATAGTGCGTCGTATCTCTTTTCTTAATTTTGTTCTTTAGGTCAAATCTCAATATTATTAATTTTTATCACTGTCCCAAATTAGAATTTCAGAAAAAAAGAATGTCATCCTCAACCCCTCTCCCCACCAATTCAACTTGCCCGTTTTATGCATACATCATCTATTCATACGTAGAATCTGTTCATGGTTCACAAATTAATATATATAAGTTTTACTACCAATCTGTAGTGGTTTAAAGTTGTTTATATGTATTTTAAAAACGCTAGTATAAACCTTTTTTTTTGCATATCTTGAACCAAATTGCGTTAAATTAGTCAGCCCGCGTTCTTGGTTACCTCGTTCTGGAAAGTTCTATCTATCAAAACTAAAATCGTACATTCAAGAAACGAATTGGTTCATTGTATTTATTCAACATTTGTCATTTCTTAATATCTATGTATACCCTATATAAGATCTCAGTAAATATATTTACTCTTTACGTAATCAGTCAAATTTTTTTCATTGTAAGCATATACTTTGATGCAAATTCCCACCGACTTGAATCCGCCAAAGCGTGTCCACCACCTTACTCTCATTTTTGCTATTTCGGGCTGTTTTATTGAAAATGAAAGTAGGTTTAATTTATTTTTCAATAATTACTTATCAGGTAAAATTCAATTATAGCTTACGGACATCAACTCATACGTGATGAAATACCAAAGGTGTAAGCTGTTACTCTGGTGAAGGCATTTCGTAGTTTATTGGCAAAATGCCTTAATTTATAAGTATAGATGAATATAATTTGCAAATAAATTCCATCAAATAAAATAATTATTGTAGAAAATAGAAATTGTCAAAAAAATTCATAATGCCAGAAGAGGGGGACAATTCCTATAAAAATATCTCCCTTGCAAGGCAAGAAAGTAATCATAAAAATGATATATGCTGTAGAGGACATCTTAATGTTAATGTGTTTAAAAAAGCAAAAAAAATTCATTGACAAATGATTTAACACTGCAACGCCCAGTTCCCTTTTAAGAGCAAGGGAGAGCTGCAATCAAAATTATAAAAATTACTTTTGAATATTTAGCTTCATAAATTAATGTACATAAAAATGTACGTATAAAATAATTTCACTGCAATAAACTCGATTTCTTAAGAATTCTGTATTAAGTCAAATACGACCCACACTCTCCATCATTTAAAATCACGAAATCATTTTATATGTATTCATTGGACGATTCAGAGGTACGTGCGGAGTCCCTTCTATGATTTTAGTGAGAATGTAGATTAGTTCTAAACATTTCAAAAGATGGGGATGCATAGAAGTATAACACTTTTTATTACTTATTCATCATTTATCATTTATGTGACATCAATCTAATAAAAATTAGATGTTAGATCCGTTCGTTTACTCGCTTTGTGTAGCGAGTTAATTAGCGGATCTAATATCGAATATTAATTAGATTGATGTTACATGTACTAGTATATGTCACAAACCTTGGAAATGGGAACATTTCATAGAATAAGCGGTAAATATTTCGAAGAGGAGTTGGTGTATGAGGGAGTGTTAACTGGAACCTTCTTCTCTGTAGTACATCTTCAGAGAAGTACACTGATATCGCGGACATTTGGCCTGTTATAGCTTGCCATTTTCCAAGACGATAACGCCCCAGTACATCGGTCTCGTTTGACTCTGGAATTCGTCGCCAGAAATCTAATTAAAAACATGAGCTGGTCTGCACAGCCTCCGAACTTAAATATTATAGAAAATATTTGGTTATATATTAAAGGAAAATTTCAATCACGAAAACACATGATCAATTTATCGGACAAACTTTTTCAACAAACATTGCAAATATGGCAGGATATTAATTTAAATTATGTCAGAAATCTGTACCAATCCCTTCCACGAAGAATCTAACAGGTCACCCGTTTGAAGGGACATTTTTAAAATTCATAGTAGGCAAATCAGCTGTCAAAGCGGGTTTTTTTGTACGAGTTGTCCCTCTTGAGTTGGAAACGCGACGCCATTTTTTTTTTCAAAAATTTTGTCCCCCTTCTGTACATGATTTTTTTTCAATATTTTATGATAACCTTTTAATTTTTATAGAGCAGCTATTGTATGTTGAAAACATTGGCCTTTAAAGATCGCTTTTCCTGTATAGTGTCACATACACTGTATGCTTTGAAGTATATGATAATTTAGAAAAGTTTTGTACAACGTACATTTCATTTTTTCGAAATATAAAATCCGTTCAAAATCATCAAAGCATATTCTGCCAATTAACAAAATATAAATAGAGCCTGTTTGGGAGAGTAACAGTTGAAATTGACACCCCGAGAAAACCATTGTTCGTGTCGGTTGACAATGTTTTTCGAGGGGTGTCATATTCAACTGTTACCCTCCCAAACAGGCACTATTTATTTTATCATACTGGATGTCTGAATTTTAAAGGAAACTATACTGCTTTTATTTGGAAATGACGTGAATTCTACTGCAAACAGTACGCGCATAATTTATGCACATGTAACAATTCGTTGTGTTACCCGTTGCCAAGCGTGTTGCTAACACCGAGGGTTATAGAACGGATTATCAACTACGTCTAAACCAATCAGATTTCAGTATTTAAGGACGGCGGACCCAATTCATTTCTACAATAGAATTTTTATTCAATTTTTTTTATAATGTTAATCAGTTAATGGTGAGTGAAAATCAATTTAAAAAATACATGATCATCGACATTCTTTTTTTACTAGGGGCGTTTAAAAATTTGGGTACGAAAATCCCCAGACATAATAGAAAGTAATGGGAATTTTCTGGGGCGTGGTATAAAAACTGATATTTTAAAAATTCTGCAATAGATTTTTTACTCCAATTAAATTGTAATATTAAGAAGTCAATAAGCTTACCGATGAACAGAAAAAAATATGTAGGTCATCGACCTAAATTTTTGAGGGGTTGTGTCAAAGTTCACTGCATGGTTCATTTTTCTTCAGAAATATCATTGAAAAAATGACATAATTATTTATTGCCTGACGTTACATTAACTGCTATATATATATAAATATTTTTAAGGTTAATGTATAAATTCAATATCTACCAGAAGATAAGAATATAAATTGCCTTTGGGCGTTGTAGGATTTATACACCGTGGAAATGTAACGAACTTGTCGCAAACAGAGGAAATTCGAACTAATTTTCTTTTCTTAATTTTTCTCCGCTAAAATATTTAAACATCACAAATTATTTTTAGTATAATGAAAATTTTATTATGTGCTTATTCTGATGTACGTAATTACGACAGTCATATTCATAACATATGCGCGGATTTCTGCGCAAAGGTGCGAAATCTTGAATTGGGTCCGTCGTCCTTAACATGAAAGTATGATAAAAAGCAATGTTACCTGGAAATAAAGAAACGAATCAGGAATCAGTAATAAGTAATTAAAGAAGTATGTTACATGCAAAGGGCTTTAGATATAAATTTAAAGAAAATGTCGCAAATATTCGATTTTGTGTGTTTCAATATTTTTAAATTTTGATGTACCCTTTTGTCTTTCTATATGTGACCTTACATTCTAGCTTCAGAGCTTTTTCTAATATAGGACAGGACTTTTGTTTTCATTTTCCTACCGGAAGGCGGGGTTTTCATCTCGAACCATCTACCGGTATTTGATTTTCATCTTCCAACTATCAGTCATTCTGACCACGGAACATCGCCTACCTTTTGATCTTTTATATTTGTTTCAACTTAAAACATCGAGAACATAGTCATGCCTGCGTATGAAGTCCATTGAGTTATTTGGTTTGATAATTTATTATAAATGCTCCAATATAAGGACGGTGGATCCCGGCGATCCGATACAGTCTTAAGTCTTATACATGTATAAGTGTCTTTTCACAAATGTTTCTTTTAAAATTAAAGTTTTATGACAAATAATTTTATTTTAGATAAATATTTGTGAAAGACATTAGGTATGATCGATGTATTTCTTCTGCTTAAATATTCGGGTAATTTACAGTTAATTAAAATCAAGCTTCAGAGAGAGAGAGAGAGAGAGAGAGAGAGAGAGAGAGAGAGAGAGAGAG
>WFKH01010931.1:4607409-4618533 GCA_016163765.1 Magallana hongkongensis | reverse complement strand
TCGTAACAGTCTGCGATTGCAGCCAGTGCGCTTATCACTCGGTCAGTAGGGGGAATGCTCGGCATATCTTTAAAGTTACGCGGTCTTAGTTGAAAAAATTGATATTGTTTAGATGGTTTACTTCCTCCCCGAACTCTGAACCTATAAATTAAATATCTTTAAATCTTGAAATAACTGACACCGTAATTTTTTTTAAAAATGTAGAACTGAAACAGTAAATCTTAGCCTTCTTTTGTAAGGCTTTTCATTTACATGCATGTTATTTTGAAAGTGAGAAAAAATCGTTATAGAAGGTACTGAAAATTTTTTAGAATTTGATTGTGACATCTCCCTAAGTGTGTTACTGATAAGTTTTCACCGAGTTTTAATTGAGGAGAACAATCGTATGAAAAAAACAATTTTTGGTTTACATTTGCCATTTTTTCCTCACAAAACATTCCCTTGTAGGGCGGTGGACATTCACATGTGATATCTGGAGCCACTTCATCTCCTTTACATATTAGCTTGCCTCTGTAACAACCGTTAATGATACAGCGCCGCTTAATGATATAAATAGCATTAAGCGTTGCAATTGCAACGCTTAATGCAATAAATTCTTGCATTAACAGTTGACATGTTTAACTGTTAATGATAAATCGCCGCTTAATGATAGAATTGTATCATTAAGCGGCACAAATGCACAGCAGCCTGAACGCTTAATGAAACAAGCAAATATCGACACCCTCAACCGCTAATGATACAAACTTTATATCATTAAGCGTTGCAGTCGCAACCGTTAATGATACAAAATTGTAAAAATGAATGGAATTAAATCTTTTATTTTTTTCAATTTGCTCAATAATCATTATTTTAGTTTTAAAGATCAATTCTATGTAAAAATCGAAATTGTATCTAGGAGTTCCGGCACGCATAATCACTAATTATCTTCATATTGCAAACAATGATACATATTGATGTATTCAGTAGCTAGATAAAATAAATTTGTTTTGCTAAGGACTACCGTGGCCATGGTACCGGAGACCAAAGATACAGAAATGGCAAATCTTATCAACTTTAAAGCAATATAGAAAGTAATTTCAGCTTATCAAAGTTTTGAAATATAAAATTTTGAATTAACTATTGATCAATTTTCAAATTATAGAAAACTATTAGTGGGCAAATCAACTTCTAAAGAATGTTTCCATTATTTTGAAAATATGTGTTCCTATTTTTTAAATACCAAAGAAGTGATTATTGAACCAAACTCATAGATAAATAGCTGTAATTAAAATATGCACCTCATATAAAAATTAAAACATGTTACTAACCATTCTTTGTTGCCATTTGTGGGAAACAAGTTTACTTATTTATCAAATATATTCAAGCATCATTGAGCATCGTTAAATTGACCTTGCTAAGGAAATATGTATAAAGTAAAAAAATAATGCAGAAATATTTAATTTTTCAAAACGTCATTGCAACGGCCATTTATTTTGCTAAAATGGAGCTTCAACTGATATTACATGAAAGTTGAGAACATGTTTAATCATTCAAATCATTAATGCTATTTGTCTCCAAAAAAGCTTAAAACGGCCATTTTCAATCTTGTGCCTCTGTTACCATGACAACCGGTCTCCATGGCAACAGTTCAAGGTTGTCTTGCATCTTTATATAATTATACCAATACTAAGGTATTAAAATAAGAACATAAGGAAAATCGGTGACTATGTATAACCACCAATTTTTGAAATTTACAGACAAAATATCTTAATTTACTACATGTATCTGTAACGTTTCTGCACGTCAAGCTCTGTAATAATGATATTACTTTCGATTTAAAAAAAATGCAAAATTATGATAGATTTTGAGAATGGAGCATGGCAGCAAAATATGCCAGATATTGTATAAATGTCATTCAATATAACATTTACGAGTAGCAATTTATTATTTGAAGAAAAGGAGTTGCTTGATCAGAGACCCCCCCCCCCCCTTTTCTTCATCTACATCATTGCCAATGTGTAAATTACTTCTCATATAAATTAGCAAATAATTTGTTTGTCCGAACAAATCCTAATTTGCAAACAAATCTTAATTTTGCAAACAAATCGTTATTCGTCCGAACAAATAAGATTATTTTTGTTTTTATTTGGCCATCCACGCCGCCGTAATTATTCATCTGGCCGATCCGAACAAATAATTTTTTTTTTGCATCTGGCCCTTCAATGCCGCCGTAATATAATCATGTATATAAAAGAGGCATTTTCTTTTTTAATACCAAACACTTTTTTTATGACCAAAATCAAACTAATTATTTACTTTTTAATTTTCGGTAACTTGTTCAAAAGGGCCGGATTACTTGGAGTTACCAGGTGCAGATCATCAGATCAGAAGTAATGCGTTGCATGGAGTTTGATGTAATGATCTTTGCCATGCAACGTGACGCATTCTGATTCTTTACATCATGATCCTCTATCAAAATATATATATATATATATTTTCCACAGAAAAAACAAACAAAACCATTATATTTATTGAACACAAATTATTCCAAATAAACACTTTAAACACGCAAGTAATAATATTTATTGTGTACCACGCTATTAGCTGGTAATACAAGTAACTTTGCTTCGCTTCGCGTCTCGTTTCAGGCTTTGCAACTCCACTTGATCATGGACGCGGGGACTTTATTTACCGATAAACTATTTCGCGACGACTAATGTTCGCGTCCAAGCCTTATCCTTACCTCTGTTGTTATACATGTAACAATCACACGACAAGGAATCGTTCGTGGCTTGAAATATTCGCGATTACGAAGCTCTCATGACCTCAAGAAAATATCTCGCACGCGAATAAACGTTGTTTTACAGTTTATGCATCACCGGAAATAAAAATCTCTCGCTTTTTAAGCGGTTAGCATATACATGTACGCTGAACGCTTTATGTCATTTAACCAAAACAATTACGCAATTGAATGCTTAGTCACAGTGCAACCTACAAATATAATTGAACAAAATATTGAGCGCACTGAAAGCTAGACAAGTTAAAAGTGTGTGTATCACATTTTTCAAACAATATTTCAAATCTTCCTATCTAATCTGATATAGTTATTTTATAGACCTTAAATTCATTTCCCGAATTTTGATCTACAGTTGGGAAACAAAACGACATAACTAATGAAAAGAATAAACAGGATCAGTAGGTATGAATACAAAGGTGTTATGAGAGGAAAAATAATTATTTGTTTATTGTGTCATTTAATGACATCGTCCTTAAAAAAATACGGGTGATTTTAAAATGAAAATATACATGCCGATAATACCTACATAATAATACACCAGAAAAACTCGGTTATAGCAAAGTATCAGGACCAGTGGATTTACTTCGTTATATTCGTATAACGAATATTCGTAATGATAAGTCTAGTGAATTCGCTATACACGTGTTTTTCTTCAAGATGACTATCATTTATGGTTAATGAGGAATCAAATAAAATATCTACTTTAGAAACCGTAAATACACAAATGATTTTGACCCGCAGTAGTGTACTATTTTCTGGAATACTTGTTCCAATGATCATTAATACTAAAGCCAGTGTGAACGCCAAAAAAATTATATTTATCTGTTACAGTTAAACAATTATTCAAAAATAATTGTGTTAAAGTATTTCTTCTCTCTAACACCTATTCCTAATAATATATGTCTATTGCATGTACAGTGTATAACCGTGCATGATCATACATCAATCATTACATGCAAACGATAATAAAAATATAGTTCACTTTTGTTTTGCGATTTCGTACAGCGTTAAAGACCGATTCATCAGTGCCGTGTTTATGTGTGTGTGTGTGTGTGTGGGGGGGGGGGGGACCAACAGGTCAATGATTTGATTGCACAGTCTTAATATTTTTGTTTTGTATAATATATTTGTTGCACTAAACTGAATTACTGTTTTATTTTTCTGTAATAGTGTTCACACTTGTAACGTCTAACATGCTGGACAGAAATTCGAATAAAATCTTCAAGGGGGTTCAATTTAGTCTTTTTAACTGTAGTGTCGTGTATTGTATGAATATTTGTTGTACGACTTAATGTGTGTCTGTGTATCCGTTTGATGTACGAGTTAATAAATGTTGTAAAAACCTTCAATGGTGTTGAACACATGGTTCACATTAATCTGTTATAATCAGACAGTACATTGGCGACGAGGATAAACCAAGTTATCTGCGGTGAAGATGAAATCGATTGAAATTGGTGGTATCCAGAGATTCGACCCGAATGGCGATGTGAACAATGTGGGATTTCGATGGAAAAAATGGCTGCGCGGTTTCGAGCTGTAAGCAGTGGGAAAAGGCGTGACTAGGGCAGATCAGAAGAAATCTCTCCTTTTACACTCAGCAGGAAATGAGGTACAAGATATTTACTTCACACTTACGGAAACTGATCCAGGTGAAAACCAGACTGTGTACGACGTTGCGTGTAAGTTATTAACAGACCATCTTTCACCTTTGACAACTGTTCCTTACGAACGATCACTATTCAGATCAACGGGCCAACAGATAAACGAAACCATAGAACAGTTCATTACTCGTTTACGCGAGAGAGCAGAGTACTGTAACTTCGGAGAAGGAACAGATGGAATGATAAGAGATCAAGTGATTGAGAAGTGCAATTCACACAGACTCCGTAGGAAATTATTAGAGATCAAAGACTTGACACTAGAAAAAATGAGACAAACGGCCCAGGCAATGGAATTTGCAGATAAGCAAGCTCAGGTCATGGAGGGGAAAGATTCTTAACAGTCATCAGAAAATCAAACCTCTTCAGTGAATCGAATTCAGCACAAGAATAGACACGTGACTAACCCAATATGCTATGCATGTGGGAGGAGAGGACACATGAAGAAGGACCCTGGATGTCCAGCATTGAAGCGATCGTGTAACAAGTGTGGAAATGTCGGACATTTCGAAAAAATGTGCAAAACTGGAAACTCGAACAAACATTCCAAACGGAAGCCATCAAGATACAGAGTACGAACTGCTGATGTGAATGATGATGTGTGTCAGAATACCGAAAATGTCGAGGAGCATTATGCATTCAGTTATACTAGTAGTGGAGCAAAGGACAGTTTTGCTCATGTCACTGTAGGTGGAGTGCAGGTAAAGTTGTTAGTTGACTCTGGAGCAACTGTCAACGTTATGGACCATAAGTTATGGGAGTTTATGAAAGTCAACCGAGTGAAGTGCGTTAGTCAGACGTCCTCCAAGGAATTGTTTGCGTATGGTGGAAAACCCCTTACAGTTATCGGAAGTTTCCAAGCAGATGTGAGCTTGTGCAACGGAAGGAGTGTAAACACAGACTTTTTTTGTGATTCAAGAGGAGGCACCTGATATTCTGGGGAAATACACAGCTGTAAAACTTGGACTTTTGAAACTTGAGTTAGCTAATGTTAACAGTGTGAATGACAGAAAAACTGAGTTAATGTCAAAGTTTCCATTGTGTTTTACTGGCATTGGAAAACTGAAGGGCTATCGTCTGAAGATTCCGATTGATCTGGAGGTGACACCTGTGGTACAGCCCCTTTGACGAATCACATATTACTTGAGGGAAAAATTGGAGAAGAGGCTTGATGAACTAGTACAACAGGACATCATAGAGAAGGTTGACGCACCGAGTCCATTGGGTCTCGCCAGTTGTTGTTGTGCCTAAAAGAAATGACATTCGATTATGTGTGGACATGAAAAAAGCAAACCAAGCTGCCATGCGTGAGCGATACCCTATTCCTACTGTGGAAGAAGTTCTGCAAGATTTCAATCAAAGTACTGTGTTTTCAAAACTAGACATTAAGCTAGCTTATCATCAGATAGAACTGGATCCTAAGTCCCGTCACATCACCACATTCATGACGCATAAGGGAATGTATCGATACAAGAGACTAATGTTTGGTGCAAGTTGTGCGCCGGAAATGTATAACAAGATTATACAGCAGACACTGGATGGATGCGATGGAGTGCAAAGTATATTTGATGACCTTGTGGTTCATGGTAAAACAACAGAGGAACACAACAAGAGATTGGAGAATGTTCTTCAGCGACTGTGTGAAAGAGGACTTACCTTGAATGCCGACAAGTGTCAGTTCAACATGACACATATAGAGTTTATGGGACACATTCTGTCGACTCATGGTATTGGAATGGCCAAAACAAAAGTCGACGCTATTGTGAACGCACGTCGACCAGAGACTGTTTCAGAGGTGCGGAGTTTCTTAGGTCTAGTGAATTTCAGTGGTCGTTTTATTCCAAACTTGGCGACTACTGCGGAACCACTCAGAAAGCTGACTAGGAACAATGTTCCATTTAAGTGGGAGTATGAACAAACTAAGGCCTTTGAAGAGTTGAAGAAACAACTAGCCCAGCCTGAAACTTTAGGATATTTTGATCCGTCTGCACAAACCATTGTAGTGACAGATGCGAGCCAGGTAGGTCTAGGAGGTGTTCTTGTTCAGAAACAAGGTTCGGAATATCGAGTCATAATGTATGCGAGCAGAAGTTTGTCTGATGTGGAGAGGAGATATTCACAAACAGAGAAAGAGGCATTGCGAATCGTCTGGGAATGTGAAAGGTACCATATGTATCTCATAGGATCCAAATTCGAGTTATGGACAGACCACCGTCCCCTTGAGTGTATTTTCTCACCAAAGTCTAAGCCGAGCGCCAGGATTGAACGATGGGTTCTTCGCCTACAATCATTTGACTTTGTAGTGAAATACATTTCAGGGAAACGAAACATTGCAGATTCATTGTCAAGATTGCTCTCTAGACC
Organism: Magallana hongkongensis; assembly: GCA_016163765.1. NCBI lineage: Eukaryota > Metazoa > Mollusca > Bivalvia > Ostreida > Ostreidae > Magallana > Magallana hongkongensis. The sequence goes on along the minus strand of WFKH01010931.1, from coordinate 4,611,735 downwards.
AACTGAAAATTCATCAGAACGTAACGGAATCGAAGACTATGTGCACAGTATTGCGTTAGCAGCTACTCCGATAGCGCTGTCCACCAAGGAAATTGAACGCGCGTCAGAAATGGATGAAGAATGTGTGATGTCCGTAGATGTCTTCTTTCTGGCCAGTGGGAGCGTTCTACATTCAAGGAGTACTTACCTGTGAAAAATGAACTTTGTGCGATTGGCCAAGTCATTTTACGTGGGACTAGAATTGTTATTCCAAAATCACTGAGAACAAGAGTACTCGAATTGGGACATGAAGGACACCCCGGCATAGTTGTTATGAAGAGAAACCTGAGGTCCAAGGTGTGGTGGCCTGGCATGGACAAGGATGTAGAAAGAGAATGCCGTACATGTTATGGATGTCAGCTAGTCAGCATACCTGCGAAACCAGAACCGATGCACAGAACTCAGTTACCAAGTGCACCATGGGAGCACCTAGCAGCAGATTTTTTGGGTCCATTACCTTCTGGAGATTCGTTGTTTGTTCTTGTTGACTACTATTCCCGATACAAGATTGTTGAAGTAATGAAATCCACAACAGAAAAAAAAACTGTCAGCTGTTTGAAGAAGATCTTTAGCGTTTATGGATTGCCATCATCTATTACCACTGATAATGGTCCTCAATTTGTCAGTGATGTATTTTCGAACTTTATGCACGAAAACCAAACTCAGCATAAACGTACTACTCCATTATGGCCACAAGCCAATGGGGAAGTTGAGAGGCAAAATAGATCCCTTATGAAGAGGATAAGAATTGCACAGAGTGAAAAGAAGAACTGGAAGGAGGAGTTAGAAACTTACTTGATGATGTACCGATCAGCGCCACATTCAGTTACTAGAATCAGTCCAGCGGAGTTGATGTTTGGAAGGAAGATTCAAACCAAAATACCGCAAGTGTGTGACTTTCACATTGATGATTTCGAAGTTCGTGACAGAGATTCAGAGCTCAAAGAAAAAGGAAGAGAATACATCGATATTAAACGCGGAAGTACCGAATCCGATATCTTACCTGGAGATAAAGTTCTTGTGAAACAAACACAAAACCGTGACAAAATGACTCCAACTTTTCGACCAGAGCCGATGACAGTGAAGGCCAAATATGTGAATAGTTTAACTCTGGACGCAGATGGGGTTGAATACAAGCGGAATATTACTCATGTTAAGAAGTTTCTTGAAAAAATGATGACCCACCGGAAGTCAAGCCAAATGATGTGGAATCCAAAGCAACTACAGATGATGATGAGAAGATCGAAATACGGCCGAGTGATAAAGAGAAACCTGGAATTGTGGAACCTGAACATGACAGGGACTACAAGCAGACCGCAAAGAACGCGAAATATACCTGTGCGTTTCCAGGATTATGTGATGGAGAAATGACAATTGTGTTCAGATTTCCTTGACTGTAAAGTGATGATCATTTTTGATTCTTAGTTCATGAGATTATTTGAAGTTAAAAGCCGAACATTAAGAAACTTTTTTATTTTTGGAAAATGAATACAGTGTTATTTTTTTTCAACTGTATTATGCATCAAGAAATTTAGTTAGTATGCAATTTTATATCCAAGTAGGGGAGGAATGTAGTGTCGTGTATTGTATGAATATTTGTTGTACGACTTAATGTGTGTCTGTGTACCCGTTTGATGTACGAGTTAATAAATGTTGTAAAAACCTTCAATGGTGTTGAACACATGGTTCACATTAATCTGTTATAATCATACAGTACATTAACTGTTGGCAGCATGTATACAGAACTATTTTTACGAAATTTCCAAACTTTGTCTACATCGCACACATGTATATATGTACGTGTACAATACAATTCATCATCGTCATATACAATACATGTACCTATCTTCATCCATAAATTTTATTCATACATCGAACAAATAAATTGTAATTTTCAAACTTACCGGATGAATAAAGCCGCGTAATTACCCCCCCCCCCCCCCCCCACACACACACAAAATACCTTACTCTTTGTTTGAACTAAATTTGTGTCCAGTTATCCTATGATAATTTTCAATTTAAACTCGCCTATAGTAATTTCAAAATTTACAATATGAAACAAAACTTTATGGTTATTTTAATGATAAAGAAATTTATAATAAGTCCGTATAGCATAACGAGAAGAACCCCACCCCTTCCCTCTATCAAACCGCCTGTGGCTGAAAACCCAAAACATAGATCTCGCACAACAGTACACACTTACATTGGCCTAAGTGCCTGCGTGGATGTAACCACCCCCCCCCCCCCAAAAAAAAAAGAAAAGAAAAAATAAATAACAAAATAAATGAAAGAATAAATAAACAAAGACTTAAAGCTAACATTTAGAACTCCTTGATAACACCATCCATAAAAATAGTTCTTTAGTTTATAAATAATAGAATACTAATCAGTCCGTGAGTTATATGACGAGGAAAGCCCTGTCTGTAGCACTTTTCATCCCGCTTCCTTTAAGCAGCCGGTCTCCTAGGCAATCATGCAGTTGTTTCAAACAATCTACATATTTAAGGTTTTATGCGCTAATATACTTGTGTATAAAGACCATCATGTGAAGTGTGTATGCATTCGCTTCTGTTATTTGGTCACAGTATCATCTGGGTTTTTTTCATTCAAAATTTTGTTCAATGTACATGGTATAAATTTTATCAAACAATTTGTTAAACATATGTTTAAAATATGGATTAATTAATAAGGGTACTAGTATTTCAGCTATCATAATTAGTATTTTCATGTAAATTTAAGAGAAATGTTTGTTGAATCATTAAACCATTGTTGTTTAAATCCATTACGTAAAATGATTAGATTAAACTATGTCTACATACATAATTTTCTTATACCAGTATGAATACAGTATGTATACACAACTAAGTCATTTATTACTATTCATCATTAAGCGGCGATTATCTAGCTACTGAATACATCAATACGTATCATTGTATACAATATAAAGATAATAAGTGATTATGCGTGCCGGAACTCCTATATACAATTTCGATTTCTAAATAGAATTGATCTTTTAAAAAACTTTAAATTAGGATTATTGAGCAAATTGAAGAAAATAAAAAGATTTAATTCCATTCAATTTTACAATTTTGTATCATTAACGGTTGCGACTGCAACGCTTAATGATATAAAGTTTGTATCATTAGCGGTTGAGGGTGTCGATATTTGCTTGTTTCAATAAGCGTTAAAGATGCTGTGTATTTGTGCCGCTTACTGATACAATTCTATCATTAAGCGGCGATTTATCATTAACAGTTGAACATGTCAACTGTTAATGCAAGAATTAATTGCATTAAGCGTTGCAATTGCAACGCTTAATGCTATTTATATCATTAAGCGGCGTTGTATCATTAACGGTTGTTACATGCCTCCATTGATACAGGGTCCGTTGTTATTCAAACTGTACCTTTTGCAATCTGGACCTACAAAAATGAGAACAATTAACAAGCAGTTAAACTTTTAAAAATACCTCATAATATTTTATAAAATATACGAGAGGTTATTAAAAGGTTGATCGTTAAAAACCAGTAATGATACAATAATGAAAATAAGCAAGCTGGGCATTACTTTTCATAGTAATCCAGTGTTACCAAAAAAAGTTGCTTATCTAAGATTTAATTGATGATATAAAAAAAATGGTCTTCGACGACGCGTTATCAAAAACTACATGTATACTCACTCATCGGGTTTAGAGTTCAAATAGAATAGGAATAATATTTGAAAATGTTGACAAATGTTTATAAATCTAAGCACTATTATCTACACAATACTGGAATTTGTAAACATTTTATGGTTGACGGAAAATCTAAAATGTACGCAAACAGTGATACTTTGAATCAAAATTTTCTACAGCGTAATAAATTAATGTCTTTGGAATTTGATCCACATATTTTGTTAATGATTTTAACTTACATGAAGCAAGCACATCATATTTGAATTCAAGCTCTAGTCACTAGGTAGTTTATACACTTAAAGGTAGAAAAAGAAAGTGCATTGATTACAATAAAAGTACAGGATCTCCAAAAGTCATTTAATTTATTTTTGCAACTTGCATAATGTACAAGACAAGTTTATTTTTTCTTTTTCATGATTAGTAAAGGTTTGATCCAGTCTTCGAGTTTAGGGAGTTGGTTTTTAAATCATATCGCACTGGAAATGAAAAGGACCTGTGTACTCATAAGGCTAACGTATCCGCAACATGTAATTGTTTTTTGATGTAATCAAAATACACGCACGCACGCACACACACACACACACACACACACACACACACACACACACACACAC
>WFKH01010931.1:4589445-4607399 GCA_016163765.1 Magallana hongkongensis | reverse complement strand
CACACACACACACACACACACACACACACACACACACACACACACACACCTTCTGTCGCACTGCTTTTGATGCATTTTACAAAAATCTCAAGAATTGTTTCCACTCTGTGTTTGATTTTAATTTAAATGGAAGGTAAAATAAATAAAATTAAAAAAAAATGTTTTTTTCTTTCATGTAATTTACCAATGGTGATAACATGGAATAGTTGATTAAGTATGTTACTCCGGACAAATAATACAGGCTGTAAGAGAAACCCTGAATAAGTGCATTTCTTATTTTTTTTTAACCGACCAATGATTTTTTCATGGCGTTAGCCCATGAACTTTGACAATGTAAAAAAATGAAATTCTTTGTGTTGTTGTTTTTAATTCCCCTTGGTTCACCCTGCCGGTTTATTTATAACAATCCTTTGGGGAGCCTCTTGTTTTTAATACTTTAACCCTTGGTTCCTATGGTTACATATCAATCCTGTGGGGGGATAGTACCCGGGAAAACCAGACGATAGATGTGGTCGTCATCCCGCCTAGTGCTATCAGGGGCCTGTCTTTAGAAAAACATCAGGTATTTAAAAACTCATTTTTGTTCGTTTTTGACAACACGCGTTTAAATAGTTTTCCGGTAGTATGTTTTCTTTTTTTTAATTTTTATCAGGGTCTCGTTTGCCTTATATTTTGCCTGTAAGGTCTCCCTAAAAGAATGTCAGCTGTCGGGGATATGAGAACTCTCGGGTGCTGAATTTATTAGCGGCTATAGTCTCAATAAAGTAGCCTTTGTCGACATATAGTGAAAGTAATGTTGAGCAAGCTACACTGTAAAGCGGCCCGAACGACGCAGCTCTAATTCCAGTTTGTTCATTTTTACATGGCGGTGACCCACGTGGAACATTTTCATTATTCAAAGTATTTATAGAAACTATCTTCATTGTGATAGTTTAATATTTGATAATTTATATTGTGTATTTTGAAATTATATGATTATTCAGTTCGGTTGAAAGACTTTTCTGAAGCCTGGACCAGAAGTCGGCCATTCAATACAAAACCCTACCCGTACTACCTGAAATAAATTGAATGTACAGTTCTGTTCAACGACTTCTCGGAAACTTGGACCAGTAGTCGGCCATTTCATACGGAACCTCAAGCGGGAACATGCAGTCCGTTACTATAACTTGTGCCGTGCAGCTTATAACCAAAACTGAACATTGAAAATATATCAACCACTATTTCCGGACGGTATTGCACGCAGGCCGAATGACATCAATTCTATTCATTTATTTATTTTTTTTGTATTTGTTGTTTGTTTGTTTGTTTCTTTTATGAATTTTCTGTTTAATTCTTGTTTAATTTGTTATTAAATATTTTGTTTAAAATGTTATACTTGTTTTTTTGTTTTATGTTAGCTCACCAGGATACATAACCACACATCCTCACAAATGGTGGCAGTGGTGGGATGCATCTGAGCTTGCATAAATCAAAAGATTTTCTTGTGTTTGCATTTTAGAAATTTTGACTTTGACATTTCTTTTGTATGTTTCAGTGCATAAACTTTCACAATGTCACATATGCCGAAATGGATGACAGAGCTTATCGCAAAAGGGTCAAGCGTCAAGGACTGTTTAGAGGTGTGGCGTCAGGAGCAGGAGGCAATGAGAGCTGAGAGAGAGTCTGCTAGGGCTGAAAGAGAGGCAGTGAAGGCAGAGAAAGAAGCTGAGCGAGAACTTGAGAAAGTAAGACCTCTTGCAGTTCTATCCACATGTATCCTAAATATTTAATGATTTATCATGATCTGTTATCAAGTAATATATTTAGACTTTTATATTGTTGCATTAGTTTTAGAAAAATGTGAAGTGAAGACAACAATGTTTTGTGTGATTCATCAATTTAAAAAAAATTATAAAGATGAATTAATTAGGATTCTTTGAGATGCTTTTGTCGTTTGGTAGCTATCCCCTTTGCAAGTAAATAATTGTTGGTGTACATTTTAATTGCGTAACAACATCTGATTCCTCGCCGTGTGGACAAGACGAGTACCGGTGATATAGGCTGGCTTCGTACACGTTGTGGAAAGTACAGACACATTCCGGTTTTATGTAAACATCTGACGCACCACATCTCAGGATCCATTCTCCTTAAAACATTTTAAGAAAAACTCTCTTTAGTAAATGCTTTATCATAATTATAATATCTGTTAATTAAAAGTTCGACTTGGCATAGTTTGCAATATAATTCTAATGTTGGTAATCGATTTGCTTGGTATAACTCGAAATTTCTGAAGCGATTTAGTAAGCTAAAAGCTGTTCATTGCCAATTACAAATGATATATATGACAAGTAAAAGCAGTGATATTCTGTGATATCGTATATTGATTTGACCTTATCGTTGGTTTGAATTCCTTTTTATCAAGTTCTCGATGATATACAACTATTCCACAGTTTAACTGTGTGATGGAGAACAAAGACTAAGCCTTCTAGTGAATTAATGTAACAGATTTGGCTACTACTGTGTAAAATTCAAAAATTGGCTAATGTGTTATCAGAAATTAGAATATATGATTGTTACGTGCGTTAATATTCCTTTTTGAAGTAAACTGCACCAAAACTAATATCTTCTGTTAACCAAAACAATATGCACATGTTACCGACCTTGTTGTGAACACTAGTTGTAAACCTTTTGCAAACACATATACTGCCTCATCTTCAACGCGCATAACTTAATTGCAGATACTCATACATGCTAAATACCAACACTTTTTAATACCCTATTTCGCATTTCTTATTTACCTCCTCCGTATACCTGGCACTCTGCTGTATTGTTTTTTCTCAAAAAGGATGGATTTGCTGTACACGAAGAAATAAATATAGTGATCATTAAATAAATAATTAATTGTGTGTGTTTCATTTTTGTTACATAAATGTTATTTAATAATACATGTATAACGTTTAGGTAAATAAATTTCTAACATCTAATGATTAAGATAACATTGAAATAAGCAACACTTACGAGGTGTAACAATGGACATCTTGTCCCGGACAATCACGCATTGTGTAGGTTCTGAAAAAAAAAACCCGCTTGAAATTAAATCTTTTCCAAAGTAAATTTAAAACAACAAAGCATTCCTTGAGCTGACAGTTAATTGTTCTGATTACAAGGTTTCTACTAATATGTTTTATGTTTACGGCTTTACATCTTCGCATCTCAGCATCCCTAGTCCATCTAAATCATCACAAAAAATCAGTTCCTAACGTTTCTATCATGTATTATATTGACAATATAACTTAATACACATCCAGAGGAATTGATAAAAATCCTATTTTCATTTTTCTTATAACAACTACACAGCAGACAAATTGAACTAAGTTGATAATCTATGTAAGTTTTTTATGACGTTGATATTCATATTTGAAAAACAGGAACTATCGTTCTATTAACGGTTATCTTTCAACACTCCTTTACTGAAACAAGGCGACGAGTTGAACTAAATAAATACATACCTCTAAGCTTAACAAACAATGATTAAAAGATTATAGCTTTTGTACTTGCAAAGAAGTTGCAAAAGATTATATGTCAACTAAAAAGTAATAACCAATTAGCATATATAAATGGTTGATCAAAAGATAAAAATGCAACATTGTTTTAGGTTCTACGAATACTGCATGTAAAGTAACAGTGAAGGATTGCTGCTAATTAATTTCTACCTAAGTGATTCCATATTACATTATTTGTGACACACTACGCATTCTAAATCTGGAATCGCTTTATGATAAAGCGTAAACTGTCCAAAGTGATCTTATTCTCGTATATATAACATGTGTATAAATTAAACTTCTTCCTTTTAATTTAATTTTCCACTACCGTTTTCATTTACTAAGACGCATAATTTAGAAAAGGCGTTGAAATTGGGAAAATGTTATGGTACACAATAAAGATTTTTTTTTCAGCCAATCAAAATAGGTTTTGCTACCATAATTGACTTATTAAATATTTTATGAATAAGATAAGGGATATATTTGATTAAAGAAAATAAAATTTAAATTCAATTACAAACTTCTTTTCAATATACCGGTACTTGTATCATTTAACTTTTTAAGTGCAGTTATCACTCATCTGTACATGTCTTGTAATATATGCATGCCATTGGATTTTAAAATGTAAAACATTCTATATTAATTGAGAAAGATTTCATCCAAAAACTCACTAGATGCACAATTGCAAGAGCAATCTAACTAAGTAAAAAATCATTTAAAACTCTTCAGTGAAAACGGGACACCTACAAAACCTTAATCAATGAAAAATGCGCAGGATTTTCCAAACCAAAAAGGTTTTAAATATTTTGAACCTATATTTCCAAATGTAATATATAAATATCATTTACTTAGTATTTTAAACTTTTGCTAGGATTTAGTGTAAAATCATAAAGCAAGGGACACGAAACGTCACAAATGGCCTCGGGATTCACACACACACACACACACACACACACACACACACACACACACACGAATGAAACATCCGATATAAGAGGAGTATTTTATATATGAGTAGACAACACACAACTATTTTGCACCTTTGAGGCCTCTTTAGGCACTTATAATGGTAATACCATTTCAGCGTTTTGTTAAATACAAATATGCCAATTTCCCTCAGTTAAACGTGGCCACGACAAGAACATCTTTTATATCCATTTTTTGCTAAAAAAAAAAAAACACCACAAAATAAAACAAAAATAAAAGAAAAACAAAAAAACAACTACCCGGTAATATGTACCATTATGATAAAAATATGTATTATTCATGTTTATGGGCAGTATGAAATGTGACTTTATATTTGCATTTTAATTTAACCAGGAATCACGTGTTTTGATATTAGGTCGGTAATATGTAGTTCATATTACAACTTATTTTGTGACGAAGCCATTCGTTGTTATTACTCTTGAAGATATTTATCAAGCTACCTAGAGAGCATTTTAATGATTATTTACACTGTATTTTAGCATTTACTCAACAAATATAACATGTTTATAACCTTTTTGACCAAATTGTTGGTAATTTCCCTAAATTAATATCACATTTGATATTAGTTATCAAAATTTACAAATTATAAAAGATTTAAAATATGTTTGACATTAATACATTCATTCATACATAAATGCATGACAATATGTTAAAAACAGTAATGATACATTTGTAAGTGTATCTTTGAAGTATAAAATGAGTATGATAATAAATATCATCGGGTGATTCAGTATTACTCTATTCAAAGTCGAATGATACTTTCCTGCTCGATGTAGTGGCAGCCAGCATAAAATAATTGTAACCAAAAGTCTTCTCATGTTTCAGATTAATCTTTTCTGAAAAAGTTGCACACCTTTTTTAAACATGTACCAATCTATTATTTAAACTATCGTGTTAACCAATTTCAGCAATACTGTTATTAAACTTTCACCATCAAGTATTTATATCAAAGTAACACGTGGCCTTCTTCCTGTCTGTAATCAAAGATCGACAAAACAATTAATTTCAAAAACTTTACGTGATTCATTTTACAATAATCATAATATTCTCTTATCATATTAATAAATACAAAAATGGATAATAATAAGGGAATGTTTTTTTGTTATGAAACAACAAATTATTTATTGAATATTAAAATAGATTTGATGTTTTCATTAACAATAAAATAACGAAAAAAAAAATACATACATTTTTATACTTCTTCTCTGTTTCAATGATTTTGTTGTTTCAGCGTTTTTGTATTCAGTTGTGTTATAGCGTTCGTTTTGTATGTGTTGTGCTTTTTCTCAAAATTATAGTGAGAAGTATAAAATTTATTGAGATTTTGTTATATTACGTGTATATAAGACATATCGTTACTTAACAGAAAAGTTAAGGCTGTTGCCAGACGCGCGGATCATCAGATAAATCGTTTAATTTGATGTTTCGCGCCTTGCAAAGAGATGTGATCCGATAACAAAACCATCTTTCTTCATTTCGTTGTACATTGCTAAAATAGATGTATTGTCTAGTGTGTACTACGTCATCAGTTTCAAAGAGTGGTGATAAGGATTCGGAAAACCACAGTAGTGTGATCCGGAAAATCTGTAAAATTCTGTAAAATTAACAGTATCAAGAAAGGAAGAGTGATTGGTGTATAAAACAGAGCAATATATAAATAAAGAATACAAGTGAATGTAATGCAGCACTTATTAGTTCGGTCATGGTTGGCAATACTTTATTATTGACCAATCATTGCAGCAACTCTAGATCTGTATGAAAGAAGAAAAAATCTACTATTTACTCTCTGATGGGAGTAAAAATTAATAAGGGAATATAGTAATTTTAGAGCTTTAAACTTAAGGTCGATTTCATGGACTTAATGGACCAAATGCTTCCTTCTCAAATGGTTCAAAGATAAAAAGTTAAAGATTTTTTTTCTGAACTTCAAATTTTAGTGCATATGACATTATTAAGGGTACTTTTGTAAAATGTAAGATAGTACAAAGCAGATTAGCCAAGATTTTACAATAACTTAATTTTTCTGAAAATTTGATATTTTGTATTTTGGAATGAAACATGTAACTAAAGTTTTTAAAATTTTGAAGAAACCTGACCTCAGTATTTGTTTCTAGCCTTAAACCTACCATTTCAACCTCCCGTCAGTGAAGTGTAAAATGGAATAGTCATTGTTAGAATTTGCTATGCCAATAAGTTACTTTTGAAAATAATAAAAATGTTTGTGCTGCTTATTTATAGAGGAGATCTTCTTGTTACTTAAAGACACTGAAATGTGTTGTAATTGGTAACTTAAAGTAAATTTTGATTTAATATAATGTAAGAATAGGGCTTGTGAATGATTTTTTAAGACGAAAGTTTGCAATTCCTTAAAGTCTCCATATAGAAATTGTATAATTTAAATTTCAATAGAATTTAACTGTATTGTTGTCATGATCCCATTCTTTACATATATCACAACTGTGAAAATTTGACCGTGGGTTTTAGTTTAATTACGATTTAAAAATATTTGAGAGATATATGAGATAAAAATTGATAAAATTCATAAATTATGTCATCATATTTAACTTTTGACCTTTTAATATGACTTTGAAATTCGATTTGCATAAAGTCTAAACAATTGTGATGATTGTGTCAAAATCAGGTCTTTACCAAAAAATTAAATATACGAAAGTTGCACATTCTTCAATGATATAAAGCTAAATTGCACAAAGATCAAATTAATAACATTTAAATGTAGGTTTCGAAATTATTAAATTACGATGTAAATCGATCTTTTCTGCTTCAAGTAAATGATGGGTATGATTTATATTTTATTCTTAAGATAATGGATTAAAATTAACTTTTACAAACTATTAAGCCACTATTTTGTGCTTTTGAGAAAATATTTCAAATACTCAATTTAACGTGTGCTTTGTACTACCATAAATGAAAAGAAATTCTCAATGTGAATTTAAGACAATCATCAGAGTTTCAGGTCTCTACATCGCCTGGTTCTAAAGGAGTAGGGATTTGACAAGCATTTTATACGATAGAGAAAAATGCTAGACTTTAGTACCTTTATAAAAATTTAAAATTGGGGGCTGAAACAATATACAAAATGTTGTTTAGAGGTTCAAATATACATATATATAAATATACTTTATCAAAATAATCATTAACGCAAAAAAATATAAAAAGTCAATGATGCATGGATTTTCAAAACAAATTCACACTTCATCATTTATTTAACCTAGTTGCGTCCATCCAACATATTTCGAAATTTGTTAGTCGTTGTTTCGATCCTTCATTCATTTATTCAAAAGTATGGTATTTAAAGTATCTCAAAATCGTTTAGTGTAATTACAGCTTAAAATGGGCATTGAATCTTTACGGTATGAATTGATGCAAAGACCATTAAAGTGACCAATGTACATTCAAGAATCTCTATGGTTCATTTTTATGTGTATAAATAAATTCAAGAAAATGATACAACTAAACAAATTAAAAATTGTGTTATCTTATGGATGTTTCATTAGAGGAATCGCACATACAAACATGAACTTCTTGTACCTAAACCAAGTTTCTGTTGGCTAAATTTGACCGCTCTGATTACTTTGCAATTTGCTAGTCCTCATTAATTATTGCGGAAAATACTAGCGCTGTCCACGCGCGTTGTAAAATTTTAAACGATGGATTTACATTGATTAAAGTTTTATGTCTCAAGGTCTATAAGTTTCAGAAAATTAGTAAAGTTTATCATTGCCATGGATCATTGGTCCATAAATAAAAGAACTTCTGATATAGAACACAATACAAAATTATACAACAAAATGCAATTTTCCATTTGAACACGTGTTGTGTTCAAATGCTATCTATTTGCTTGTGTTATATCAATAATTAAACAAATAACATTAAAAATACAATTGAAATTGGTCATAAACGAAACTAAGCACAGAGTAATGAGAAAAGTCTTAATTCCATTCTGGTGTCTACGTGTCTCAATTTAGATACACGTCCTCTCTGCTGGACTGCACGGATTGTAGTGTACACGTCACTTTAGCAGGTAGAAAAGTAACCAAAAAAAACCCCAGGAAAATCAAATATATAAACAAAATAATCAAGTACGTTACAATTTATCATACACAAGAGACAATAGCTTTGAACATTTAAGGAGTTTTCAGGCAATTGGTCATTTGATGTCATGACTTTTGATTACGTCAGAGAAAATACAAATGAAAATAAGTGACTAGCTGTCTATCTACCTTCAATGATTTTGATGTCCAGAAATTTTGTCAGTTTTGGATTTTGTTATGGATTTTTCATTTTTGCAATGACAGGTGCTTAAATTCCAGGTTGGCTGATGTCGTGACATTTTAAAGGATGTAGCTGTTTACGCAGATTTCGTAGTTTGAAGAGCAATTACAAATATACAGGGACCCAAGTTACCATTATATGGTTATAGGATTCTTAATATTAGTTTTCCCATCATATATTGATTTCCGACCATGCAATATTTCATCATCTGTTAGACATTTTATTTTTACCAAATGCATTTGTTTTCTTCAAAAAAAAAAATAACAGTATATTTGACAAAAATTTACATTGTTTATAAATTTATGAAATATAATTTAATGATAAAGTAAAAAAAAGCAATCATTAATATAATATTATTTACGTAAGAAAGGTTGAAAAAAAAATTTACAACCAATACACATCTAAAAAAAATCACAAAAATGTAAAAATAATATTTTATCGGTGTTTAAAGTATTGTTTAAAGATGTTAATTTACCATAAGTGAAATTAATTCAAAATGAATGTTTACTTGTCTGTTCTATACTGAGCAGTTGTTTGTTGTTCTCGTATGCTTAAGTGTGCTAGTTCATGTGAATATTTCATAATTTGCAAAGCATGGGAAATTGATACATAGTTCATATTTGATTTGTTTGGAATAGTGTTGTAATTAAAATGCTTTGTAATGTAACAGCGTGTAATCATAGACAGCGGAAATAAACAAATTAATAATGAACCGTACACTGATACATTCTTACATAAACCATTTTAAAAAGAGATTAGAATCAACAGCGGAAATTCAAAGTACAAACTCAAGGAAAACTTCAAAATTTCACCCTATAGCTAGTGAGCATAAAAATAAACATTCGAAGATACCCTTACAAAATCACGGTATCAGATTGATGATATCGGACCATCTAATTTCATTATGAATTATAGATCAAGATAGAAAATGCTATAATCAAATTTTAAATTCATTCTGTAATGTTTCATTGTTAGTAGAGTAAACTGCTCTCGTATACGTTTCCCTTTTAAAGGAAAAGACACCAGTCATAAATTATATTTTCTGAATTATGAGGACCTCACATAGCAATATACGTTGGTGGAAAAGTAAAGCTATTTGGAAATGTTGTCACATATCTCATGATAAATTAAATGTTTACAATGGCTAGGAAGGTATTGAATTATTTAGTTAATTAAATCAATTGACAATCTCAAAAACCAAGTTCCATAAATTTGATTTTATTTAAGTAAAAATATCCCGCAAGACCTATTTCCTGTATAATTGTAAACTAAATAGATCATTTGCTAGTGTAGTAAGCAAGAACTTGTGATAGTTTTATGAGTCAATTTCGTACAAATTTTACAAAATAAAGTCCCGGTGTTATAGCATAAACCTGTCCCCTGCATACATGTAGTATTTTCCAAAGCCAAAAGAGCAGCTTGATATACATGTAGATTTTACCTTCCTTTTGTAAGCATGTTCATATTTCATGAAAACTGATAGATACATTAATATACTGGATATAAAGTTCTAAAATTTTCAGGACATTGATTTATCCTGATCAATCCAAAACCCAAATTTGAGTGATTTTAGATACCTGTATTTTCCTCGAAAACTGCACATGTTAAATTCACAGACTCTTCATTCAAATCGCTCTTCCGTCTCTTTAAGATAATACTCCACTTGAAATTATTTTACCTTTAAATAATTGAAAATTAACCTTTTTGTTTAAAGAATATTTTTCAGTATTCTTTTATCTGTTATTAATCTACACAACCCATGGTCTTTAAAAGAGGTCAAACAAATTCGTAGCATTGTGTTTAGATACATAAATCTTTTCATATGTTTAGGTAAATTATAAAACTGTTATTTCACATGAAAAGAGAAGAATTAGAAATTAATTTATCTTGGTTATTCAAAACGAGTATTGAACGTGTTTTCAACGATAAAATAACAGATTTTACAATGATAAGATCTTAAATCATTTTATTTGTTGGCAACATTTGCAAGTCTAGACTGTAAAAAAGATTGTTTAAATAACAAAAAACCTAGGGTGAATCGACTAATATAACATGTAAAGTAAATTGAGTGGCTCCTTAAATCACTCGCCAATGTCCACGAAAATACAAGGTAATGTTTTGCGAGGAAAAGTGGAAAGTAAAACTGATAGGCTTATTATTCATCTCCCTCTTCTATCGATGATTGGCTCATCTAAATGATAAACAAGTGGCTATGTTCTTAATTATGTTACAATAACATGTAATACAATCTCTAAATCAGCAACAAATGGTAGACAAGCTGTGACTTAAAAAACCGGCCTGTGTTACATTCAGTAAAAATCATCGACAGTACGCTTACACATGTCAGGAGACCAATAGTTCCCAGGAGAAAAGAGGTAAGGGTGTTTGTTTATAAATACTGAATTAAAAAGCAGAAAATCCCAACTCTATCGGTATGCAGATTAATTTTCAAGATTACCGTTATGCGTGGCTAGGAAAGATACTACTGTAAGTCCTATTAATAATGATACCGATGAAGCAAGAAAAGGTCATACATAGGTTTATCCATGTTGTGACATCGACTTAATTGACATTGTTTTGTATCTATAAAGTTGCGTTTATTTTATAACATGATTGCATTATATACATGTACAATGCAAAAAGTATTACATATGTGTTAAATAATTTACTCTGCCTGTACATCCATCCATCCGGAATTCTTATAGCAAATAATTTGAAAGCGTAAAATTGTAAATTAAAGGTCGTTAAGGTTATGTTTTTTCCTTGTGTCTCATTAATCATAACATTGAATAAACAATATCCTATTATCATCTAAATCTTAAAGGACAAAACAAAACATTACGAAGAAAATGCATAGTGAAGAACTGATTCTGGTAGCATTTTACAGTAACTGTACAACAAAACAAAATATGATATATAGTCTTATTTCCCTAAATTACATCTATGCTATGAAATGAACAAAATATTGTTTTTAGGTTTTTGATATCTCTAGAAAGTTGCTTAAAAATTCTATGAAAGAATGTAAATGGGGACATTTGATATTCGTCCGAATGGATCTAACGTTGTTTAATCACCTCCAGCTCAAACAAAGTCTTTCATTAAGAACCATATTAAATATATGTGACCAGAAAGTCATGTTGTTTGTTTGTTGTTTTTTTTTAAAATCCAAACAGAAATAAACTACTCGAGAAATAAAAAAAGCCAAATTTTTTATGACATTTTGTAATGACAAAAGTACATATTTGGAAAAGAAAAATCAATATGTATGACCAACTGAAATAAAATCTAAAATTTGGTTTTTAACCTGGGGGAAAATCAGACAGTTAGACGGGGCTTCTACAGGGTGATTCTTTATAATCCTTGTTTACATTTTCTTTTTCGATGTCAAATTAAATTTAGTATTTTTCATCGATTATCAGTTTGCATATTTTCATGACGTCATAAAACTCTCGCCAGTGGAAATCCCAGAATGCTTTATCCCTCAAAAATAATTTTTGTAATTTTTGTATAAGTTTTGTATTTCACCAAGGTAACTTATATAAACATTTAAAATGCCGAGCCAGGGAATTCCTGCAACAGATCTTAAAACTGCAATAATTGTTTCAATTATCTTAAATATCTTTCTAAACTAATTGTTAAGCATTGCTAGTAATTAATCAAATGTTTTTACAGAATAATGCGGGTAAATTGTAAGTTTTATGTCGAATAAAATTAATATAAATCATATTTATTACAGTTTGAAGTTTCATGGTTAAAATGTGTAACATTGAAATGTGTTTTACCTTTTGTTAATATTTTAAACACTTTTGTTTATATTTTACGTATATTGTTGAAAAAAGATAAACAGCAACGCATGATCTGCAGGAAATACTCATTGTCTTTAAAGTTGTTTTCAAGAGAGAAATACAAGTGTTAACCTATTTGCAGTAGATTTGGCTATCATAAACTGTATAATGTTATCAAACATTTTCTCATTTTGCCATTTGATTTTTGTACCACTCTCAACAGCTAATTCCAATGTTTGATCTTAATAAATAACAATATTGTTTGATTTCTTGAAATCTTCGTAACACCACCGACTTCTGTATCCAAATAATCAGACATGCATACTTTCTACTGCATATTAACACGTGCAATATCTAATAAGGGTCCAAGAAAAGATAAATCTAGCATACTTGTAACAAAAAAAAGAAAACGGAGGATAAATCGATGGCACTCAGTCGATTTAAAGTGATCTAAATCTTTGTATGAGTACAATTGAACTGAACTGAACTGCACTTTTTTTAATTTAACAACGATGGATATGCAAGTTTTTCAATTTCCTGTAAATAAACTATTATTCGCAAGCGAGAAAATTTCGCGAGGTTCGCGAGAGCGCCATCTTCGCGAAAATTTGTCGCCGCGAACCAGCCCTTGTCGAATGGTTGTAAAAACAGCACGGGTTTGACACGGCTTACTCACAAAAATTAGTCGTCGCGAGCGCAAGGGGGTCAATGATGTGGGAGGAAGCCGGAGTATATAGAGGAGACCAACGTGTCCAAGCGGGCGACCGCCATATCCCATCAACCACTGTCGATTACGGGGATCGAACTTGGGTCACATATACAATTGATAACTTTGCAAATATTTTTATTTTAAGACAGTACTATTGAACATGCAATGATGCAAATGAAATATATTGAAACCAATAAACTAATGGCTCTAAGACTATCCCTCTGAAAACGCACATAAATCATTAATGAAATTATAACTTTATCGTTATTTGAAATTACATTTTACTCTTACTTTAAAATTAGGAATGATATACGCTCTTAGTTATTTTAGGGGCTTTTTGGGGGTTGGTTTTATTTTCTATTCTTATTTCTAATTTTCAGGTAGCAATAAAAAAAATTAGGCAGATTTAATAAAATATGAAAATAAAGATTTTTAATTTCTGTAATTATTGAATTGATAAAATTTAGAAAATCCATCGGACCTATCTTGAAACGGGTTTTTGAAAATTTATATCATGAGTTTATCAACAGGATATTTTTATCTATATTATATGGTCCAACTTGTCATTTGTGAATGCTTCAGTTTATGAAGATCTGTATAAGGGAAATATTGATTTTGAACATTTTGTTTAGGTCCGCTGTAATATGCACGCGTTTAGTATAGCTTTACCTAACCCATTTAACAAAATATGTTTAACGAGATCCGATTGTCAGCAATGTTCGATAACTCTATATTATCTGGAATGTTTTCGTTTGTGTCCTAAATCTGCCTTTTCTATAGACAAGTTTAATTAGATTTGCAGTGTTACTATCACGATATTTTATTCAACAAACTGTTTGGCTTAGTGGAGATCTACTAGATAAGGGAAAAGGGTTCGAGCCACCGATGCTCCGGTACAATCCTTTTTCCCCCCTAATTTTGATCTCAACTTGTATATTTATTCCATTATATCCATCGTGACAAAAATACCAATAACTTCGTAAAATGCACGGATACCATCAGTAAATTTCTTTTTGTTTTCATTTTATTTATAAAGTTTGAAAGATGAATAACATTCAATTTTAAATTTTATGATGAAAAAAATACTTTGAGGCTAAGGATTGGAGAACCTTAATAGGATGTTTAATTATTTGAAATTACAAGTTGTATCACTTTCATATTATTAATAGATTTTGAAGCAATAATAATTGTGAATATATTGTGTATATATATATATATATATAATATATTATGTAATGAAATAATACATTCTCACACAAGAAGATTAATTATACTTAAAGTGATATATAAATGTATCTATCAATGAACTTAATAGGAACCTTCCATTTCAAACCAGATTGTTTCACTGCTTTGCGCTAGCGCAGTAGTGAACTAAATAGCTAGAATACACAGTAGATGGACATTTGATTATTTTTTCCTCCCACCAATGTGTGTTTTAGTTGTGTGTTAATGAAAGGCAATCTGTATATAAAATTTCATTACTTGCAAGCCACAGGTGATGCAAATCAATAAGATTAGCACACCTGTTTTACAAAACAATACTTCCTCCATAATATATCATCAATACATTTCTTTGCATCTGTTCATTGTCGTATATTAAAACGTTTGAGACTATGTCTTTAAGTTAAACTAAAAAAATATTGCTTTAATTTTCAATGATGATGTTTTATGCATAGAGAAAAGAGAATTTAATTGTTTAATTTTAGCAGTAGAGTGTTACGACGCACTTTAAAAAATAACGCACTTTGAAATTTTTTTCAAAGTGCGTTGATTTCGTCGATATTAACGCACTCTGAAAATAAATTGTTCAGGGTTTGGTCGAAATAATTGATACTTCTATATACAGTAAATGATTATTTTAACCTTGTTTAGCTTAATGGTAAATATTTAACAAAAAGAACCCGATGCATTCTCATTTAACTTGATAAACAGTTTCTCGATAAGGTTTTTTTTCTTTTCTCATAAGCTTACGTAGTTTCACAATTTACACATAAAGAACATCTCGGGCGATTTGAATTATCCAGATATGACATAAAAGGCATCGCTTAGCGACATTCTTTTCCTTTTTGTGTATGCAGCAAATTTACTTCTTACCTGGTACATTGGGATATGCCAGAAACGAAAATGATTTATATATACATGTATATTGATAATGGAGATCAATGCATAGCATATTTCAGCTTGCTTCATTTGCATGTGCTTATAAACAACCATGATGTAAAAAAGGATACGTAAGTTGTGTTTATCAAAAACAAGACGGTCTTTTAGAACATCAGTGCGAGAAAAAAAAAACCCACCCCCTAATACTTACTGTGGAATTATTAAAATTCGTGAAGGCTCAATTTTCGTGGTATTCTTGGGTAGCCCTCCCCGACGAAAACAAATTTTGAAAGAGTAAGTTATCTTACTGATACTAAAAACCGACGCATCCACGAAATTATATACCCACGAATAAGCAAAAATCCCACAATCCACGAAAATTGACCACCACGAAGTTAAATGATTCCACAGTATGTTTTAGTTCATGATAATTGAATGTTACTTTTTTTTAATAATGAAGTGATTTATTTGATTAGAATTTGAAAAGAGGGTTTATGTTGAAACACTTACAGATTTTTAAACATAGCATTGGAGAAATTATTGTTTGGCCAGCTCGTTTTTTTAAATATCACCGTATTTAATTTACAACAAAGCGTTTTTCTTTTTCCGTTTTTATACGTTTACTCCAAGTTGCTGAATATCATATGTTTTGGAAGGAAAGATGATGGGTAGGGGACCTTCTTCCTGGCAATTTAATGATGTGCTGGTAATTGACCTGTATCTTTGATTCACTTCCACCCCTATCCCGTTCTCAAAGACGGTAAATTATATTCTTTGGTGTTAACAAATTATCATACTATCAATAAATTAGAAATTCAATTCCAGAACTTGTGATTTATACATAATTTTCAAAATGCGTTACGTGTCTCGATAATAAAAAATGTTGATGTACCTTCATAACGCATTTTGAAAAAAATTCAAAGTGCGTTAACTTGGTCGTCAATTTGGAAAATCTATGAACTGAAATTATTCTTATAATTCATGGTTACTGATCAAATATTAATACTATGTTGAAAAAGTTAACGATGCAATACAAGAGGTAACATTACAGTTTTATCTCTCTTGATGTGGTGTAAGATTTGTATCCAATTCATGCGATTTCTATCCCGATCCTTGGCGAGGGGACAAAAAGCACACGAGTTGGATAAGATCATATACCACCACCAATCTTGAAGGATTTCACATGTTTTTACAACATCTTTTGTTAACTTTTGATCGTTTCTTAATCACAGTTAACGCACAACAAATTAACTATAAGATGTCAGCAATTTCATGAAAAACAAATTATCATTTCATTTTCAAACATAGTCTTATCATTTATTAAAGAAAATTTAGAACACAGCGTAAAATGTTTCACAGTTTTTAACTGTATATTTTTGTTACTTATTCAAATTAAAGCATTATCTAAAAAATACACAGTGTAAAATCAAAAACTTAATACATGAGTGATATCCACCGCATATTAAGCTCATCTTATGATAGATAAAACTTTTGTTTTGATTCAGCTTTAATAAATTTGTGACAATAAATTCAGCGTTGCTATCTTAATGTAAATGTTTGAAAAAATAATAAAAAAAAAAATATACTTAATAAAAAAACGAAAAATCTTTTTTTTTTTGAGAACGCAGCTATAAAAAAAACCAAGATATTAAAAAAGAGGGAAATTATCCTGGTACAGAATATCTTTTACAAAGAAGACTGTTGACAAGATTTGTTTACTATTTGATAATTATAAAAGAGTAAGCGTATAACCAAAACTATGATTTCCTCTTTATTCTAAAATACTGATGCCCAAAAATATTTTACGAACACTATATTAAGATCATAATCACAAGGTCAAATAATAAGGGTGATAAAGCGAGAGTAAACATTTGGTAATATTTGATTTGTAATTTACTTTTAAGAATCAATGAAGAATGAACGTAAATTTGAAAGAGAATTAAATGTTATGGCAATTTGACACTAACAATCATACTGGACTCTATACACAAAAAATAAACGTAACTGATTTGTGTTGATCTTATTAGGTCTTTCCACCTTTCAGGTGATAGACTTTTTGTTTTCTTTATGTTTTTTATTAGGTCTTTCCACCTTTCAGGTGAAAGACCTTTTGTATTTCTTCTGGGTTTTTTTTGTTATTAGGTCTTTCCACCTTTCAGGTGAAAGACCTTTTGTAATTCTTATGTTTTTAGGTCTTTCCACCTTTCAGGTGAAAGACCTTTTGTATTTCTTATATTTTTTTTTATTATTATAAGGTCTTTCCACTTTTCAGGTGAAAGACCTTTTGTTTCTCTTCTGTTTTTTATTATTAGGTCTTTCCACCTTTCAGGTGAAAGACCTTTTGTTTTCTTTATGTTTTTAGGTCTTTCCACCTTTCAGGTGAAAGACCTTTTGTATTTCTTATGTTTTTTATTAGGGCTTTTCGACTTTCGGTCGAAAAGACCTATTGTTTTCGTCTTTTTTTAGGGCTTTTCGACTTTCGGTCGAAAAGACCTATTGTTTTCGTCTTTTTTTATTATTATTCTCGACAGGATTTACGTCAGCGATTTTTTGAAAACG
>WFKH01010931.1:4569776-4584445 GCA_016163765.1 Magallana hongkongensis | reverse complement strand
TAAATTTCCATAAAATCACATACAACTTTTTCATTATTTATGGTAGAGACTTCGGACCACTTGGGTCGAAAGTGTCTACCATGGCCGAATAAAATGACATAAAGGTCAAAAGTCAAGGTCATTTAGAAATCTGTTAATTAATGAGTTTTTTTTATTTATTTTGTTTAGGGTGGTACAGAAAAACTTTTTCACTGATGTAGTAGGACTTCTTAAGGACATTTTAAATATAACCCTTCAGTCCCTATATTTAAACAATTATAGAGTTATTGCCCCTATTGTACAAAATGCTTGTTATCGCTACTTCTCATAAACCGTTAAAGGCAGAGACTTGAAACTTTTACTTATGTATTCAGTACATTAAGGGGCTCCTTCAGTCTATCATACAGAAAGGGCCTGATGCCCCCTTCTAGCAGTTATCGCCCCTGAAAGTTTCTTAATTTCGTTAAAAACACTTACAACTTTTGAATCTTACATCGTAGGGCTATCAGACTACTTCAAATTAAAAAGTTGACTTTTATAAGTCAATATGACAAAAAGGTCAAAGGTCAAGGTCAAACAAAATAAAATTTGCGTATTTAGGTTTTTTGACTTTTTTTTTTAATGTAACGCAGAGAAAATGTTTTATTAATTATATTGAAACAAAACATAAAAAAATAATGAGGTGGAAAGACCTCTAATTGTTCGAGAACAATTAGTCTACTAGTTTATTAGGTCTTTCCACCTTTCAGGTGAAAGACCTTTTGTATTTCTTATGTTTTTTATTATTAGGTCTTTCCACCTTTCAGGTGAAAGACCTTTTGTAATTAGGTCTTTCCACCTTTCAGGTGAAAGACCTCTTGTTAGGTCTTTCGACCTTTCAGGTGAAAGACCTCTTGTTTTCTTTATGTTTTTTATTCTTCTTCTTCTTTTTTTCTATTTAGCTCGGGGTGACTTTTTTGTTATTAGAGTTATCCAAACAATTTAAACTTTATGTAATTGGTCATTAAAAGTTATGGTACCAATTGACCCTGTGTCAAAAAACTCCCAGAACTTACAGAGTTATTGCCCTTTGAGAAGGAAATGCTTGTTATCGCTACTCCTCTGAAACCATAAGAGATAGAGACTAAGAACTTTTACCAATGTCTTCAGTACACTTAGGGGGTTCTTCAATCTATTCATACCAAAAGGATCTGAGGCCCCCTTATAGTAGTTATTGCCCCTGAAAGAATTTAAATTTCCATAAAATCACTTCCAACTTTTTTATTATTTATCATAGAGACTTCGGACCACTTGGGATGGAAGCGTCTACCTTGGCCGAACAAAATGACATAAAAGTCAAAGGTCAAGGTCATTTGAGAAGCTGTTAATTAATGAGTTTTTATATCTCTTTTGTTAAGGGTGGTAGAGAAAACCTTTTTCATGGATATAGTAGGACATCTTAAGACATTTTAAAATATAGCCCCTTGGCTCATACCTTTGAATAATTACAGAGTTATTGCCCCTATTGTACGAAATGCTTGTTATCGCTACTCCTTTGAAACAATAAGAGATAGAGACTTGGAAATTTTACAAATGCCATCAGTACACTTAGAGGGTTCTTCAATCTATTCATACCGAAAGGATCTGATGCCCCCTTCTAGCAGTTATTGCCCCTGAAAATATTGAAATTTCGATAAAATCGCTTCCAACTATTTTCCTATCTATCATAGAGACTTCGGACCACTTGGGATGGGAGCGTCTACCTTGGCCAAACAAAATGATATTAAGGTCAAAGGTCTAGGTCATTTGGAAATCTGTTAATTAATGAATTTTCATATCTTTTGAAATACAGTATTATAGTAAGGGTTTCAATAGCTTGTTGGATTGCGCAATAAGGTATTCAACTAGGTCAGCCAGGTATCACATCAAGTCCTGTGGTTACTCAAGTGGAAATTGTTTTTACAGTGAACCCATTCATATTGTACAACGATAGCTATCCTCTAGAACACGCTCTTCTATTGTTAGGTTCTCTCTTTATATGCTTGACAATGTGTAAAGAATATTCACTTGGCGAGCACATCAGTTTTGTTCAGAGTAAGTGGGAAAAAATTCTAGTACAATATATATCACAGGTATAATATTTTTTTGTATGCCTTATCGGGCAATCTAGCAATTTATTAAAAATATTAGGGTGGAAAGACCTCTAATTGTTCGAGAACAATTAGTCTACTAGTTAGGTCTTTCCACCTTTCAGGTGAAAGACCTTTTGTTATTCTTATGTTTTTTATTATTTTTTTTTCTTCTCTTTTTTTCCAGGGACATCTTTTTTATTTCAAAAGATATTACAACAATTTTTTCTTTATGTTATTGACCATAAAAAGTTATGATACCAAATGACCCTTTGCTTAATAACTCCTAGAACTTACAAAGTTATTGCCCTTGTGTACGAAATGCTTGTTATCGCTACTCCTCTGTAACCATAAGAGATAGAGACTTGGAACTTTTACCAATGTCTTCAGTACACTTAGAAGGTTCTTCAATCTATCATACCGAAAGGATCGGAGGCCCCCTTATAGTAGTTATTGCCCCTGAAAGTATTTCAAATTCTATAAAATCACTTCAAACTTTTTTATTATTTATCGTAAAGACGTCGGACTACTTGGAATGGAAGCGTATACCTTTACCAAACAAAATGATACAAAGGTCAAAGGTCAAGGTCATTTGGAAATCTGTTAATTAATGAGTTATTAGATCTTTTTTGTTTAGGGTGGTAGCGAAAAACTTGTTGATGGATGTAATAGAGCATCTAAAGACATTTAAAAATATAGCCCCTTGGCTTATTCCTTTAAATAATTACAGAGTTATTGCCCCTATAGTACGAAATGCTTGTTATCGCTACTCCTCTTAAACCATAAGAGATAGAGACTTAGATCTTTTACCAATGTCTTCAGTGCACTTAGAGGGTTCTTCAATCTATTCATACCAAAAGGATCGGAGGCCCCCTTATAGTAGTTATTGCCCCTGAAAGTATTTCAAATTTTATAAAATCACTTCCAACTTTTTTATTTTTGATCGTAAAGACGTCGGACTACTTGGGATGGAAGCGTCTACTTTGGCCAAACAAAATGACATAAAGGTCAAAGGTCAAGGTCATTTGGAAATCTGTAAATTAATGAGTTTTTTGATCTCCTTTGTTAAGGGTGGTAGAGAAAAACCTTTTCATGGATGTAGTAGGACTTCTTGAGACATTTCAAAATATAACCCTTCAGCCCTTACATTGAAACAATTATAGAGTTATTGCCCCTATTGTACAAAACGCTTGTTATCGCTACTGCTCATATACCGTAAGAGATAGAGACTTAAAACTTTCACTAATGTATTCAGTACATTTAGGGGCTCCTTCAATTTATTCATACCAAAAGGGTCCGAGGCCCCCTTCTAGCAGTTATCGCCCCTAAAAATATTGAAAGTTCGATAAAATCCTTTCAAACATTTTTACTATCTATTATAGAGACTTCGGACAACTTAGTACAAAAGCGCCTACCTTGGCCAAACAAAATGACATAAAGGTCAAAGGTCACGGTCAAGCAAAAAAAAATTGCAATCTAAATCTCTTGAAAATTTTAAATAAAATAGCGCAATAGAAATATTTCATTAATTAAATTGAAATAAAAATCTTCTAAACAAAAAAAAATAATGAGGTGGAAAGACCTCTAATTGTTCGAGAACAATTAGTCTACTAGTTTTCTTTATGTTTTTTATTCTTCTTTTTTTCTATTTAGCTCGGGGTGACTTTTTTGTTATTAGACTTATCCAAACAATTTAAACTTTATGTAATTGGTCATTAAAAGTTATGGTACCAATTGACCCTGTGTCAAAAAACTCCCAGAACTTACAGAGTTATTGCCCTTTGAAAAGGAAATGCTTGTTATCGCTACTCCTCTGAAACCATAAGAGATAGAGATTTGGAACTTTTACCAATGTCTTCATTACACTTAGAGGGTTCTTCAATCTATTCATACCAAAAGGATCTGAGGCCCCCTTGTAGTAGTTATTGCCCCTGAAAGTATTGAAATTTCTATAAAATCACTTCCAACTTTTTTATTATTTATCATAGAGACTTCGGACCACTTGGGATGGAAGCGTCTACCTTGGCCGAACAAAATGACATAAAGGTCAAAGGTCAAGGTCATTTGAGAAGCTGTCAATTAATGAGTTTTTATATCTCTTTTGTTTAGGGTGGTAGAGAAAAACTTTTTCATGGATGTAGTAGGACATCTAAAGACATTTTAAAATATAGCCCCTTGGCTCATACCTTTGAATAATTACATAGTTATTGCCCCTATTGTACGAAATGCTTGTTATCGCTACTCCTTTGAAACAATAAGAGATAGAGACTTGGACATTTTACCAATGCCTTCAGTACACTTAGAGGGTTCTTCAATCTATTCATACCGAAAGGATCGGAGGCCCCTTCTAGCAGTTATTGCCCCTGAAAGTATTGAAATTTCAATAAAATCGCTTCCAACTCTTTTCCCATCTATCATAGGGACTTCAAACCACTTGGGATGGGAGCGTCTACCTTGGCCGAACAAAATGATATAAAGGTCAAAGGTCAAGGTCATTTGGAAATCTGTTAATTAATGAATTTCCATATCTTTTGAAATACAGAATTATAGTAAGGGTTTCAATAGCTTGCTGGATTGCGCAATAAGGTATTCAATTAGGTCAGCCAGGTATCACATCAAGTCCTGTGGTTACTCAAGTGGAAATTGTTTTTACAGTGACCCATTCATATTGTACAAAGATAGCTAGCCTCTAGAACACGCTCTTCTATTGTTAGGTTCTCTCTTTATATGCTTGAAAATGTGTAAAGAATATTCACTTGGCAAGCACATCAGTTTTGTTCAGAGTAAGTGGAAAAAAATTCTAGTACAATATATATCACATGTATAATATTTTTTGGTATATTTTATCGGGCAATCTAGCAATTTATTAAAAATACTAAGGTGGAAAGACCTCTAATTGTTCAAGAACAATTAGTCTACTAGTTCTTATGTTTTTTATAATTAGGTCTTTCCACCTTTCAGGTGAAAGACCTTTTGTATTTCTTATGTTTTTTATTATTATTTTTCTACTCTATTTTCCACGAGAAAACTTTTTTATTTCAAGAGATATTGAAACAATTTTTTCTTTATGTGATTGACCATCAAAAGTTATGATACCAAATGACCCTGTGCCTAATGACCCCATGAACATAAAAAGTTATTGCCCTTGTATACGAAAAGCTTGTTATCGCTACTCCTCTGAAACCATAAGAGATAGAGACTTGGAACTTTTACCAATGTCTTCGGTACACTATGAGGGTTCTTCAATCTATTCATACCGAAAGGATCCGAGGCCCCCTACTCGCAGTTATTGCCCCTGAAAGTATTTAAAATTCTATAAAATCACTTCCAACTTTTTTATTATTTATTATAGAGACTTCGGACCACTTTGGATGGAATCGTCTACCTTGGCCGAACAAAATGACATAAAGGTGAAAGGTCATGATCATTTGAAAATCTGTTTATTAATGAGTTTTTAGATCTCATTTGTTTAGGGTGGTAGAGAAAAACTTTTTCATGGATTTAGTATGACATCTTAAGACATTTTAAAATATAGCCCCTTGACTCATACCTTTGAATAATTACAGAGTTATTACCCCTATTGTACGAAATGCTTGTTATCGCTACTCCTCTGAAACCATAAGAGATAGAGACTTGGAATTTTTACCAATGTCTTCAGTACACTTAGAGGGTTCTTCAATCTATTCATACCGAAAGGATCTGAGGCCTCCTTCTAGTAGTTATTGCCCCTGAAAGTATTGAAATTTATATAAAATCACTTCTAACTTTTTTATTATTAATCGTAGAGACTTCAAACCACTTGGATTGGAAGCGCCTACCTTGGCCAAACAAAATGACATAAAGGTCAGAGGTCAAGGTCATTTGGAAATCTGTTAATTAATGAGTTTTTAGATCTCTTTTGTTTAGGGAGGTAGAGAAAAACTTTTTAATGGATGTAGTAGGCCTTCTTGAGACATTTCAAAATATATCCTTTCAGCCCCTACTTTGAAACAATAATAGAGTTATTTCCCCTATAGTACAAAATGCTTGTTATCGCTACTTCTCAAAGCCCGTTAGAGATAGAGACTTAAAACTTTTTTAATGTATTCAGTACATTAAGAGGCTTCTTCAGTCTATCATACTGAAAGGGTCCGAGGTCCCTTTCTTGCAGTTATTGCCCCTTAAAGTTTCCAACATTTAATAAAACACTTACAACTTTTGAACCAATAATCGTAGATACATCGGACCACTTGAGACTGATGCGTCTACTTTGTCCGATCAAAATGATATAAAGGTCAAAGGTCAAGGTCAAACAAACAAAAAATGCACATTTACGGTTTTGACTTTTTTTTTATAAAGTAACGCAGAAAAAGTTTTTTATTTATTATTTTGAAACAAAACATAAAAATTAATGAGGTGGAAAGACCTCTAATTGTTCGAGAACAATTAGTCTACTAGTTATTTTTTTTCTTCTCTTTTTTTCCAGGGACAGCTTTTTTATTTCTAGAGATATTGAAACAATTTTTACTTTATGTTATTGACCATAAAAAGTTATGGTACCAAATGACCCTTTGCTTCATAACTCCCAGAACTTACACAGTTATTGCCCTTGTGTACGAAAAGCTTGTTATCCCTACTCCTCTGAAACCATAAGAGATAGAGACTTGAAACTTTTACCAATGTCTTCAGTACATTTAGAGGGTTCTTTAATCTACTAATACCGAAAGGATCCGAGGCCCCCTTCTATTAGTTATTGCCCCTGAAAGTATTTAAATTTCTATAAAATCACTTCCAACCTTTTTATTATTTATCATAGAGACTTCGGACCACTTGTGATAGAAGCGTCTACCTTGGTTAAACAAAATAATTTTAAGGTCAAAGGTCAAGGTCATTTGAAAATCTGTTAATTAATGAGTTTTTATATCTCTTTTGTTTAGGGTGGTAGAGAAAAACTTTTTCATGGATATAGTAGGACATCTTAAGACATTTTAAAATATAGCCCCTTGACTCATACCTTTGAATAATTACAGAGTTATTGCCCCTATTGTACGAAATGCTTGTTATCGCTACTCCTCTGAAACCATAAGAGATAGAGACTTGGATTTTTTACCAATGTCTTTAATACACTTAGAGGGTTCTTCAATCTATTCATACCGAAAGGATCCGAGGCCCCCTTCTATTTGTTATTGCCCCTGAAAGAATCTAAATTTTTATAAGATCGATTCCAACTTTTTTATTATTAATCATAGAGACTTCGGACCACTTGTGATGGGAGCGTCTACCTTGGCTGAACAAAATGACATTAAGGTCAAAGGTCAAGATCAAACAAACAAATTTTTTGCAATCGTAATCTTTTGACCTTTTTTTATGAAATATCGCAGAGAAAATATTTCATTAATTTTGATTGAAAAAACATTATAATAAACATAAAAAATAATGAAGTGGAAAGACCTCTAAGTGTTCGAGAACAAATAGTCTACTAGTTCTTATAATTTTTCTTTTCTATTTTCCTTGGGACAACTTTTTTATTGCTTGACATATTCAAACAATTTTTTCTTTATGTAATTCACCATAAAAAGTTATGGTACCAAATGACCCTTTGCTTAATAGCTCCCAGAACTTACAAAGTTATTGCCCTTGTGTACGAAAAGCTTGTTATCGCTACTCCTCTGAAACCATAAGAGATAGAGAATTGGAACTTTTACCAATGTCTTCAGTACACTTAGAGGGTTCTTCAATCTACTAATACCGAAAGGATCCGAGGCCCCCTTCTAGTAGTTATTGCCCCTGAAAGTATTTGAATTTTTATAAAATCACTTCCAACTTTTTGATTATTTATCGTAGAAACTTCGGACTACTTGAGATGGAAGCGTCTACCTTGGCCGAACAAAATGACATAAAGGTCAAAGGTCAAGGTCATTTGAAAATCTGTTAATTAATGAGTTTTTAGATCTCTTTTGTTAAGGTTGGTAGAGAAAAACTTTTTCATGGGTATAGTAGAGCTTCTTGAGACATTTCAAAATATAACCCTTCAGCCCCTACATTGAAAAAATTATAGAGTTATTGCCCCTATTGTACAAAATGCTTGTTATCGCTACTCCTCTTAAACCATAAGAGATAGAGACTTAGAACTTTTACCAATGTCTTTAGTACACTTAAAGGGTTCTTCAATCTCTTCATACTAAAAGGATCGAAGGTCCCCTTAAAGTAGTTATTGCCCCTGAAAGTATTTTAAATTCTATAAAATCACTTCCAACTTTTTGATTATTTATCGTAAAGACGTCGGACCACTGGCGATGGAAGCGTCTACTTTGGTCGAACAAAATGACATTAAGGTCAAAGGTCAAGGTCATTTGGAAATCTGTAAATTGATGAGTTTTTAGATCTTTTTGTTAAGGTTGGTAGAGAAAAACCTTTTCATGGATGTAGTAGGACTTCTTGAGACATTTCAAAATATAACCATTTAGCCCCTACATTGAAACAATTATAGAGTTATTGCCCCTATTGTACAAAATGCTTGTTTTCGCTTCTTCTCATAAACCGTAAGAGGTAGAGACTTCAAACTTTCACTAATGTGTTCAGCACATTTAGGGGCTCCTTCAATCTATTCATACTAAAAAGGGCCCGAGGCCCCCTTCTAGCAGTTATCGCCCCTAAAAATATTGAAATTTCGATAAAATCCTTTCAAATTTTTTTACTATCTATTATAGAGACTTCGGACAACTTGGGACAAAAGCGTCTACCTTGGCCAAACAAAATGACATAAAGGTCAAAGGTCACGGTTAAGCAAAAAAAAAATTGCAATCTAAACCTCATGAAAATTTTAAATAAAATAGCGCAATAGAAATATTTCATTAATTAAATTGAAATAAAAATTTTCTAAACATAAAAAAATTATGAGGTGGAAAGACCTCTAATTGTTCGAGAACAATTAGTCTACTAGTTATTATTATTTTTCTTTTCTATTTTCCACGGGAAAACTTTTTTATTTCAAGAGATATTGAAACAAATTTTTCTTTATGTGATTGAACATTAAAAGTTATGATACCAAATGACCCTGTGCCTAATGACCCCAAGAACTAAATCAAAGTACTGAAGTACTGAAAGCCGAGCTCTTTTGATGTGTCTTTATGCATATTGTGTAGGAGACTGAAAATTTCTCTCTCTCTCTCTCTCTCTCTCTCTCATATTTTTAATGTCGGCAAAGCGTCAGAGAGCAACCAAATTTTGTAAGCGGCTATAAACAAAAATATGTCTGTCTAGTAGAAAAAAAATTAACAGTGGCTGCGTTGAATTTTGCAACAAGCGTTATAAATTCAATCCCCCATTTCTTCAATGTGCAGCAAAGTAGTTCATGGAAATTCATGCGCATTGTATGTGTCTAAAATGCATAGTCTTGTTTTTAAAACACGTAATTAATAAGAAAACTAAAAAAGAAAGACAATCCTCTCGAAATCAAAAAACAAAACAAAAACAACCCCCCCCCCCCCCCAAAATACCCAACACATTTGACAAAACATGGCTCTTTGTGTAACTATTTAGTATAGCGGAAGCTTTTACTTTGACGCTGTTCGGTTTTTTGTTAACTTTTGAAGTTGTGCTATTTATAGTAACATTGGCGATTTGCCTGCCTACAGCCAGGACTCTGCTTTCAGCAGAGCCCGGCTAAAAAGTTATTGCCCTTGTATACGAAAAGCTTGTTATCGCTACTCCTCTGAAACCATAAGAGATAGAAAATTGGAACTTTTACCAATGTCTTCAGTACACTTAGAGGGTTCTTTAATCTACTAATACCGAAAGGATCCGAGACCCCCTTCTATTAGTTATTGCCCCTGAAAGTATTTGAATATCCATAAAATCACTTCCAACTTTTTTATTATTTATCATAGAGACTTCAGACCACTTGGGATGGAAGCGTCTACCTTAGCCAAACAAAATGACATAAAGGTCAAAGGTCAAGGTCATTTGAAAATCCGTTAATTATTGAGTTTTCAGATCTCTTTTGTTAAGGGCGATAGAGAAAAACTTTTTCATGGCTGTAGTAGAACATCTGAAGACATTTTAAAATGTACCCCTTTGGCTCATACCTTTGAATAATTACAGAGTTATTGCCCCTATTGTACGAAATGCTTGTTATCGCTACTCCTTTGAAACCATAAGAGATAGAGACTTGGAACTTTTACCAATGTCTTTAGTACACTTAGAGGGTTCTTCAATCTATTCATACCGAAAGGATCTGAGGCCTCCTTCTAGTAGTAATTGCCCCTGAAAGTATTTGAATTTATATAAAATCACTTACAACTTTTTTATTATTAATCGTAGAGACTTCGGACCACTTGCGATAGAAGCGTCTACCTTTGCCAAACAAAATGACATAAAGGTCAAAGGTCAAGGTCATTTGTAAATCTATTAATTAATGAGTTTTTAGATCTCTTTTGTTTAGGATGGTACAGAAAAACTTTTCATGGATTTAGTAGTACTTCTTGAGACATTTGAAAATATAACCCTTCAGCCTCTACCTTGAAACAATTGTAGAGTTATTACCCCTATTATACAAAATGCTTGTTATCGCTACTTCTCATAAACCATAAGAGGTAGAGACCTGAAACTTTTACTAATGTATTCAGTACAGTTGGGCGCTCCTTCAATCTATTCATACCGAAAGGGCCCGAGTCCCCCTTCTAGCAGTTATCGCCCCTGAAAGTTTCTTTATTTTGTTAAAAACACTTACAACTTTTGAACCTTACATCGTAGGGCCATCAGACCACTTCAAATTGAAATGTTGACCTTTACCAGTCATTATGGATATAAAGGTCAAAGGTCAAGGTCAAACCAAAAAAAAAATTACATATTTAAGTTTTTGACTTTCTTTCATTATTTAACGAAGAAAATGTTTTATTGATTATATTGAAACAAAACATAAAAAATAATGAGGTGGAAAGACCTCTAATTGTTCGAGAACAATTAGTCTACTAGTTCTTATTATTTTTCATTTTTATTCTCCACGGGGACACTTTTTTATTACAAGACATATTGAAACATTTTTTTCTTTATGTAATTGACCATTAAAAGTTATGGTACCAAATGACACTGTGCCTGATAAACCCCAGAACTTAAAAACTTATTGCCCTTGTATACGAAAAGCTTGTTATCGCTACTACTCTGAAACCCTAAGAGATAGAGACTTCAAACTTTTACCACTGTCTTAAGTACACTTAGAGGGTTCTTCAGTCTATTCATACCAAAAGGATCAGAGGCCCCCTTATAGTAGTTATTGCCCCTGAAAGTGTTTTAAATTCTATAAAATCACTTCCAACTTTTTTATTATTTATCGTAAAGACTTCGGACCACATGGGATGGAAGCGTCTACCTTGGCCGAACAAAATGACATAAAGGTCAAAGGTCAAGGTCATTTGGAATTCTGTTAATTAATGAGTTTTTAGATCTCTTTTGTTAAGGGTGATAGAGAAAAACTTTTTCATGGATGTAGTAGGACTTTTTGTGACATTTCAAAATATACCTCTTTAGCCTCTACATCGAAACAATTTTAGAGTTATTGCCCCTATTGTACAAAATGCTTGTTATCGCTACTTCTCATAAACCGTAAGAGGTAGAGACTTGAAACTTTTACTGATGTATTCAGTACATTAAGAGGCTTCTTCAATCTATCATACCGAAAGGGTCCGAGGTCCCTTTCTTGCAGTTATGGCCCCTTAAAGTTTCCAACATTCAATAAAACACTAAAAACTTTTGAACCCATAATCGTAGATACATCGGACCACTTGAGACTGATGCGTCTACTTTGTCCTATCAAAATTATATAAAGATCAAAGGTCAAGGTCAAACAATCAAAAAATGCATATTTACGGTTTTGACTTTTTGTTTTAATAAAGTAACGCAGAAAAAGTTTTTTATTTATTATTTTGAAACAAAACATAAAAATTAATGAGGTGGAAAGACCTCTAATTGTTCGAGAACAATTAGTCTACTAGTTTTTTGTTCTTTTCTTTTTTTCCAGAGACAGCTTTTTTATTTCCAAAGATATTGAACTACTTTTTTCTTTATATGATTGACCATAAAAAGTTATGGTACCAAATGACCCTTTGCTTAATAACTCCCAAAACTTACAAAGTTATTGCCCTTGTGTACAAAAAGCTTGTTATCGCTACTCCTCTGAAACCATAAGAGATAGAAACTTGGAACTTTTACCAATGTCTTCAGTACACTTAGAGGGTTCTTCAATTTATCCATACCGAAAGGATCTGAGGCCCCCTTCGCTACTCCTCATAAACTGTTAGAGGTAGAGACTTGAAACTTTTACTAATGTATTCAGTACATTTATGTGCTCCTTCAATCTATTCATAATGAAAGGGACCGAGGCCCCCTTCTAGCAGTTATTGCCCCTGAAAGTTTCTTTATTTTGTTAAAAACACTTACAACTTTTAAAACTTACATTGTAGGGCCATCAGACCACTTTAAATTGAAACGTTGACCTTTACCAATCAATTTGACATCAAGGTCAAAGGTCAAGGTCAACCAAAAAAAAAATTTGCATATTTAAGTTTTTGCCTTTTTTTAAATAAAGTAACGCAGAGAAAATGTTTTATTAATTATATTGAAACAAAACACAAAAAATAATGAGGTTAAAAGACTTCAAATTGTTCGAGAACAATTAGTCTACTAGTAATTATTATAAATTTCAATCCAATTTTGCGCAATTTTGGCATGAGTTAAAAAAGTTAAAAACATAAAGCCACATAAAAGTAATGGTTCCCTTCTAATTTCTCATTTTTCTATATGATGTTAATTTTAATTTTCAAACAAAACCCCAAAACTAACTAAACACAATGTTACACTTAAAGAGGCTGGATGGTCAACTTAACCATCAGATTTAATGATTTAATTTAAGATATGATTTAATAAGTTATTAGCTATATTGTAGTAAACAAAAATATATAAATTCCATATATTTTATCGTTTAAATTTGGGTATGTACCTTTATGTAAAACTCTTCTTTTAAAGAAGATCATTACAGTCTAAAATGGCCACGATCATCAAACCCTCTTAAGTGGGAACGGGGCGTTGTAGTGTAAAATTATATATTATATATTTATTTCATGACTACTTTTTTACCTTGCAAGGGAGATATTTTGATAGGAATTGACACGCTTTTTTGGAATTATAATTTTTTTTGACAATTTTAATTTTTGCAATATTTATTTTTTTTTTTTTGGTGGAATATATTTGCACATTATATTCAATAATTTTAAAAACAGGAATAAACGAAAATATTGCTAAAAGCAACACTTCAAATCTTGGAGTTTTTTATTCTAAATTTGAACAAAATGTGATGGCACTTAAAAAATACTCGTTGAACTTTTCATCAAAATTTCATATATAAACCTTAGCATGTGCTTTATAACATATAAAATATCATGGCAACCTTTTTGGCATTTAAGGGAGATACTACATCGGAATCACCCCTACCCCTAATTCTGGAATTATGACTATTTGTGACAACTGCTGTTTTAAATCATCAAAAATGCAATACATTCTTTAGATGTTTTTAACAACACGAACAGAACAATAATAAGAATATTACTATGATTATATCAACCACTTATGATTTTGTACATTTAAACAACTAAAATCAAAAATGTTCAATTTTCCTGAACTTATGTACTTTTTATTAAGACATTTACTTTCTTCATCTGGTTAAAATATTATATCACTCTACCAAAAAAATAAGAACTGAATATTTTGGGTTTTGGTGACAGAAAACGAAAGGGAAATGTCTTTTTTACATAAATATAGATTACTTGAATGACTCAAATATCTTGACGTTCACAATATTTATTAAATTTTACTATGTATTCTATATTAAATGTCATATGGTATTAATAAAAGTCACGTGATCAACCTCCTGTTTCCCTTAATATGTTCATGCATCTGATAAGGAGAACCCAAGAAAAAGAAAGGGTATATGTGTTATTTTAAGCATATTTTTGTAAACTTATTTCCTGGAAATTTGATTCAAAACGAAAATTTTTGTTTGATGCCCTATCAGATTTTAGAAATTGTTACTGTATTATAATAATACACAAGGTGACCTATAATTATGCTGTAGTACTGGCTTGTCAAAAACCAATTGCGAAATTTAAGCCTTTCCATGATGATTTGGAATACTACTCGAAATACTTGAACCGTTTACCTGTACTTAACATAACGATGTTAAATAGTTTATTCATATGATTAATATATGAGAATGGAAAAAGTATTCCAAACTCGGCATTTAGAAAACTGGAAGATGGTATTTTGTTATGTCTGTACCCCATTCCATTTGAATGTAAATGAAAAGATGTTTGCTATTTATATAACAAAATCAAGTCTTTAAAATGTGCAATTAAAAATATCGATATATCGTGGTGTGTTTGTATAAATTTTACCTTTCATTTGTTTATATTTTCCATCAAGTCATGTATGATTGGTCAATTTGTTAGTTTGTTTGTAGGGGGGGGGGGGGTGGTGAGGAGGAGGAGGAGTGGTTGTTAAAGTTCATCAAATCATTTAATTCAATATTAAGTTAAAGCAATCAGTAAAAAG
>WFKH01010931.1:4544944-4558360 GCA_016163765.1 Magallana hongkongensis | reverse complement strand
ATATAGAAAAAAATTCTAAGATGGAGGTTTAAAATACAAATACTGAATATTGAATTTATCAGGTTTTTTTCGTATTATATTGTACTTATCTTGTTGTCCTCAGAAAGTTAATTTGTTTCCTAAACAGAAACATATGTGAAATCATAGGAAATCCAAGATGACTTTCATTTCTCAAAAAATCTTATCTGTCGATATCAAATTAGCTATCCCTAAATGAACCCTGATAAATTGAAGCTATGATTTAACCACGAATTCTGTTGTATAACACTTGAGAACCTTATCATTCTGCATTTTTACACGACACCTCCTACGTTTGTACCTCCTGAATATCTACGGCTGGAAAACCCACAACGTTATTACTCATAGAATGACATTTGGCAGGTAGTTTATTTATTGTAGATTTTTTAAGTGACAAGTTCACTTATCTATTGTGCATAATAAAAGAATAAATAATCCACTAAATTTAAAACTATAATTGAAAATGATGTTCAATTATATATTTCCCATGTTATAGGTTAATTCAAAACACAGTTTGTATACCTCGATGTAAACATTTTTTAATTAATATTTTATATTTACATTCACTGGGTATTTTCCATATAATTCTTAAGCAAACTGATGTAAACAGATAGCCATGCTATGACCTTGATTGTTATTACAAATTGGTCACTATGATACTTATGTATACCTAGATACTGCGCAATGAATTGTTGTAACAGAATGAACTTTGTGACTCTTGTAGCACTGCGTAGTATTCCTAAATGATGTTATGCAACCAGGTGCAGAATACGGGCATAATGATAATCAAATTGAGAGTTTATAAATAAGTGTCATATTTAGCGATTCTGTGTCTGCATCGATAGCTCTGGTACTCTATATTGAGTCATGTATTGCATATTCTATACAACCTTTGTAACCTTTTAAACCATGAACTCATGTATACTTTTATATATGACGTTCTAATATTGCACGCAAGTGATGCGTCATATTAAGGCAGGACACTCAAAGCCTGCATCCAAATACTCTTAGTCCTAAATGAGGCTAATTAATTCTAGCACAGTAAAATCCAAACTGGAAATAAATAAACAAGTTATCAACAAATTTTCATATTTGGCATCCTATGAAGGCCCTGATATTGCAAGTTAGTAACGTAATGCTATTTAACCTTTGTAACCTTTAAGCCATGTATGAATGAATGTATTATGCGTAAGCGATGCATCATACCCAGGTGGGGGACTCAGAGACTCGGAGTCGGAGACTCAAAACCTGCATCACAATATTATTTCTGACAGTTCTGACAGTTTTGTTGCTTTATTTAGAAATAAAATATAACTCTGGAATTTGAACACTAAATGTTCACTCATGATCATCGTAGATGGGCCGAACAAGTCAGAACTGTCCATCATAAGTAAAATGTTATATATACTCATGTAAAATGATGTTAAGCAGATCTTTAATTTTTGGCCTTATGAATTTGATTTTGTTAGATCTTATATTTTTTGGCTTTAGAATTTTATTTTGGATTTTGATTAAGTTTATAGAGATCTTTGATTTGGGCTGCTTTTAATTGATGTAATTTTGACTATACGATCACGCTTTTTAATAAACTATTGGTGAAAGAAGTACTGGACTTCGTGGTTACTGAGCTTGAGTCGCATCTTCAAGAGATAACTAAGGTGGAAGGCTTACACTGATTGTAAATCACAGCGTTATAGATACTGACAAGGCTGTAATCTACACGATGGAGAACATGGAATCATGATAATGTGTATGTATAATTTCTAAAATTTAGTGTTTTAAATTTGTACTCACATTGTGCCAGATAGATTACTACACTTTAGATCAATCAAATCATCTCTAAGATTAGATGACATTAAAGTTAGGGGTCTTATCCTCCCGCTATAACAATTCGTTTACGCGATTTTCAATAAAATAAAACCCAGTGTTTCATGATTGACTTTACATAATACCGAGTATATAATTACATTTTTTTTTAAAAGTTTAGTCATTTTTCAAGTCGAGTTATATAAACGATAAGGGGTCATATCTTCCTACTACAGAAAAAATCGTGATTTTTAATAAAAATAAGCAGACTTTGAGCGTAGAATTTACATCATTCATAAATAATTACCACCAATTCAAAGCGCACAATAAACATATATTTGTATTTTATGATGTAAAAATGTTACGTCTAACAGTAGTGTCTACAACTTGCAATCCCGCATTGTTAAGGTAAGAAATTATAAATAGGATTTTACCATGAAATATGGCATGTATAATTTGGTTTGCATATTTTCATCACAAAATTATTAAATTTTGTATTACCAACAGATTTCTGATGCAAATAGAACCAGAGTACGATGTTCTTGTTTGACGCAATATATTAAGTACATGTATTACTTTTTCTCAAAATGACTTTTCTATCCAACTACTGATCAAGTTAATTGTTGTCATTAGATATGTTTTCATTTGCCAACTCTAGTTCAAAACTCAGAAAATGCTTGCTTTATTAAAAAGAATAATCACTATAAATTAGTTTGCAATACATCAGTATTAGTATAAGCATTGGTTTGCTTGTTAGCATTTTCATTTAATATTATTTTGTCATTCTTGTTCAAAAATGTGTTATTTACAAATCAAACTGGCGTAGCTGTCAGTACTCTCAATACCTTGATTCATCACAGATAACGCTTAGGATTTTGATCAAGTACAGTGTCACAATTGCAAATTCAAAATTGCCAAACATTTCAAATAGAAGGAGTAAAAGACAATTTCACACTCAAAAACGATTTTAACTATATAATAAATTGTTGACTGATTTTGCTACAAGTGCTTTGACCAACTGGATGAAACTATAATATTTACATCGTACATGCATAACTTACAAGTATATGTTAGGTTTATGCGTTGCCGGACAAAACCTTAGCTATATTTTATCTTCCCGACATTTGAATCCAAACGTATCGCATTGTTTGCGACCTTACAAATACATAACAGATATAAAAAGAATTTCATAATCTGTTCATCGATATTTTCAGAATTTATTTACAAAACTTTTCAAGTGAAAAAAAATGTTGAAAACCAATGTTGTGCTGAATTGTAGGTTATTTCAATTTGTTTGTTTGCTTCTTTTCTTGTTTTTGTTGTTGTTTATTTTAGGAATAAGGAATCATTTTGAGTATCGTTAGGTGATAATTTTTGTCGAGGCGTGGTCTAATCCAATGAAGCCCGAAGCGCTCTATGATAGATTTGACCACACTCTGACCGAAATTATCACCTCATAATATTAAAAAATATGATTCCTAATTACTTATATTTATATAATTTTTAGCAATTGTACGATTAAATATTAGAATGTTGAAAACCAATGTTGTGCTAAATTTTAGGTTTTTTACAAATTGTTTGTTTGCTTCTTTTCTTGCTTTTGCTGTTGTTTATTTGTAATTCCATGTGCAGATTATTTTGTCAGTTATGTATGAAGCAAAAATCATTTTAAAACAAATACATTTGGTATTTTTTAAGAAGTAAATTTATTTTATGCGATCACAATTGTTAGATTTTTATCATTATATGTCACATCTGCAATTTCTTCGAAACATGTTGGTATATCTTAGTCTGAAAACCTTTTTTGCTTCCTACTTACATCTGCTTAAAATAAATCATGGTTGCCAATCAGCAGCAATATCTTTGTCTCGCTAGATATTTTACTTTTGCTGTGGATTTCGAAAGTAATTACTTCTGATGTTCCATTTGGTCGTTCTCAGGACTGTATGTCATCAGCTGTTGGTGAATTGATGGTGATTCTTCTGCGTTATGATTATATGATCAGCCTTGCTTTGAGTTTGCATGATTTCCATACTGTGGACATCGTTGTGAATGTTGCTGTATTTAGAAACATTTTTCATTCCTCTGCATTCTGTAATTGTCCTATGGATTAGTTTAAAAAGTTGACTTGTAAAATTGCAGATATATACTATTTTGGTATATCTGTACTTGATCTTCAATGGAAAGAACTGATAAATGCTATTTTGCGATGAGTTCAATTCATATTCATTGTATATACTTTGTGTATGTCGTTAATAATATAAATCCTTCTCTAATTAACATGCTTCTTAGATATGTTTTTATTTTACCTTTAAACTGTCTAGTATTCGGTAAAAACGAAATCAGTAAATTTCATTTTTTTTTTTTTGGGGGGGGGGGGGGTATTGTTGAATTCATGTCCATTGTTCAATGCCTTGTTTTCTGTCAATGGGACTTTGTGTGATTTTTATATTAATTTTTTTTTTTATTTGGGAGGGAGATGCATGCTTATTGTTTTCTTATGTTGCTCTGCACTTTCATTGAAATCTGACTTTGTTTCAAAATTCTTTATATCTAATGCTTGGTAACACTGCAATGTTGTTTTCAATATTTAAGTCCAAACATGAACATTAATTTAAAACTAAAATTTGTAAAAATGCTCTATTGCGCTGGTGATTTGAATTGCACATAGCCATAATAGACTAAGCCTCTGATAATTTAACGACGTTGGTGTCGTTTGTTTATAAAACTTTCTTTTGTTTCAGACACTCTCCGTCATTCCTGTTATAAGAAGTTATAATCGTTTGTTTATTCTCTTTGACTCATTAGGAGTGGTATTCATATGCTTTATACATGGATACGGGTGATCTTTTTAAAACTAGAGAGTGAGTGTTTGGTTTTGTTTTGTTTGGATAAATTCGCTCTGATTAGTTATGTGATTTTACTGGATTGGCCATGAATGGAAAACATCAGGACATGTACCACTGCAATGAAATGGCACTCAGAAGGACAGAGAAAATGGGCCGACCAAAATCAACATGGAGGTGAAGCACAGAAGTGATGCGATTTCACCTTGGGTGGAATTGCTGGGCAAAGCAATGACAGTTGCCAGAGAGAGAGGCGGGTAGAAGCGGAGTATCAAGGACCGCACGTTTCATATATTTAATGAAATGACTCAAAATCCCTCCACTCGTCTATACTTTACATTATTCTGTAAGAAAAGTATTTGAATGATGGTTATATTATATACGTGTATGCCTAACATGGCCAATTCAGTAAAATTTCATAACTAATCAGAACAAAACGGTTAAATACACTCACTTCATCTATCCTCTCCGTGCCAGCTGGTTCATAAGGCCCTGTTACACCGCTTCCACCTGCCTCCGTCTCTGGCTGTTTCTATTGTTTTGCCTACCAATTCCACCCAAGCTGACACCGCTCCACCCATATGCTTCTCCTCCATGTTGATTTTGGTGGGCCTATTTTCTCTCTCCTTCTGGGTGTCATGTTATTGCATTGGTATATGTCCTAGTGTTCTCCATTCGCGGCCAGCGCGCATGAAGAGGGTAGGTGAGGCGAGGTGACTGTATTTAACCGTTTTGTTTCTAGTTGACGTTTTGCTTCCAATTGCCCATACTTTTCATTTATTTTAATAAAATGACTCAAAATCCCTTCACTCTTCTGGAATGTACATTATTCCGTTAGAAACGTATTTGAATAATGGTTACATGATATAGGAGTATGTGTAACGCATATGTTTATGAATGGTTAACGCAACAGTAATTGGTTAATATAATATTTGAAGTTTCATTTTTATGCGTATGTTAGCCATATATTTAGTTTTTGCACAAACTATCACGTCGGCAACAATTAATGCAAGACTAGTAGACTAATTGTTCTCGAACAATTAGAGGTCTTTCCACATTAATATTTTTTAATTAATTGCTAGATTGCTCAATAAGGTATACAAATAATAATTACATCTGTAATATATGGTTGTACTAGAAAATGGGAAAACCACAAAGCCATAAATGATTTTTTAGAGATTTTTGTGTATTTCAAGGCATTGCTTTAAGAATTCCCTGTTGTTTATCGTAAGTATCTTTTGAATTACTTTTTTTCCCGATCTGCTTGCCAAGTGAATATTCTTTACACAAGCATATAAATAGATAACCTAACAACAGATGAGCGTGTTCTAAGGGCTAGCTGTCTTTGTACAATATGAATGGGTTGACTGTAAAAGCAATGTCCACTTGAGTAACCACAAGACCTTGATGTG
The DNA here is from genome assembly GCA_016163765.1 of Magallana hongkongensis. Taxonomy (NCBI): domain Eukaryota; kingdom Metazoa; phylum Mollusca; class Bivalvia; order Ostreida; family Ostreidae; genus Magallana; species Magallana hongkongensis. The sequence continues at coordinate 4,552,278 of WFKH01010931.1, read as the reverse complement.
ATACCTGGCTGACCAAATGGAATACCGTAATGCGCGATCCAGCAAGCTATTGAAACCCTTACTAGAATTCTGTATTTCAAAAGAGATCTAAAAACTCATTAACAGATTTCCAAATGACCTTGACCTTTTAACCTTTATGTCATTTTGTTCGGCCAAGGTAGTCGCTCCCATCCCAAGTGGTCCAAATTCTCTATGATAAATATTAAAAAAGTTGGAAGTGATTTTATGGAAATGTAAATACTTTCAGGGGCAATAACTGCTAGAAAGGGGCCTCAGATCCTTTCGGTATGAATATATTGAAGAATTCTCTAAGTGTACAGAAGACATTGGTAAAAATTCCAAGTCTCTATCTTTTATGGTTTCAGAGGAGTAGCGATAACAAGCATTTCGTACAATAGGGGCAATAACTCTGTAATTATTGAAAGGTAGGAGCCAAGGGGCTATATTTAAAAATGTCTTAAGATGTCCTACTTCATCCATGAAAAAGTTTTTCTCTACCACTCAAACAAAAGAGATCTAAAAACTCATTAATTAACAGATTTCCAAATGACCTTAACCTTTAACCTTTATGTCATTTTGTTTGGCCAAAGTAGACGCTTCTATCCCAAGTGGTCTGAAGTCTCTATGATAAATAATAAAAAAGTTGGAAGTGATTTTATGAAAACGTAAATACTTTCAGGGGCAATAACTGCTAGAAGGGGGCCTTAGATCCTTACGGTATGAATAGATTGAAAAACCGTCTAAGTGTACTGAAGACATTGGTAAAAATTCCAAGTCTCTATCTCTTATGGTTTCAGAGGAGTAGCGATAACAAGCATTTCTTACTCAAAGGGCAATAACTCTGTAAGTTCTGAGAGTTTTTAGACACAGGGTCATTTGGTACCATAACTTTTAATGACCAATAACATAAAATTTAAATTGTTTGTATAACCCTAATAACAAAAAAGTCACCCCGAGATAAATAGAAAAAAAAGAAGAATAAAAAACATAAAGAAATCAAAAGGTCTTTCACCTGGAAGGTGGAAAGACCTAATTAAGTTATTTCAAACTATACAGGAGAGGAAGAGGATCAGCTCTATTTAGAACTTGTTTCATTATCATCGCGCATTCTATTTACATGTTGTAACGTTAAACGAACAGATCAGTGCAGCCTGTACGGGATTTCGAGTTCCCTCCTCTTGTTTAAATGGTTTGTCATTTGTAGAGGTTTTTTTAAAGCTACATATCATTTGAATATGACCTATACCAATTGTGTATATTTTCTTGTTTTTCTTTTTGTTTCATAATATTTGGACAGTGAATTGATATATCATCGACCAGGTAGGTGTTTTTATTTGGTAAAGAAACGTACAGAACAGTAATAGCCGTAACTTTCGTTTTTATATATTTAAATCAAAAATACAAATAACTAGACCTCATGCAAAGATTAACGTTTATCTACAATGCACCGAGTTTAACAAAAATATAGAGCCAAGTTTAGAGATATACATGTAGTTAGTTCATCAGTGATGCCCCACAGACTGCTGGGAAGATGTCTTTAGTAGTGGATATATGACTTTGCCTGTTTAGAGAGGTTAGGTATTTTCTTTTATCTTGATTCTCTATTACCTGGATTTTTCATTCTAAAATTTCAAAAATAATTATGTCAAAGTATTCTTTATTATTTTATTCTCAATTAATATTTCATTTAAAGTATGTTGCTAACCAAAAACGCCTTCGTTAACTACGTGTAGAAAACTTTTTTCTTTATAAAAATATTTATTCTATGACTTTATATATTTTTTGAATACTCATGGATTTTTATGTCAACTTCATTGTCTCTGCCCATTTTCCTACACATTTTAGTTAAATGCATAGTCGTTGTAATCATATGGACACTTCTTAATACACTTACTGATATTCTTCAAAAACTACTTAAATTGGTGTCGAGATAATTCGTGATTGTAGATCAATGTGTAATAAAAAATCTTGAATAATAGGATTAAAATTGATTCCTATTGTGAAAAGAAATTGGCATATATCAAGCGGTTGTTGAGTTCCTTACTACCATTTGTACTTGAACTGGTTTTTTAACATTTTACTTATCTTAATAATAATCATTAAAAGTACCTTTGCTCGTTTTATTATTTGATGTCTCAAAACATACAAAACATTCCTCCTTCCTATGCAAGGAAAACTTGAAATTCATGATAATCGTCTATCAGCGTTGATTTTGCCTTACATACAGTTTTGTCCTCACTGATAACTTTCTTTTTCATTTAGATAATGAAAATGTAAAATAAAATGCTAGTTATAAAGACAAGGCTAAGAGCAGTTGATGTTATATGCTGGTTAGTTGAATAAAATTTTGAGAGATATATTCATATAAGTTGAACTCAAATTTTGAACAGGCTGAAAGAATATTATCAAAACTTTCTGCACGCATCGTCGGTGTTATATAAAAAGAAATGAACCCGGAAGACGGACTATATTAGGGACTTTTGCACCTGTTAGGTAAACAAGAATATGATTCATTACGAAGTATAGCTAAAGTGTACCACATATTATGTCAAGGGCAAAAGTTTTATCGTTTATACTGGGTTTTTTATATTAAAATACTTTACTGTAGCTATTATAAATAAAACAAGATTCTTTATGAATCTGTACTCTTCCACATCAAGCCGTTTGTAATCTACGTATAGCTGTTAATTAATCCTATTGTTTTCCATTTAGGCAATTCGATCGCTTCACAAAATAAAAGAAAGGTCATCTCGTTGACTTTTCAAATTTAAATACTCATTATGACATTATGATTAATTAGTAATCATCTACTATCGACTACTAATTGTGTGTAAAAATTAGATAGGCTGAAATGTAATCAATGCGCGAAGCAGTGTATCAGAAAGGTTATAGCAATTAAGTATTCCCCGCCTTTACAGCCGTTAGTTATTCCCCGCTTTTACAGAAAATAAGTATTCCCCGCCTCTACAGCAGTTAAGTATTTCCCACCTTTTCCTTGCCAAGAACTACAGCCCTTTCTCCTTCGCATTGGTAATTTGATAACAATAGGTATTATTTAAAGTACCTTAACTATCGAAAGTTTCAAACGACCGACAAATACTTACAAACGATCATTGGATTGGATTTATAAAACGCATTCTGGCATAACCTCCCATTGATCCTTAAGTCACGTGGTGATCGAGACGTGAGCAGCAGGTTAAGGTCAGATTGTGTGTAGAGCAATTTCAAGGGGTTTGTTTTTTCGGTGGAGGGGGGTGAAAGAACGACAGTGCAGAAAATTACACGATTTTCTTAAAATCACAGTACAATGCCCAAAGGATTATGTCGGTACAGTAGCAAAGACTCACTCTTATTTGTGTGGTTCAAATTAGAAGAAGACAAACACAAATATTCAACTTAAAAAAAAGAAACAATGAATCGATCTGATTCTCTAATACTAAATTAAATTAAGTTTTCTTCAACTTATAATTACATTTTATCTTAACAAAATTATTTCTTTTTGCAGGATGTTCTTAAAAGTTATTGCGTCGCAGAAATTCAAAGGTTTCAGTGACATATATAGATAAATATCTTAAAAAGTTAAACATGCATAAATAATAAGTATCAACGAATATGAATTTTTTCATTCATTACAGGTTAAAATTGTAGTGACTATAGGCAAAAATATGTTTGTTTATAATAATAAGTCTTAATGTTTATCATTTAATTTCAGAATATTTAATGCATACATTTCAAAAATTTATTCTCTGTGTATTAGTCGAGCTATGTAATTCTTTGTAAATATTTTTTCAAGTCGTACTTTTATGTTCAGAAAAATCAACCTATTCCCAACTATTCTAAAAATTTAGGAGACATAACATTTTTTGTACCGTTTCATTAATAAAACATAAAACTTGGATTAAAAGGAGTTAAGAATATAAGAATTATTTCTATTATCATTTCAATTTCAGCGATGGTAACTAGAAAAATGTAAAAACACTCGTCTTTGCTGCCCTTGTCCTTTGGATTTCTTCGTTGACAATGCAACAATCGGGTAGGCAGCATTAAAGAATTAAACAATAATTAATTTATCAATACAGTAACCTAGTATGTGATTTTTCCACTTAATATTTAACTTTAACGACTTTAGAATGGTCATACCATTAAAAGAATAGGCACATCCAGAACGATTTCGTTTTATTACTTTGTTCTTGATTAATATTGGTACAGAAGGATTGGGATAATGAGAAAATAAAGGTTATTTATATTTTATACTGGTTGAATAGCGATTGCCAAAAAAAGGAATTACGAATGTACGAATACGGTCTTGACCATAGTGACTAAAATCTTCCAAAAAAAGCCTTTGGAAATTATATTTTAAGCCAAAAAGCACAGTTTACCAATTATAGCCTGTTAAAAAGAATTATATGGCCATAAAGTAAATTATTTAAAAAATACTGATCTTTTGTTATATATTTTTTATTGATTCTAGACGGACCTTTACAATGTGTGATCATCCAAAATAAAGATGGTTTAACAGTACCGTTTAGTGAATGGAACTTAACTGCTCTGGCTTTCTCCGAGTCTTGTTGCAATCATATTCTTACCTATATGTAAATCATTTTAAAGAAAAACACTCAATACACGTATGTTTACATACAAAAAAGCTTGAACTTTTGTAAAAATATAGCTACAGATAGGAAATTGATTAATGTAGATATGATTCGCGGAAAACACTTGGTAAGTTCTACTTTGTTTCAGGACAAGGGATGCTGAGAAGTGGAATGTCAAATGTGTATATAAAACCGGAGTGTGTCTGTTCTTTCCACAACGTGTATGAGGCCAAATACCACAACTAAACATCTTGTCTGCAAGGAGAGAAATCAGATGATGTCACAAAATTAATATGTAGGCAAGCAAACAAAAATTACATAAACCAAAGTTCAAACTTATGAATAATATAACATTTTGAACAAGGAATAGCTACTCTTTACATTTATGTGAAAATCATTTAGTATGTTCACTAATTATAAAGATAGACGTAAATGTCTGATGGAGTCACATTTTTGTATCAAGTTATGTGTTCCAATGCAAGTGTCGGAAATTCACTGAGAAAATCTATGTTAAAGGATGAAAAATACGTGACAAGAACAAGTAACGGTTTTATGATATTCATAGACAAATTATCTATATCTTGTCTTTTAGGCCCTGATTGCTTGATGTATAGCTGGAATAGAAATGGACCTTGTATCAATGGAGATAATCTAACATGAAAAGGTAACGAAGTGGCTCCTAATATTAATTGTCTATTTCAAAAAAGTCGCTTCTATAAAATATGTTGACAAAATACTTTTAAATTATTGAATGTCATCTTAATTAAGACTCTATGTAAGAATCAGGCAAAGCGTGATACATGGGGGTCACCAGATTTAAACATCTTTTGTATATTATCTTATTTTAGGTTTAAAATGCTGATTATAAATTTCATTTTGTTAACCGGCTCCAGTGGTTGCCATGGTAACCAAGCACTATATTGACCGGACCACTTAACTCTAAAAATGCAAAATTAGGATGTTTTTGATTGAGAAAAAATATTGTCTAGTTATAAAAAAAAAATTCGCAATGGTATATTTTTGAAGTAGCACTTGACATTAATCTAAATATAAATGAAAAAATAAAAATTTTTAACTCCTATGGCTCAGAGCCCCCCACCAAACATTGTGCATACTGGGATTTTAAAAAATTATGCAAAATTTCAATTTTAGTCTATCTTCAGCCATCAAAATGTAATAAAACCCAGGGCTATTTTCTGAAATTCACATTCACATGTGAAAAAACATTTATTAAAGTTTATAAAAGTAGAGAATCATTTTTGTGAAAACTTGGTAGAAACTTGTAACATTTTTTTTAACATCTATCTAAGGGGAGATAATTCAAAAATCAAACTTTACTGTTTTTCCAATTATTTTACATACTGCTGCTTTAATTATAATATAGATGTTAAATATATATAAATACTTATATTTAAAGGCACTTACAAATGTAAAGAGCAAAAATAATGTTAGAAACAACAAATCTGCTTGGTTTTTTGGGCAATTTTACCTCTGAAAACGGAGGTAATCAAGTTCAATCCACGTTACATGCTTATGTTTCACATAGAAAATACTTTCAAAATAGCAGATATTTCATCCATCCAATTCGACATGGTTGAAATTTTAAATCAATACTAGTCTTGTGTTATAATGTAAAATAAAACTGTTCAAAGAAGTTCATGTTCAAGAATCTCATGACAAAAATGTACATGTATATGGAGTAGAAACCAAGCTGGTACATATGCATACATTGCAAGTCAATGAAGTCACAATTCAGCGTTTTAGTAAACATTTGCAGCTTGTACAGATGACAGCAAAGTTGACTGGTCAATTTCGCAGCTAGCAAATCTTCAACTTCAGATTTGTTGAATTTCTTTGTAGATGTAACCAATCGGGAGAAGAATGATGCTATTTGGTTGCTATTCAAACACTCGCTGATAAGAAACACCCGATTGCCTTCTGAATCCCGTAGTTTTTTCATTTCACTTGCCACATCATCTGGGTTACATTTTTCCCCACTTTTATCTCCCTCTGAAAATTTCTCAATGAGAAAATGTTTTATCTTTATTGGAAATCTTTTGACCTTTCTGACTTTCTTTAAATCCCAGCCCACTGGAAGAACTTCAGTGTCAGTCATTATTGTACAAGGATTTTCAACACATGTGCTTTCTTTCTGCAGAATAATCACACTGTTGCAGAGTTCTGCCCATTTTTTAAAATTGAGTCATAGACAGATTCCTTTTGTAAACGAACATCATGTAAACCGACAAGAACATGATTTTCCAGTGCTATGTAGGATGCACAAACTTTAGTACAACCTGGCTGTGGGCTGTTGAAAGATGAAACACTGTTGAAATTATCTGATGCAACTGTCCCTGTTTTCGCTGATGTTCCCTCTGTGTTGCCGTCTGTATTTTCTTCAGGTGCACTATCCTCCTTAATGAGTGATACATGTATCTTGCCTTCCACTTTCTCAGGAAGAACGAAATCAGTCACCATAGTGCATCCAGTTTCATTTTGTTGACATGGTGCCGCATTTGATAACTCCTCATACGTCATCTTCAGACCCTCCCCTATCCCATATGCCTTTCTAAACACGACTTTCGACTGTGTGTACTGAACATCACTATACATGCTTACATTTTTCAGGCTGTGATTCTTTAAGCTTTGTTTGTTTGTTTCTACATTAATTTTACATGTGCAACCTGACACCCAGCAAAACCTGTCAAAACAGAATGTAAGCATCAGTATGAAAAACATATC
>WFKH01010931.1:4514462-4530210 GCA_016163765.1 Magallana hongkongensis | reverse complement strand
ATATATATATATATATATATATATATATAAACAATTTCTAAGATTGAGGTTTAAAATACTGAATATTAAATTTCAGGGTTTTTTTCGGATTAAAATGTACGTGTCTTGTAATTCTCGAAAAAGTTAATCTGTTTCCTAAACAGAAACAGATGTGAAATAATGGAAAATCCAAGATAAGTTTCATTTCTCAAAAGAATTATCTGTTGATTTCAAACTAGCTATACCTAAATGACCATTGATAAATTGAAACTTTGATTTAACCACGAATTTTGTTGTATAACACTGGAGAACCTTATCATTCTGCATTTTTACACAACACCTCCTACGTTTGTACCTCCTAAATTTCTACGGCTGGAAAACCCACAACGTTATTACTCATAGAATGACATCTGGCAGGTAGTTCATTTAGTGTAGATTTATTAAGTGCCAAGTTCACTTATCTATTGTGCATAATAAAAGAATAAATAATCCACGAAATTGAAAACTATAATTGAAAATGATGTTGAATTATATATTTCCATTGTTAAAGGTTAATTCAAATCACTGTCTGTAAACCTCGATGTAAACATTTTTAAATACTATTTTATATTTACATTCACTGTGAATTTTCCCTATAATTCTTAAGCAAACTGATTGTAAAACACAGCGTTATAGAAACTGACAATGCTGGAATCTACACGATTGCGTCGAAACCTTCAGCAACTTAAGAAAAAAGCATGGAATCATGATGATGTGTATAATTTATAAAATCTGGAGTTTTTTTTAATTTTGTACTCACAGTGTGCCCGGTAGAAAACTACACATTAGATTAATCAAATCATCTCTAAGGTTGGATGACATAAACGTTGAGGGATCTTATCCTCCCGCTATATCATTCTTTTACGCGATATTCAATAAAATAAAACCCAGTGTTTAATGATTGACTTTACATAGTACCGAATATAAGATTACATTTTCTAAAAACTTCAGTCATCTTTCAAGTCGGGTTATATAAACGATAAGGGGTCCTATCTTACCTCTGCAGAAAATATTCTCGTGATTATTAATTAAATTTAACAAAAGTCGAGCGTAAAATTTACATTATTCATAAATAATTACCTTCATTTTAAAGCGCACAATAAACATCTATTTGTATTTCATGGTGTAGAAACCTTACTTGTTTCCTAATTACTTCTGCTTAAACTAAATCATAGTTCCCAATCAGCAGCAATATCTTTGTCTCGCTAAATATCCTACTTTTGCTGTGGATTTCGAAAGTGGTTACTTTTGATGTTCCCTTTGCTCGTTCTTAGGACTGTATGTCATCATCTGTTGGTGAATTGATGGTGATTCTTCTGCGTTATGATAATATGATCAGCCTTGCTTTGAGTTTGCATGATTTCCAAACTGTGTACATCGTTGTGAATGTTGCTGTATTTAGAAACATTTTTCATTCCTCTGCATTCTGTAATTGCCCTATAGATTAGTTTAAAAAGTTAATTTGTAAAATTGCAGATGTATACTATATTGGTATATCTGTAATTGATCTTCAATGGAAAGAACTGATAAATGGTATTTTGCGAGATGTTCAATTCATATTCATTGGTTATATTTGTGTATGTCATTAATAATAAAAATACTTCTCTAATTAACATGCTTCTTAGAAATGTTTTTATTTCACATTAAAACTCTCTATTATTCTGTAAATACGAATTCTGTAACTTTCATGGTTTTTTTTTTTGGGGGGGGGGGGGGGAAAGGGATTCATGTCCATTTTTCAGTGCCTTGTATTCTATCAATGGGACTTCGTGTAATTTTTATGCTAATTTTTTTTTTATTTGGGATGCAAATTCATGCTCATTGTTCACTTATGTTGCTCTGCACTTTCATTGAAATCTGATTTTGTTTAAAAATTCTTTATATCTAATGCTTGGTAACACTGCAATGTTATTTTCAACATTTAAGTCCAAACATGGACATTAACTTAAAACTATAATTTGTAAAAATGCCCTATTGCGCTGCTGATTTGAATTGCACATAGCCATGATAGAGTAAACCTCTTATAATGCAACGACGTTTGTGTCATTTGTTTATAAAACTTTTCTTTTATTTCAGACACTTCCCGTCCTTCCTGCTATTTTAGATTATTTTTTGTAATATAAGAGGTGATAATCGTTTGTTTATACTCTTTCACTCATTAGGAGTGGTAATCATTTGCTTTATACTTGGATACGGGTAATCGTTTTTAAACTAGAGAGTGAGTGTCTGGTTTTGTTTTGTTTTGTCTGGATTATTTCGCCCTGATAAGTTATGTGATTTTACTGGATTGGCCATGAATGGAAAACACCAGGACATGTACCACTGCAATGAAATGGCACCCAGAAGGAAAGAGAAAATGGGCCGAATAAAATCAACATGGATGTGAAGCACAGGGATGATGCGGTCTCAGCTTGGGTGGAATTTCTGGGCAAAGCAATGATAGTAGCCTGAGACAGAGGCAGGTAGAAACGGTGTATCAAGTCCCATACGTTTCATTTATTTTAATGGAATAACTCAAAAATATCTCCACTCGTCTAGAATTTACATTATTTTGTAAGAAAAGTATTTTAATGAAGGTTGTATAATGTACGAGTATGCCTAACATGGTTAATCCAGTAAATCACATAACTAATCAGAAACAATACGGTTAAATACAGTCACCTCACCTATTCTCCGTGCCAGCTTGCACATAAGGCCCTGATACACCGCTTCTCCCTATATCCGTATCTGGCTGCTTCCATTGCTTTCCCCAGCAATTCCACCCAAGCTGAGACCCCTCTGCTTTTCCTCCATGTTGATTTTGGTCTCTCCGTCTGGGTGCCATGTCATTTCAGTGGTACATGTCCTGGTGTTCCCCATTCATGGCCAGTGGGCACGGAGAGGGTAGGTGAGGCGAAGTGACTGTATTTGACCGTTTTGTTTCTTGTTGACATTTGATTTCAATTGCCCGTACGTTTCACTTATTTTAATGAAATGACTCAAAATCCCTCCACTTTACTAGAATGTACATTAATCCGTTTGAAAAGTATTTAAATGATGGTTACATAATATAAAAGTATGCATAACGCATATGTTTATGAATGGTTAACGTAAAAGAAATTGGTTAATAATATAATTTTTGAAGTTTCAATTTTAAACGCATGCTAGCCATATGTTTAGTTTTGCACAAACTATCACGTCGGTAACAAAGAATGCAAGATTAAGTTATTTCAAACTATACAGGAGAGTAAGAGGATCAGCGTTTTTATGTATTTAATTCGAAAATGCAAATAACTAGACCTCATACATAGATTAGTGTTTATCTACAGTGCACCGAGGTCAACAACAAAAAAATATAGCCAAGTTTAAAGATATGCATGTAGTTAGTTTATCAGTTATGCCCCCACAGACTGCTGGGAGGATGTCTTTAGTAGTTGATATATGACTTTGCCTGTTTAGAAAGGTTAGGTTTTTTCTTTTATCTTTATCTTGATTCTCTATTATCTGGATTTCTCATAAAAAATTTCAAATATAATAATGTCAAAGTATTCTTTATTATGTTATTCTTAATCTATATATTATTTAAAGTATGTTGGTTAGCAAAAACGTCTTTGTTAACTACGTGTAGAAAACTTTTTCTTTATAAAAATAATTATTTTTCGACTTTATATATTTTCTTTGAATACTTAAATTACTCAGGGGTTTTTATGTTGGTCAACCTCATTATCTCTGCGCATTTTCTTAAACATGTCAGTTAAATAATGCATAGTCGTTGTAATCCTATAGACACTTCCTAATACACTTACTTACATTCTTCAAAAGCTACTTAAATCGGTGTCGAGATAATTCGTGAGTTTAGCTCAATATGTAAGTAAAATTCATGAATACATGTAATAGGATTGAAATTGAATCCTATTATGAAAAGAAATTTGCATATATCAAGCGGTTGCTGAGTTCCTAACGAACATTTGTACTTGAACTGGTTTTTTAACATCTTACTCATCTTAATAATAATCATTAAAAGAGCCTTTGCTTGTTTTATTATTTGATGTCTCAAAACATTCCTCCTTCCTTAACAAGGAAAACTTGAAATTCACGCTAATCGTCTATCAGATGATTTTGTCTTACATACAGTTTTGTCGTCATAGATAACTTTCTCTTTCACTTAAATAATGAAAATATGGAATAAAATGCTACTAACAAAGACATGGCTTAGAACAGTTGATGTGATAATTATGCTGGTTAATTGAATAAGAAGAAGAGAATTATTCGTTTAAGTTGAACTCACATTTTGAACACGCTGAAATAATATCAAATTTTTCGCACGCTTCGTCAGTGTTATATAAAAGTACTGAATCCGGAAGACGTACTATATAGGGACTTTTGCACCTATTTAGTTAAACAAGAATTATGTCACTAGAAGAGTAGCTAAAGTGTATCACATATTATGTCAAGGGCAAAAGTATTATCGTTTACACTGTTATTTTTTTTAAATATCAAAATACTAGATTGTAGCTATTAATTAATTAATTAATTAATCGAGATTATTTATTAATCTGTACTCTTACACGTGAAGCCGTTTGTAATTAACGTATAGTGGTTAATCAATCCTATTGTCATCCATTTAGACAATCCGATCACTTTATATAGGGACATTTGAGTTTACAGATTGCTTCACAAAATAAAAGGAAGCTTTTTGACTTTTCAAATTTAAATATTCATTATGACTTGATTCGTTAGCAATTATCTACTATCGACTACTTAAGGTGTTTAAAAATTATAGAGGATACAAATGAGCCGTTTGTTTCAATGCAATCATTGCATGAAGCGGTATATCAGAAAGGTTTCAGCAATTAAGATTTCCCCTCCTTTACAACAATTAAGTATTTCCGCCTTTACAGCAATATTAGGTATTCCCCGCTTTTGCAGAAATCTTTAGAGCAATTAAATATTCTCCGCCTTTTCCTTCCCAAGAACTACAGCGCTTTCTCTTTCGCATGGGTAATTTAATATCAAAATGAATTATTTAACAGGTCGGGTACACTACCTTATATGGATAGCATTATTTAACATGTGACAATATTAACGTCAACCAGATTCTCCAATCCAGTGAATGAGTCGCAAAGCATGACGGTCTACTACGTGTTTACGATTCAAGAGGCACACGTGGTTTTTGTCGGTTTTATACCCAATATTTAATTGCTTACCGGAAAATTTGTACAACTTGTTTTTTACTTTAAAAGGTAAAAAAGGAAAGATTACGTACCATAGACATTGTTCCATGCTCACATTGAAAAATAATGTTGTTTTAGTTTATCAATTGTTGCTTCAAAAATTGATCAGTATCAAAAGTATGGCAAACATACGCATACAAGTATAAATAGATTTTGATAAGAAAAAAACTGCATAATTGTTTAATTATTGGTGACTTAATCATTGTACACCAGAAATAAATACAGGTAACTGTACATTTTTAACATTCGTAAATAGCCACGGTAATAAAAATCCACAAACATACAAATACAGAAGCAAAAGCTATGTAGCATGTAGTATTTTGTACGCAAAGTATTCTGATGAGTGTCCCTGAAGAAAATTTCAAAGCGCATTCTACTAATGTTGTCCCAAACCCGGGATATCACGTGAAAAACGTACTCACTGCTTCTAACTCGAAAGGACAAACCTCTCTTTTGAACTTTGACAGTGGGGTATTTAAATAGGTTGATATAAGGCCTCATAAGCAATATTTTTTAAATGTGAGCATAGAAATAAAAGATCAGACATAATTTTCCATATTTATTTCATAAATTCTGAAAAATCATTGAAAATGAGTTTCCAAAGGACGATTCAAAATGGTATATATTTTCATTACGCTCTGTATACACTGAAACTTGTAGTAGCCCACAATGCCTTGCAACTCATTTACCTGATTGGTCTGTCGATAAAAGTAAACAGATAGCTAACTTAGTATGCAAATTTATGCCGACGTCACAAAATCTAGTGGTCTCGACCTGTTTAAGGTACCTAAAACTATCGAAAGTAACTAACGACCGACAGATACTTACAAACGATCATTATTTTAGATTTATAAAACGTGCATTCTGGCGTAACCTCCCATTGATCCTTATATGACCTGGTGATCGAGACGTGAGCAGCAGATCAAGGTCAGATTGTTTTTAGAGTAATTTCAGGGGGTTTGGGTTTTTGTGGGGGTTTTTTTGGGGGGGGGGGTGAAAGAACGACAGTACAGAAAATCACACGATTTTATTAAAGTCACAATACAATACCATAAAAGGATCATTTTGGTACTGTAACAAAGACTAACTATTTTTTGTGGTTTATAATAGAAAAAGACAAACACAAGTATTCAACTTCAAAAATAAAATTAATCGATCTGATTCTCTAATACTAAATGAAATTAAGTTTTCTTCAACATACATTTTATCTTAACAAAATAATTTTTTTTTGCAGATGTTCTTAAAAGTTGTTGCGTCTTAGCAATTCAAAGGTTCCAACTACATATGGAGATATATCTCTGAAAAGGTTAAACATGCAATATATAATGATTTTTAACAAATATGAATTTTTATTCATTACATGTTAAAATTATAATGACTATAGGTAAAATATGTTTGTTTATAATGATAATTTTTAATGTCTTAATCATTTAATTTTTAAAATAATTAATCCATACATTTTAAAATTTCTTCTCTGTGTCAAGCTATGTAATTCTTTGTAAATATATTTTTTTTTTCAAGTCGAATTTTATTTTCAGAAAAATCAACCTATTCCCAACTTCCTTAGAAATTAAGGAGATATTACATTTTTTGGTACCGATTCATTAATAAAAAATAATACTAGATTAAATGGAGTTAAAAAATATATGAATTATTTCTAATATCATTAGCTCACCTGAACCGAAGGTTCAAGTGAGTTTTTCTGATCACCCGTTGTCCGTCGTCCGTCGTCTGTCTGTCCGTCCGTCTGTCCGACTGTCTGTCTGTCCGTCTGTAAACTTTTCACATTTTTGACTTCTTCTCTAAAACCACCGGGCCAAATTTAACCAAACTTGGTACAAGGCATCCTTTAGGAAAGGGGATTATAAATTGCTAAAATAAAGGGCCAATCCCTTTTTAAAAGGGAGATAATTGCGAAACAGTGAAAATAGGGTGCATATCTTAAAAAATCTTCTTCTCAAGACCTACTGCACCAGAAATACCATAAAAGCTTGTATATATAGTGAAGATTATAAATTGTAAGAATCGTGACCCCCGGATCAAAACTAGGGCCCCAGGCGGGGTTCAAAGTTTAACATAGAAATACGTAGAAAAAATGTTTAAAAATCTTCTTCTCAAGAACCACTGCACCAGAAATGCCAATGTTTACACAAAAGCTTGTACATATAGTGAAGATTATAAATTGTAGGAATCGTGACCCCCGGACCAAAACTGGGGCCCCAGGCGGGGTTCAAAGTTTAACATATATAGGAAAATGTTTAAAAATCTTCTTCTCAAGAACTACAGTGCAACAGTTTGGGATATAACTATGCATACATCCTTGGCTATTGTAGATTTTAAATTGTTAAAAATCGTGACCCCGGACTAATACTGGGGCAACAAGAGGGGTTCAAAGTTTAACAATAAAATTAAAGGAAACATGTTTAAAAATCTTCTTCTCGAGAACTACAACGTTACAGACTGTGAGCTTACTATGCAAGGATCCTCAAATAGTGAAAATTCTAAATTGTCAAAGCCGTGACCCCTGGACCAACACTGGGGCCCCAGAAAGGGTTCAAAGTTTAACATAGAAGCATATAGGGAAAGTGTTTAAAAATCTTCTCTCAAGAACTACAGTGCAACAGTTTGTGGGATTACTATGCAAGCATCCGTGGCTATTGTAGATTCTAAATTGGTAAAATCTAATACTGGGGCCCCAAGAAGGGTTCAAAGTTTAACATAGAAGTAAATAGGGAAAATGTTTAAAAATCTTCTTCTCGAGAACTGCAATGCCACAATTTGTGAGATTAATATACATGCAACCTTGGATAATGTAGATTCAATATTTTTAAAATAGTGACCCCTGGACTAATTCTGGTGACCCAAGACGGATTCAAATTTTAACTTAGAAGTATATATGGAAAATGTTTAAAAATCTTCTATTCGAGAACTACAATGCTTCAATTTGTCATATTACTACGTAAGCATCCTCAAATAGTGTAGATTCTAAATTATAAAAGCCGTGACCCTCGATCTAATACTGGGGCCCCAGAAGGTGTTCAAAGTTTAACATAGAAATATGTATGGAAAATGTTTAAAAATTTTCTTCTCGAGAATTACAATCCTACAGTTTGTGAGATTACTATGCAAGCATCCTCAAATAGTGTAGATTCTAAATTGTTAAAGCCAACCATAAACCCTGGACCAATACTGGGGCCCCAGAAAGGGTTTTAAAGTTTAAAATAGAAATAGCATATGATACCGTATTGAATGTTACAAGGAACTGTTGTTCAGGTGAGCGATGTGGCCCATGGGACTCTTGTTTTCATTTCAGCAATGGTATCTAGAAAAATATGAAATCACTCGTCTTTGCTGCCCTTGTCCTTTTGATTTCTTTGTTGGCAATGTCACACTTGGGTAGGCAACATTAAAGGAATTAAACTACAGTTAATTAATCAATATAAAGGTTTAGGACGTGACTTCTGCACTTAATAGATCATACCATTAAAAGAATAGGCGCGATCTAGAACAATTTCGTTCTAAACCCTTGTTCCTAATTTATGTTGATACATAAGGATATGGATGGAATGACAAAATGTATACACTGACTACCTGTATTTTATACTTGTTGAATAGCGCATGCCAACAAGAGAAATTATGAATTAATGTACGATCGATCTTGATCATATTGTGAAAAAATATACCAAATAAGCCTTTAAATATTATATTTTATATCCAACAAGCACAGTTTACCAATTATAGCCGTTGAAAAGGTGTAAGAATCAGATTTATATGAACTGTAGCTCGCCATATAGCAAATTAATTAAACAATACCGATCTTTTGTTATATATTTTTGATTGATTCTAGACGGAACTTTACAATGTGTGATCATCCAAGATAAACAGGGTTTAACAGTATCGTTTAGTGAGTGGAACTTAACTACACTGGCTTTCTCTGAGTCTTGTTGCAATTATATTTTTACCTATATGTAAATATTTTCAAAGAAAGACACTCAATACATGTATGTGTACATACAAAAGAGCTTGAACTTTTGTAAAAAGATAGCTACAGATAGGAAATTGATTAATGTAAGTTTTTAATTTTTTCCTTATAGATCATCCTTCGTTTTTTACCTCCAACATCAAAACACAATGTCAAGTTCATGGGTCAGGTAACTACAAAGTATAATACTACAGTATATAATGCTATATCTGCTGTATTTCTAAAACATTTTTTACAAAGCTCCCTTTTTTGCACCAGTCAAAATTATCTACAAAAATGGGCTTGAGGTTTTATCGAAAGCGACCTTTTGCTATGAATAATATTTATTTCTGGAATATAATTGTTCAAAGTATAATTGAGCTCGATTTACTAAATCAGATCCGTATTTCAAAGATAAATATGGCGTATAGAAACAAAGCTTTTTATATCCATACCTGTATCAAATATATGAAAGATATGGTTCGCGGAAAACACTTGGTAAGTTCTACTTTGTTTCAGGACAAGGGATGCTGAGATGTGGAACGTCAAATGTGTACATAAACCGGAGTGTGTCTGTTCTTTTTACAACGTGTATGAGGCCAAATACCACAACCACACCTTTGTCCACAAGGAGAGAAATCAGATGATGTCACAAAATTAAAATGTAGGTAAACAAATACAAATTACATAAAACCAAATTTAAACTTATGAATAATATAAAATTTTGAACAAGGAATAGCTACTCTTTACATTTATTTGAAAATCGTTTAGTATGTTAACAAATTATAAAGTAAGATGTAAATGTCTGATGGAGTCACATTTTTGTATCAAGTTATGTGTTCCAATGCAAGTGTCGGAATTTCACTGAGAAAACCTCTGTTTAAAGGATGAAAAATACCTGACAAGAACAAGTAACGGTTTTATGATATTAGACAACATCTATGTAGTTTTTTGAAATCAAGACTTCCAACAATCTGTTGGAATTCCCATGGGTACCAATTGTGCCCCATTGTTAGCAGACCTGTTTTTGTATTCTTATGAAACAGAATTTATTCAAAAACTTGTACGTGAAAAAAATAAATCACTCGCTGTGGCCTTCAACTCAACATTCAGGTATATCGACGACGTATTATCAGTTAACAATTGTTATTTCCATACTTACGTCGACTCGATATATCCCAGTGAACTTGAAATAAAAGATACCAAAGAGTCTCCGTCATCTGTTTCATATGTGAAAATTTTACTGGAAATTGACATTGATGGTAACCTAACAACAAAACTTTATGATAAACGCGATGACTTCAATTTTTCTATAGTCAACTTTCCTTACTTATGTAGCAATATACCTTCATCACCTGCATATGGTGTTTTTGTCTCTCAGTTAATTCGATACGCAAGGGCATGCTCTTCGTATGAACAGTTTCTAAGGCAAGGCAAGCTACTGACAAACAAGTTGATAAAACAGTACTATCAACAGTCTCGTTTGAAGTCATCTTTTCGTAAGTTCTATGGTCGATACAACGACCTTGTCAGCAAATACCATCTTCAACTAGGTCGCATGCTGACTGGCGTTTTTCATACTAATTGTTAGACCATAATTAATCACCTAGTTGTCTACGGACTTTTCCGTTTTTTCCCGATTACGACAAAGAGCACGCGGCGGGTGTGACCGGTCAGCAGATGATACTCACTCCTCCTAGGCACCTGATCCTACCTCTATCTTTTTGGAGGTCCGTGTTGCTCTGCTTTGAATTTGTATTTTGTTTTATGGATTTTGAGATGGTTGACGGTTTGTTATTGTCATTTTTTTCATTCATAGACACGTTATCTATATCTTGTCTTTTAGGTCCTGATTGCTTGATGTATAACTGGAATAGAAATGGACCTTGTATCAATGGAGGTAATCTAACATGTAAAGGTAACGAAGTGGCTCCTAATATTAATTGTCAGTGTCCACCGAACTACAAGGGGATGTTTTGTGAGGAAAAATTAGAAAATGTACGTATTTTTTATTTTTTCTCTCCTCCTCTACTTGAGAATATAAGGATTAAAAATTATAATCTTCATTCAGAGTTTATTACGTTAAGCTTAAAAATGTACATGTTCTATATTCATGAAAATCAGGTAACGAGAATACATGTATGTGATAGAACTAAAATCTCATCTTTCTATATTCATGAAAATCAGGTAACGAGAATATGTGATAGAACTTCAATCTCATCAACAAATGGCCTGACAAGCTGTGACTCAACAAGAATGGACTGTGTTACATTCAGTAGGATTCGTCGTTACGCTTACAAATGTAAGGAGAATGATCCCTCCCAGGAGAGAAGAGGTGAGAACAGACAAGTTACATTTATCAAAACGTCACTTTTAAAGAATATATCCGTGTGTTTGTAATTTAACCAATCTTCATTCTTAAAGGATTACCGTTGTGCGATGACACAGAAGATACCACACAATTACCTGTTCGAGCCCCAATTTACCCGACAACGATGATTCCCACTGAGCCGGATCATAATTTAACTTCATCTGCAGGAATACATATGTCCTTATATGTTATAACATATATTTCACTGACGTTACAATTGTGAGATCTTAAATTAAAAGTTTTGATATAAACATTGGATATATTGTGCCGAAAATAATAAAAAGCATCCATGATTTTATTTGTTATTCAACAATCTTTATACAAATTATATTAGATTAGCGCGATTTTCTCTTAAGATTGTAGATTTTAATACCTTTAGTATGTACAAGAATGCAACATTTCGATTGATTTAATTTGTATTTTTAGAACCCTTAGACCAGATTTTTTCTCCAAAACCTCTATGCAAGTTTTAGCGCAAACCTTCAGTAATTGAGATAGAAATGTGAAACATAACACTAATTTTCATGATGAAGAGAATGGAATTGTAAAATTATTGTGAAATCAATTCAAAATGAATCTTTTTTAAACTTTTCAAAACAATGACCAAACATAAATCGCAAGAATAAGAAAATTAATTAAACAATAAATTGCTTTCTTTGGTGATTCACGCGGAATATGAAGGTGGTGACAAAATACATAACACGCGTTAGCGGGTTATGTAAATTTTTTCTGCAATGATCGCTACCTTCATAACCCGCATGAATCATCAAAGAAAACATTTTATTGTTTATTTTTACATCTTTCTTTTAACAAATTCGATTACTGTTAATGTACATTAGTACGTTAGCAAAATGAAACAGCCAAATCGTCTCCTATGAGAATTTGAGTCTGACATTATCATGATTATTTCGTGCAGTCCGTGATTTTTCTTAGGTCGCTATAGGTTTTGACCAATCGATAAACGGGTCGTGTATATTTCAGTCCTGTCAGTTTCTACAGCTGTTCTATAGAGCTAAGAATTGACTATAAGTTTCTGTAAGAAATAGAGGGAATCATACTCGTCAGATGCAAATATACACTATTAAGCCCTAATTTGATTTTATAAAAGCATTCTTGTAGGAAATATAAAGAACGTTAAGTATACATATTTTGAGATATAAAGTTGGTCATTTTCAAAATATATCGTACTTGTATACATTATTAAGAAGTAAGCTCTCATTTGCATTGAATCGATGTACATCTTTACTTGTTTGTATTGTAATATTGTGTTCAATCTGTAAAGGTAATCGGAGAAGACTTAATGAGTAAACGATTTTGCTTATTTTTGTTTCAAATTTTCCTTTTTTAAAGAAGGTGTTAATAAGCCTCTCAGAATTATGTTTCGATATTAGAATAGTATAAAATCGGGTACTACTATTGTAATTAAAAGATGTGAACAAGAAATTATCTGCCGTAACCTTTAATTTCCAAGTATATGTTTTGTATCTATACACGACATTTATCTATAGAAATATCAAAGTGTTTTATTTTAATGTCCAAGCGTGTGTGTATGTTTAATTTGCAATAACACATATTTTCAAAATTATTCTGCATATTATGAAGCATTTAATCGATAATTTTATTGTTTTGCGTCTTTGTACAGAACAAATCCACGGTGAAACATAAAAATGGCAAGTGATTTAATGGCTTTGCAAATGTTTATGGTTGCATTTAATGACGTTCTCTATTAAATTGTTTCAAAAATTATTCATTGAAGTTAATTATTTTTAAGTATACTAATAAAAATGTCTGATGCTCCGAAAAAATTTTATATTCTAGTAACTCTGTTTCTATTTTCAACAATACCAGATTCTAAGCAATCTTTAATCTCTCAGGATCAGGAAATTATTCATATCATAGACCCAAGCTTTTATATATAAAACTAATTGATAATGCGAGCAAGCGCGGAAAAATTAACTGTCTTTTTGTAAAAAAATATAATAAATTTAATTTTGATTTTTATATTCCCTGTAACCTCAAATTCGCACAAAACCTCTACGTGTTTTGGGTGTATAGAGAAGTTCTGTGTTCATGCCTTTATTGATAATTCCTCGCAATCGCTTTCTCGTACTTTTGTGATGGTGTCTAGCTTCTTAATTTATATTCTGAACGTAATCAAAAGACTATAAAATATAGTATCTTATAATAAAACGACCGAAGACTTCATATTTTGAGTTAAAATAACAATGATTCCTTTCAACACGTCTGAAATGCGTTGGCATTGGAAGATTAGGTTTTTTTGTAAGAATGGGTTTTCCGATGATTCATTCTAAATGGAATACACTGTACATGTAAATCAACTTTTATACGCGTGTGAGAAATATTCGCAAGAATCGCGAATTCCTCTTCGTCAGGAATATTTCTCGCCGCAAACTAGTCCGTGTCGTATGGGTGTTATATCAAAACGAGTGTGGATAAAGCGTAGTCGCGAAAAATAGTCGTCGGGAACCAGTTCATATCCGGTAAATCGATCGCGAAATAAAGCATAGAGAGTATGCTTGCTCATATGACATATTTAACTGTAATGTGTATAACTATATAAACAAAAACATGTGAAAATTGTACTTGAGCAGATTTGCTCATTTTACATCTAAAGGGAATTAGATAAGACAAAAAGACTTTATTTATTTGTTTTTAAAATGCAGAAACTGATCCATATTAGTAATTCATAGAAAAAACAGCTATTGGACAATGATGAATGATTACAATATCATTGTGGTGGATATTTCTGTTGTTGTTGTTGTTTAATTTAGATATTTCGATATGATTTTGATAGGATTATATAAAACAAAGCTTATAACGGACAAACAAACGGACTTTATCAAATACAGTTCTTTGCAGTAAAAAAGGTTATCAATTATAATATGAAACCTTATAGTAATCAAGTACGTTTTTGTTGTCTGTGTAAAATATATATTATAACAAAAAACTTGTAATTCTTACATAAACCATTTTTCAGAACCTCTTTCCTTTTTGATGCATCATAATAAGACTTAATGTCAAACACAAAGTAAAGGTATTTACTTATCACTGCTTTTATCTATCTAGAACATTACAGAAACATGTTTTTTTTTAATGACTTTATGCAACATTTTACGTAACAATAAACAGTTGATAACTTATTTCCTATTATTGTTTTATCTGCTAAGACACTAATATGTTCTATTGAAAGTCCTATTGCTCACATAGTATTTGAAAAAAGTCGCCTCTATAAAATATGTTGACAAATTACTTTTAAATTATTGAATGTCATCTTAATTAAGACTCTATGTAAAAATCAGGCAAAGAGTGATACATGGGGGTCACCAGATTTAAACATCTTTTGTATATTATCTTATTTTTGGTTTAAAATGTTGATTATAAATTTCATTTTGTTAACGGCTCCAGTGGTTGCCATGGTAACCAAGCACTATATTGACCGGACCACTTAACTTTAAAAATGCAAAATTAGGATGTTTTTGATTGAGAAAAAATATTGTCTAATTATAAAAAAAAATTCGCAATGGTATATTTTTGAAGTAGCACTTGACATTAATCTAAATATAAATTAAAAAAAAATATTAAACTCCTATGGCTCAGAGCCACCCACCAAACATTGTGCATACTGGGATTTTCAAAAATTATGCAAAATTTCAATTTTAGTCTATCTTCAGCCATCAAAATGTAATGAAACCCAGGGCTATTTTCTGAAATTCACATTCACATGTGAAAGAACATTTATTAAAGTTTATAAAAGTAGAGAATCATTTTTGTGAAAACTTGGTAGAAACTTGTAACATTTTTTTTTTACATCTATCTAAGGGGAGATAATTCAAAAATCAAACTTTACTGTTTTTCCAATTATTTTACATACTGCTGCTTTAATTATAATATAGATGATAAATATATATAAATACTTATATTTAACGGCACTTACAAATGTAAAGAGCAAAAATAATGTTAGAAACAACAAATCTGCTTGGTTTTTTGGGCAATTTTACCTCTAAAAACGGAGGTAATCAAGTTCAAACCACGTTACATGCTTATGTTTCAGGAAGAACGAAATCAGTCACCATAGTGCATCCAGTTTCATTTTGTTGACATGGTGCTGCATTTGATAACTCCTCATACATCATCTTCAGACCCTCCCCTATCCCATATGTCTTT
>WFKH01010931.1:4463209-4481057 GCA_016163765.1 Magallana hongkongensis | reverse complement strand
GATATTAAATATTATAATATCAAAGTATTCTTCGTTATTCTATTATATATTTATGTTTTATTTAGAGTATGTTGGTAAGCAAAACGTCTTTGTTAACTACGTATAGAAAACGTTTTCTTTATAAAAAAATTTTAATGACTTTTTATATTTGCTTTATATATTACTCAGGGATTTTTACGTTGGTCAACCTTATTGTCACTGCCCATTTTCTTACACATTTCGGCTAAATAAATAGTCGTTGTAATCTAATTGACACTTTTCGAAATTCTTCAAAAACTACTTAAATTGGTGTCATGATAATTCGTGATTTTAGCTCAATGTGCTAGAGTTCCTTACTAACATATGTACTTGAACTGTTTTTTTTTAACATCTTACTTATGTAAATAATTATCAGTAAAAGTGCCTTTGCTTGTTTTATTAATTCATGTCTCAAAACCTACGAAACATTCCTCCTTCATGAACTTTAAAAATGTTTTTTTCTGTTTCTAGAAAGTTGCCTTGAAATTTTACTAAAGAATGTGAATTGACACATTTGGTATTCTCTCGGAAGAGAAATAGCGTTGTTGAATCACTTCCATCTCAACATAGTCTCTCATGAAGAATGCGTCATGTTTTTGTGAAGAAAATGAACTCCTTGGGAAACGTACAGTTTCTAAACGATATAACCAACATTTTTATTACAAAAGTACATCTTTGGAGAAGATTAATCGACACAAAGGAAACCAACTGAAACAAATCTTTCTAAAACTTGTTTCATTTACCTGGCGAAAAATCAGACAGACGGGGCTTCACAGGATCACCCATATTAACCTAGTTTATGTTTTTATTTTTCTCTTATCATTTTGTATCTTTTCATTAAGTCATAAAATTCCCCCCAGTGGAAAAACCCACAATGTTTTATCTCATAAAAATGAATTAACCTTCGTGATTTATCAAGGTGAACTTTTACATCTAAAATGCTGAGTCAAGGAAATGCTGCACCATATTTTAAAATTGCAAAAAATAGTTCAACATTCTTAGATATCTAAAGTACGAAGAGCATACATATGGATAAGAACAAGTAATCAATTAATTTTTTTTACACACTAAAGGGTAGATTGTAAGCTTTAATTCAAATAAATATAAACTATATTCCTAAATTATAGTTAAACGTTATGGCTTAAAATTAGTATCTTTGTCTATTATATCTTTAGTTTATATTTAAAACAGCAATTGTTATATTTCAGGTAATCTAACAAAAACGAAAGATCTGCGAGAATCCTCCCTATCTTAAAAATTGTTTTTAAAAGAGACATACAAGTGGTGAGGTTAGCTGCAATCTATCATAAACAAAAACTGTTGTTAAAAAGTTTCTCTTTTTTCCTATTTTATATATGTACCGAATGCAAATGCTTGGTTTGAATAAGTTACAAAATTAATTGGTTTCTTGATCTTCACCGACTTCTTAATTCAATCAATCAGAGCCGTATATTGAACACACGTAGTATTTAATAAGGGTCCAAAAGAAGATAAATCTTGCGAACGTATAGAAAAATCAGAGGGTAACAAGTTTAGCTGCGCTATTTTTATGTGAATTACCGAAGAAAAAACAAACCGGTAAAATCTCAACATAAAACACAGCGATAAATATTACGAGATAATATCAGTAAATTACATTGTCGTGGGAAAAAAATTTCAAAGAGAAAAAACACACCTAAAGACGATAACTATGAAAGAGTTTTCAAAGATTTTACGTATTAAAAAAAACATGTGATAATGTTTAAAACTTAAAGTTAGATGCCCCTGAACATTTTTCTAGATCACAAACAAAGTATAAAAAAAGAATAAAAACAATGCATTTTGTTTTTAAGAAAGAATGAAGAATGGATTTAAATATTGAATGATTATCAAATTTTATAACCCTTCAATTATAATGGACTCTATGCACCAAGAAGATTCAGAGTTGATCAATTTCGATTCTATATCATTATTATAAATTTTAATTTAATCTTGCGATTTTTATTTTTTTTTTAGATAAAATGAAAAATATGAATGAAAAAAAAGTTATTTTCGAAAGTGTCCGCTATCAGTTGGTATACATTTTACATTCGATTTAAATTTTTCATATTATTTCTCATTGACCCAATCTTTTTGTGAATAAAGTTCATCGAATCACCAAATTTTACTATTAAAAACGTACTAAAGGTAGGTACAATACTCAATAAAGCAACCAGAATCCTGTGTGAAAACAGTCAATAATGCTTGAGGTAGCCTTTTGCACAAATATGAGGACTTTCCAACATCCCTTGAGTCTTTACAAACACAAACACTTGTTTCTTGTTAAATTGCGAATTTATTTTTTAATTGTTTGCAAACAGAAATGTACCTTTGTGTAGTTCTCCAACGGTAATGTTTTGGTTTCCTAGTAATGAATAAAAGGACAACTATTATTTAAAAATATACTGTTAACTAAACGTTTTGACGGAACCTTTATGAGCTAATATGCGCTATTATTTTAATTTAAAATATATATAATATAATATTGTTAATATTAATCTGTATCAAGTCTTTTTGCAACTTTTTTTTTAAATTCAGTTAAGCAATGATGTGCTGACGAACCATCAGTGTCTGTGGCTTGGAAGGGCAATGTCAATTCTCCATCTTCGACGGCGAAGTAGGCAACAGCAGAAAACTCCTTCTCATCAATATATCCGTCTCCGTTCTTGTCCCAAGCAGCAAACTCACAAGGAAGCGGAACACTTTGGAAATCCTGATATCAAGACAATTCCTGTACAGAGAAGTAAAAATGACTATAATGTCTATGATGACAGATTAAATAAGATGAAAATGTACTTACCTCGCTTCTTTTTCTGCCACAAGTTTTTGGGGAAGCTTTACCACATGTTGGTGTACATATTAGACAAGATTTCACACATTAGATACAACAAAATGTGTTGAAGATAGGGTTTAAAATATTTTTGACTCTAGTCCTTATTCTAAAGCCTCCCTCTGAATCGTCTATTTGACACCACGTGATCACGACGAACGGAAGTAGAAAGGAAATCTTCATTTTAAAGAAAAATAAGGTACAAAACTTCAAATTATCAAAGTTTGCATTTTACTTTTAAAAAGTATTTTTTTAATTCTATTTTTTCCTTATTACTGCTGTTGAAGCTGTATATAGTGTTTTTTTTAATATTTAAATTTCTTTCAAACGTTATTAATAACAATTGGTTTTCAATAAAAATACACATATACAGACGTTGCTTCAACCTTCGAGTTTTCCTATAGGTAACTCTGCTTATAGTTTTTACACTGATATAATAATAATCCATTGTTATTGCTTTTGTTGCTATTGAAGCTGCATGTAGTTTTTTTTAAATGTTTTAAATTTCTTCCAAACGTTATTAATAAGTTGTTTTCAATACAAATACACATAAACAGACCTTGATTCAACCTGCGAGTTCTCCTATAGGTAACTCTGCTTATAGTATTTATTTTGTCCAGTCTTCTTTACGAGTTTGCATAAAATATACATATGCTGTTCCTGGTGTTGTACAGGTGGTGTCTAATTTAAACCATTAGTTAAGATATATTTTCATATTAATGAACAGACACGAACATCATACACATTTCGTGCAATAAGTTACTATAATATTGTTTTTATTCCGCTTTTTTTAATTCATTTTGTCTGCTGTACAATCCCTTTCTAAATATTTATCAGTCTGTTTCAAAAATCGCATTATTTCAACGGCAAATTCCATAAAATGTAAATAAAATAAAGTCAATAGGATACCCCTTACATGCCCGCCAATTTATTTCGTATAAAATAAGGGATATAGCGTTGTTATCCTCCTACAAAAAGATAAGATGGAAGACGATTTTTTTATTATGCTCTTAAGAATGACTACGAAATTGTACGATTGATACACCATTTCTACGAATTGTTACGAATTTTTTACGAATATATATTTGGTGTATTAATTGATAAAGTGATTAACATAATTTTAGTACTTATACATAAAACACTTAAAAAACATTAGATAAATAGTCCAATCGGGGTAATACTCCAAGAGATTATAATATAAATATGAATATGTAAAAGGATATGTAAATTAGTTCGGTTAAGATGACCATCAAAATCATTTTTGTGACAATGTTTGCAACTGTGACTAAACTTTTGTAATAATTTGCTGACGGACTATTGTTATTGTAATAATAAACGACCAAAAGAACCGTTATATTGTTTTTAGATCATAAATTGTTTAAATAACATGAAACCAGCAGCTGTTATATTTAATTTATTCCCCGAATAAGATTATCAATAAAGAACAAAATTCATTTTTTTAAATGGAGAAATTTGTATTTGTAAAATTTCGATTTGCTGCGATGAAGGGAGATAACCTAGGGCTATCTCTACCATGAATCGCGAATAAATGCGATATTGAATCCGTATTCTATCGTAGCTCAAAATCGTGACAGTGTAACAGGGACTATCATACAGAAAGTATCGACAATACGCTTACAAATACCTCCACGGAAAGATTTTTACTGGTATCCAATTTTCATTTCAGGATTATATTTGAAGGATTACTGCTGTGCATTGCTACGGAAGACACACTAGTTAGACCTGTAATACACCTGACTATCACCAGCGAATCAAGTGCGGGTCAGATCGAGATTCTAGGTTAATACATTGCATCAGGAATACATAATGAATGAAGTATAAGGTATTTCTAATGGTATACTCTGCATGTATATCCATCTGTATTATTGTAAGTAATTTGAAACAAACTCCTGTACATAAAAGGCGTTGGAGATTATGTTACTTCTGATGCCTTAGTAATCAACACAATAAGGAAATAACCCGTATACATCAAAATATGTTTTATTACAATCAATAAATATTCTCAACTTGAGCTGCAAAAAAAAACATACAAAATAACACATAGTATAAACCAAAACAAAATGAAACATAACAAAGACAACAATAATTACAGAACTGGCGTAACAGTAGTACGATAGTACGGGTTATTCCTCCCTCACTACGCATTAAGGACACACGAGACGTTCCTCAATTTTATATAATTTTCCTTGATATATTATATTCCTTATTTATTAACATTTAAACCTGTTAATTCCCCAAAATTCAGGGTACATTACCAGGCCATTTTCGGAGCTAGATTATTTAGAATTCTCCTTAAAATAGCATGCAAAATGTATTTGAATGCTTATAAATAAAGTCATAGTATAAATTTTGAATTGAACACTTTATATCTAAATAAGAAAAGTGTCATATAACATGAAAATATAATACTGGATTTACTTAGTGGAAATCTTCACATTGTGGAGATAGGAAAAAATAGAAAAAAAATGGAAGATAGGTAGCGTCTGACCTTAACATAATCTGGGGTTGTTCTTTTTTTGTAGAAAGTTGCCATAAATTTTTCAGGTAAAAAGAATGTGAATTGTTATTTTCCCTCAACAATAATGACTGACTTTCCCCCTTCTCACACATTTTATTTAGAGTAATATTAAATATATGAGATAAGAATATAACGTTTCTCTTCAAGTAAAGTCAAAACAGAAATAAACTCATTGTGAAACCAACAATTTTAAAGAAAAAAGATAATCAATTTTTTTCATGTCTCTCAATTACAGATGTACACCTTTTGATAAGATTAATCGAAACATATGAAACCAGTTCGAAGTCAAAGTATGTGTTGTACTTTTGATAGATTATCTTTTTTCACGACGTCATACAACTCCAAACAGTGGAAAATCCACAATCTTTTATCTCATAAAAATGAGAGCAACTTTTATAATATCAGGGTGACTATGTACACAATGCACATGTATAAACACATAACATGGTGAAACAATAAATTCCTGTATCTCAACTTAAGAATAAAAAAATATATTCATACTTGAAAATCTATTTTAAGTAAAATGCAAAACTGATTTTGAAACGAAATGTAAGTTTTTCTTTTTTCAGCATTGCAGGTTTATCGTACTTTTTAACGTGAAATACATACACCTTAAAAAGATTCCAGATTTTAATATGAAAAAGAAACCTTCAACAATAGGCATTTGCCCTGTCTTCATGTTACTTATTTCCCTTATTTCACAAAATCTGATAACTTTGATACTGCTTGATAAAAAAAAATACTTCTTCTCGATAACAAATGTGATATATATATATATATATATTCGTGAAAGATGATCACAGAGTATAAATAATCAAAACTGAAAAAAAGAAACTGCACAATTCCAAAATTTCTATTTCATCAGCGCTTTCTTGAAATGAAGTATTTCTCTTTCACCAGCCTCATGGCGGTAGAATCAGTTTTAAGTTTATAGAATGGAAATAATTAGTAATCTCCCTTTGCACATCTGTCAAAGTGTTCACACCAAGGGGTGCTTGTAGTGCTGGGATCATTTATCTGTTAGCGATGGACGCGCTTGCGGGCTGTAAGTTGTGTTCCGGTTTGGCCGATGTAATCTTCTTGTAATGTCTTGTAAATCTAAAAACTTTCTATACTGTATAACTTGCAACAACTCTGGAGAAGATTACCTCGGCAAAACCGGAACACAACTCTAGTGCTGGGATCGTTTAACTGTTGGCGATCTCCCTTTTATGTATATCAGAAAACCAATTTATGAAATGGAAGTTTCAACGAAACTGCAATATTGAATTTTCAAGGTTTTTATTTTTTAATTTTTTTTTTCGTGTCAAATTTTACGTGTGAATTCTAAAGAAGTTAATTTAATTCTCTTCCTAAACTAAACCATAAGTGAAATCTTTGGGAATCCAAGATGAGTTTCGTTTCTCGAAAAAAATCTTATCAGTCGATATCAGATGAGCTGCCACAAAATTAAATGACCCTTAATGATTTGAACTATTGATCTAACTCCAACTTCTGACTGAATCCCCTAATTAATGTGCAGTTTTACACGGCACCACATAGATTTCTACGGCTGAAATACCCACAACGTTATTTACTCATAGAAAAAAAATTGGCAGTTAATTAATCAGAAAAAAATTCTAAATTCACTGATCGAAAGTACGTACTTGAATAATATGAACATTTATGGAATTAAAAAGCGAGAAGTGAAAACTACGTATGAATAATGATATTTTCCATTGTAATTTAAGATAAATAAAGGTTGTTTTAAGAAAAATAAATCAACTGTTATCGACATAAATGTCATTTTTTTCAATTTCCTTTTGAAATTCACAGTAAAGAAAATAATACTTAAACAACATAATAACTATTTGCATTTAATCTGAAGGCGAGGATAGATTAGATATGTGCTGCGTGAAAAATGAAATACGTATAAACAACCTATTACTTCCACTGAAACTGATATGACACCTTAGGCAGGGGCTCTGTCTCCAACGGAGGGGGTGGTCATAGTGTCTATAATTTTTTTTTTAATTTTCTGTCATTTTGCTGTGGAATTCAAATGAAAGATGAATACACTTTCGGAGGAAATAATGAGTTTGTCTCAAAGTTAAGATATCATTAAATACATGGGAGAATAATTTTCTGTCTGACCCCTTGGGTGGGGGTGGTTATGTAAGACTTGTATACTAGGCATCTTTAGTTTTTTTTTTACGTTAACAAAGTGCATTGTTAAAAATAGCACAAAACTCCTTTTAAGAAATACCATATTAATGAAAACGTGTAAAAGCAATCTTGACAGTGAAAATAATATTGGAATGTTATTTCCTATCATTAGAGTCTTGAAGTGTTTTATCAAAATCATAGAACGAAGCTTAATTAAATGCACATATAAAATTCCCAGACAGGTCTGTGTATGAGCTATGGTACTCAGGTGACTGTTAAGGCCTGTTGGTCTCTTGGGGTTTTTTTCCATTTTAGAATTGTAATTAACTACTTACAAAATTAGTTTGGTATCTATTCCATTGTACATAATCTTTACCATGTTTAGTTTAACGAGTTGTTTTCATCTAATATATCAAAAGGTTTAAATAACACATACAATTATATATTAGCATGTTCTGGCAGCTAAAGATAATTCTCAAAGATCCAGCTCACACTGCTTTAAGTTATATCAAAGTATATAGTCAAAGAAAATTTTAACTAACTGTTGGTTTACTAATTTAAAACTTGTTAAAGTGATGCACTTTCTATTTAACATAGTATAGGCTGAACACAGGGGCTTGTGTAGAAAAAAAAACATTGTTAAAAAAGTGGGTACCTCGGAAGAAAAATAACAAGGGAGGACGCCCTTTTGGATACCGCCTCGCTTCATCAGCTAATTTCACATTGAAAAAACCTAATACTAGAAACTTGAGCCAATTCGTATTCTTTTATAAATGATTCTTCTTTAATATCCCACCTTCAGTTTATTCTTTTCAAGTCTACGTCAACAACTTTTTTTTTTTCTCTCGCGTAAACATCCGAAATCGACAACTCCCTGGCTTTTCCCATAACCAATCGTATGACAGAGATCTCACGTGCCGTACTTTCGCTTTCTGCAGAAGCCAGGGAGTTGTCGATTTTGAATGTTTACGCGATAAATCAACAAGTTTGTTAATGTTGGAGTAAACAAGAATTAAACCGGAGGTGATAGCTCAAAGAAGAATCATTTATAAAGGAATGAAAATAGGTGCATATGTCTAGTTTAACAATTTAAATGAAAAATTAACTGATGAAGCGAGGCGGTATCCAAGACGGCGTCCTCCCTTGTTATTTTTCCTCCGAGGTTCCCACTTTTTGGACGATGTTTTTTTTTAACACAAGCCCCTGTGGGCCGAACGAATAAAAATGCACTACTTCAACCGTTTGCTAGTTCTCTCTTCTTGCTTTAATGTTTTGGATATTTAAATTCATTGGCTTATTTAAATAGAAAGATTACCTAACATTAAAATTTGACCTAGATTTTTATGCACCTAAATATGTACATGTATATAAGTGACATATTATCTGGACAGTAAAAAGTCTATCAGGAAGGTTTTTCCAGGAATATACGCAATGGAGGTCACCGGATTAACTTTCACGTTCGTTATTTAGTATCGATAATTTACAAATGAAAAAGAACGAGACTTCATACATCTTTATGTTTATCTAATGTGCACTTTACGAGTGCAACAAAACTACAAACAGAACCACGATGTAAGATACATGGATATTTAGATATTCCCCAACAAACTCCCAGGAAGATGTGTTGAGTCGGTTTACAACTTTGCCTGTTAAGGTAGGTTAAATACCTTACATCTGATCATCATTCTTTATTATCTGGTGTTCTTATAATGGAATAACGTATGTTATTCTGTTTAAGTATTCTTAATCATTTAATACATATTATTCATTTTTTCATATTCTGTTTAGAGTATATACGTTTTTTTACGCAAAAATGCATTTACCTACAGTTTTCAATCTAGTTGAACTTATATCGGTTTTGAAAATATTCACAAAATCAGGTAATCAAAGTGAAAGTAAAACTCTTGAAACATAAGATTACTCAAAAATTATAATCTGCCAGATGAAATGGGCATGTTCTTGCATTAACGAAATTTTCAGTTCCTTTCTTACAGTTTTAACATTTTACAAAACTGTTTATTTATAATGTAATAATTTTTATTAAAATGGTTATTAAAAATTAATAAGTATTTATTCATATCGATTTCTCAGAACCCAACTTATCTCTTCTTCGAAAAAGTAAACATATCCTTTCTATGTCTTCGAATCAATGCAAATCGTAAATGAGCATTGAATTTTCTTGGGCGCATATAATTTGCAGCTAAACGCTGGCTTCGCTGAAAAACACTTTGTATGGGCTTTCAGAAGTTGGAGTTCTATTCGCTTTTCGCTATTCACTATTCGAATAGCGAATAGAATGCTGTGGTCGGTTTGCTATTCAAATTACCGTAAACATGCTAATAAACGTAAATTCAAAATTCCACATGAACTTCCTTTTTTAATCGAAAAAAACAGTAATTATAGTAAATGTTATTACTTGCTGACCTGACTTGAACCTTGGCAGAATTGGCTAGCCTTGCAAGAAGGTAAGAAAAACATCATATTCTGTTGCATTGAGAATAGTATTCAAGCTGACTTACACCTTGTATCCGATATTTGGGCCTTCATATTTAATGAGGATTGTGCCCCGGGAAAGTCCAGTCGACCCTCAAAAGGAATTGGGTTTACACGACCATTAACAGGCTTTGCTAGCCTGGTGGAAATAGGAAATTTCGTATAATACAGTTATAATGGGAATATCTTTCAAGGGGCTGGTCATTATCCCATTGTAACTGTAAAAAGCGAAACAAGCGAAAAGAACTCCAACTTCTGAATGTCCTTTTGATGATATATTCATTTAAGTTAAACTCAACTTTTACTTTGTTGAAAGAAACCGCCATTTGTTGAGTGTCTTCTGCATTTTGCAAAAAGCCAGCGTTTCCTAAATATCAAAATAAATACCTTAACTGCGTTAAATCCAGATCTTTAAAATTTAATTTCGTATGTAAAGGTTATCTTTATAAAAGTTTGTATCCTACGTAAAGTTGTAAGCTTATTGTTTTCCTTTATAGCAATTTGTTTAATCATATTTTGAACCACTCACGCAGATCGCTTCACAAGGTAATAAAAACACGTTTAGTTGTTAAATATTGAATGTGATTTGACTAATAAATGATCAGGTACTAGCAAATTCTTCGGGTATTAAGTTTGTTTCTACTTGTATTTTATCCTAAAATAAAATCCTTTTTTGCAGCTAGATGTATGAAGATGTATGAAGATTTGTTGTTTTATGTATAAGTCAGGCAAATTAATTAAATGTTTTACAAGTCAAGTGTTGATGTTCGGAAATATTTACTTAGATCGAGCTCGCTAATAAATTATGCAAAAAATAAACCATGTCTAAGGAAATTTTATAAAAGACAACAAGATATCTATATTTTCCTGTTAAAAACAACAATAAGTTGTGTAAGTTTTCCCGAGTCGAAATGAATTGATATAATTCTGAAAAATAAAACACAAAACGTAGATAGCTTAGATGTAAAAGACTTAAGTTGTAAGGCACAACCCTGCATTTCAGTCACGATTTTCCCGCTTTTGTAAAAATACGAGGTCACTTGAACTTTTAATGTCAGTTGTTTCGGGAAGAGGTTGAAATGGCCCGAGCTTGATTTTCAAGCAAACATTCAATAAAACGCACAACTTCATCCTGCGCGTGTTGTTTTAAAATCTTACAGTGGGTCTGTTTTTCTTTGGAGAAACACAACACCTGGATCAATTCTTTCTAGGAGAAAAACCCTATACCAAAACGATATTCTGGTGGTAAAGTCTTCCCTTGACCCGATTGTAGTAAGAAAAAAGACTATGTTAAAGGATCTAAGTTTAGGGAAAACACGGTATCAATAGAGCATATTATTGCAAAATAGAGTTTCCCATAAAAGAAAAAGTAAAAATCAATTTTCCTCTGTATAAATAATTTTTCCGATGGTTACAGGAGATAACTTCTACACATCATTGGATTAACTGTATCGTTTTAAATGAAGGTACAAATGTGTTAGTGTTGTTTGCTGATAATTATATTGCAAAAATTCATTATTGTTCCTTCAATGCTATTAATTCACATTGTCAAGGTAATAGTTTGATCAGAACTCAAGTCATTTGGTATTGCTTAAGAAGTTAATAATAAAGTTTACAGATCCACGTTTCAGATTCTAAAAAAATGATTTATTTCAGCAATGGCATCTAGAATAATATGAGGAAAACATGAAGATTATCGTGTTTTTGACCTTTCTCCTTCCTTCTTTGGTAATGCAAAAACCAGGTAGGCTTCCCCGGAGGAATTTAAGAACTGTCAATTGATAAATACAGTTGTGTTTATATGCTTATGAAATCTTAAACATATATTATCTTACAATTTTATGTATAGTTATATCAATAAATGTCACATAAACTTCAAGGCCACGAGCCAGAATGCTTATTTGCTTCTTATCGTGTGTCCTTAATTTATATATGTTGATACATAAGGATTGTGACATTGAGAAATGTTTTACTAATTACGTATCATACTGGTTGAATATCGGACGTCGTAGAAGAATTATGAATTAATGTATGCGCACATTCTTGATTTATCTGTAAAAAAATCAGTATTTCTACATCTTCTATAAAGTCATTAGAAATTATATTTTAGCCGACAAGCAGATTTTACTTCTTTATTGCCTGTCAAAAAAGTGCTAGAGACAAAACTTTAAGTAATCAAGAAATGTAGTCATTCATTGTTGTAAAGAACATTTTGCAGATTAAATTTGTTATAAAGATTACATTGTTCTTTTGTAATACTTTTTTTATTCTAGGCGGGCCTTTACTATGTGTGATTATCCAAGACAAACAAAGTTTAACAGTACCGTTTAGTGAGTGGAATTCAACTGCCTATTAGAGCCAAAAGATTATTGTAATTGATTTTACCTATCTGTAAATCTGTACTGAATATTTTTACAGTCCGATTTGTTTTATTTTTAAACAGATCCCCCATCCTTTTTGACTTCAAACGTCAAATCACAATGTCAAGTTCTTGGGACAGGTAAGTGGTAACATAATGTGTAAATCAAACTTACTCTTTCTCTGTTCATATAAAGCAGAATTTATTCAAAGACTTGAACGTGAAAATAAGAAATCACTCGCTGTGGCCTTCAACTCGACATTTAGGTATATCTACGACGTATTATCAACTAATAATTGTACTTCCATTCTTACGTCGACTCGATATATCCCAGTGAACTTAAAATAAAAGATACCACAGAGTCTGAGTCATCTGTTTCATATTAAGATATTTTACTAGAAAAATACATTAATGGTAACCTAACAACAAAACTTTATGATAAACGTGATGACTTCAATTTTTCTGTCGTCAAATTTCCCTACTTATGTAGCAATATACATTCATCACCTGCATATGCAGTTTTTGTTTCTCAGTTGATTCGATACGCAAGGGCATTCTCTACGTATGAACAATTTCTAATACGAGGAAAGCTACTGACAAACAAGTTGATAAATTAAGATTATCAACAGTCTCGATTAAAATCACCCACCATTTCGTAACTTCTATGGTCGATGCGACGACCTTGTCACCAAGTACAATCTTTCGCTAGGTCAAATTGCTGACTGACGTTTTTCATACTTTTTGTTAGACCATTATTAATCACCCTTCCACGGTACCTGATCCTACCTCTAATTGAGGTCCGTGTTTGCTCTGCTCCGTTTTTGTTTTAACGTGCTTTTGTGATTATTCTGCACAAATCAAACTTTCCGATTCTAATTTACTTACTTAATCCTCTTCATGAATATTTTGCACATAAGGCAGCAACAAGGCCTCTCCATCCCTTTCTATCATTTGCAGTTCTGGTGATGTTATTCCAGTCAAATAGTGCTTCCTTTATCCCTGTTTCTATGGTCATCCTCCATGTGCCCTTTGCTCTTCCAGGCTTCCTATTTCCAGATGGCGATCATTTCAAAAACCTTCTGGTAATGCTCTCTAAATTTCGTCGAAGCACATGGCCCAAATTCTATTCTTGATTTTAACTTTTTTATCGGCTATTCCCGTTCTTTCAGCCAATCCCTTGTTGCTTATCCAAACATGCCATTTACAAAACCCATTATTTGCCTTTAAATCCACGAAGTCTGCTTTCTTTTTCCTTGTTTATTCTCTAAGTTTTAGCAGCATATAAAACCAATGTTCTTACATTTCTTTTGTACAGCTTTATTCGTTAATCTAGATATTTTCCTTGATTTCCAGATTTTAATTTGTTTTCTGAACGCTGATGCTGCTTTTCAATTTCTAATACTAAATTCTTTTTTGATATCTCCACTCTTGTTGATAGCACTTCCAAGGTAACAAAACGTCTCTATCTTTTTCATTTTTTTTTATTGTTGACTTGTATTCTATTACCGCTATTGTTGTTTATTCTCATAATCTTTGATTTATTTTGGTTGACCTTAGTTTATCGCCTTCTTCTTTAGGCTTGTCTGTCTTTTCCTGTTGTTTTATTTGGCTTAAGAAACAAACATCATCTGCAAAGTCTATTTTTTTCTATGCAGTAGTAAAGGTCCAATGTATTCCTCGCTTTTCTTCTGTCACCACCTCATCCACCAGTCAACACCCAGTAAGAACATGAATGGTGAAAAGATATATCCCTGACGTACACCTGTTAAAACCTGAAACCAGTCTAAAGTTGATCTTTTGTGCCTTACTGAACATCTGAATTCCTCATACAGTTCTTTTATGATTTTAATGATCTTTTACGGTATTTCATATTTTTCCATTATTTTACAGAGCTAATACAATGAATACTAATACAATGAATACTTTTAAGCGCCTTCTCAAAGACAATTATATATACAACAACGATCTTCATTCCGAACTCTGTTGGATGATGTTACGCAAGCAGAATATATTATCAATAGATGATTTGTTCCTCCTAAACCAACTATGTTCTTTTGCTAAGATAGTATCAACTTCATCTTTCATATGTTAGATTATCATGTTTCTGATATTAGTTATTTGCAGAACATAATTGTTCAAAATATTTTTGAGCTTGATTTACTTTATCGACTCAGTAATGCAAAGGTATGTATGGCGTATGGGAACAAAGCGTTTCATATACACTCAACAAAACTTCTAGGTGTTCAACCAGTATTATGTATTTCCTACATGAAATAAGCACACGTGTTTGTCTTGCCGTCAAGGTGACTGATTTCTACTTAACTTTCAAATTGTTAAGAACGACGCATTGACTTTGACCTCTGGTTGCGACCCGGTTTGGTTGAATTACGCTCAGAGCTTTTGAATTGTTTTAAGTTTCCGAATGAAAATGATATTACGCTTATGAAATAGAAAAATTATTTCAAAATAACGTTTCCTTCGGATTGCTTAATATTTAAAGCAGTGTCGAGAACAAAACAAACAGCAAATTCAAAGTAAGTACAATCTCTTGTAGAAACAATGCAGACACCAATATTCCAACGGCTCTGGCTGTGTTTGCAGTGATCATTTTGGCCATGTTAAGTGGTTTTCTTTTTAAACTATCACCAAGGACTAAATTCAATCACAAAAAATGATTTAAATCACATTAAGCACGCGCAGAAAAAAAAATTATGTTTTGACGTTTTGTCGCGGGTAAATTATTTCAATCAGTGTTGTTTTATTTTATCTGCGCTATTGATGAGGAGACATATTAGTTACCAAATGTTGAAAATTTCACACCATTTTATTTCGTAATTTTAAAATTATTATTTTTATTAGGGTGAACACTTAGAAGTTTTGTTGAGTGCACATCTCTGTATTAAATATATGACAGATATAGATTGCGGAAAACACTTGGTAGGTTCTTTGTTTCAGGACAAGGGATGCTTAGATGTGGAACTTCAAATGTGTACATAAAACCTGAGTGTGTCTGTTCTTTCTACAACGTGTATGAGGCCAAACACCACAACCACACATCTTGTCATCACGGAGAGAAATCAGATGATGTCACAAAATTAAAATGTAGGTAAACAAGTAAAAAGTTAATACCTATGATTTATATAACATATCTACAGAGCGAAGGAATTCTTTATGTTGCTTTATGTGAAAAATCTCTACGTATGTTCACTCACATTAGATTTTAAAAACTGATATTAGTCATTTGCAGAGACCAACCAAGAAACTGGTGGGCTTCAGATCTATACAATAAGTACATAATTTTAAAATATTCTAAAGCTCTCTAAGTAGAATTTTCAATTCTAAAAAAGGAATACGGTAGATCAACAAAAAGTCATTTTTTTTATCAAATCTTTGAATCATGTGGTAAAATATTCATTGACAAATAATACAACTGCTCGTCAATCAGGTCCGGATTGTAAAATGTATAGTTCAAATAACAATGGACCCTGTATCAACGGAGGCAAGCTTACATGTAAAGGGGATGAAGTGGCTCCTAATATCATCTGTGAGTGTCCATTGAACTACAAGGGGATGTTCTGTGAGGAAAAATTAGAAAATGTAAGTATTTTTTCTTCTCTCTTTACTCTCCTCATCGACAATATAAGGACACAAAATCAATACATATGTAATTTTTATTCAGCGTTTATAACGTTCAACTTAGCAATATACCGGTATATGTTCTACATTGTATATTCATAAACATCAGGTAACGAGAATATGTGATAGAACTTCAATCTCTCCAACAAATGACCTGCCAAACTGTAACTCAACGAGACGGGTTTGTGTTACATATAGTAAGACTCGACGGTACGCTTACAAATGTCAGGAGACCGATACCTCCCGGGAAAGAAGAGGTAAGGGTAGAAGTTCTTTTTATTGTCAACGCCACCTTAATGTATCCATGTATTGGTTGTTAAATTGATCTTTATTCTTATAGGGTTACCGTTGTGCATTGACACAGAAGATACCACAGAAAGACCCACTGTTAGAGCTCCAATTTACCTACATACAACAGTGAAATTGACTGAGACGGTTCATTTAACTTCTTCTGCAGAAGTACATATATCCATTGCCTTATTAACATTTCTTTCGCTGATGTTACATTTTTGAGATATTTAATTACAGTGGTTTTTTTCAGTGTGTTCGATTTACTTCTAAAAACTCGACAACAAAATAACGAACATGTTATATTCTTGTTTATTTGTTATTTAACAAATATGTTTTGTTCTAAAATTAATCTGGTAAATCTTGCTGTCATCAAAATTTGCTCAGTGAAGTTACTCTATTTGTTGATTTAAATTCCTTAAGCTATTGAAGACGAATATTTCCGAATGATACGATTTGGCGTTTAAACCCCCTCGAAGAGAGCCCTACCCCCACAAAAAATAATAAACTAAGTCAAGTATTACCAAACCTGGCTTAAAGCTGTATAATTTAACTTTAAGATGTCTTGATTAGCAGTTGATCATGCTTGGGAAAAGAATCCGTTCGATCGATACGAAAGAAATTAAACATTTTAAGGTTCAAATTTGCTTAAACAATGGTTAAGTATAACCCGCAAGAAGTGTGAGACATGGACAATACAAGTTCAATTCTAATCATTAAAAAAATACTGTTTGTGGGTAAGAGAGAATTACTTGTATATATATTGTATATAAGATAAATTATGTATATCAAAATATTACTTGTACATATTTGAAGTAAAATGATGTAGTTTTCATAGAACAATGTGTATTTACACGTTTGTATAGTATTGTACGAGTATATGATTATTGTATCTGATAAAAGAAAACCAGTTAGATACATTGCTCATTGAGAAATATAAAATATTTAGTTTTTGCCGTCTTTTTTGCCGTCTTCTTTGCCGTCTTTTAAAATATTTAGATATTTATTATCAAGAGTTCAGCATCAGATACAACAAATAAATAAAGTAAGAAGAAATGTATACTAAAATCTATAACAATCTTTATAAATATAATATTTATTAATACTTCATTTCAACAAATATTCTTTTGTGTCTATGCATGATTTCACAAACATCAAAAGGTAGAGTTTGTAGGAGTCGCGTGTAGCTTAATTTTCGAAGATTTCCTTCGACAAACTTTTTTGTATTTACAGTTGCTTCGAAAGAATACAATTATCCTCTGCTGTATGTCTTAAAATTGCGTCTTCACACAGAAAAGATCCACAGTGAAACTGATAAAAAATGGCAAATAATTAAGCTGCTTTATTGATTTTAATGCTTTTACATTGCATGTTTTTTTTCATTAAAGTGGATTGAAAAGTATTCATTTGAGTTTATGCTTTGCAAATATGCGTCATATTTCAAGTTCAAGAGGTTTGATTTGTATTAGATTGTGACATCTTTATAAACGAAGTTCAACTCTTCTCTCTCTCTCTCTCTCTC
>WFKH01010931.1:4391802-4420058 GCA_016163765.1 Magallana hongkongensis | reverse complement strand
CAGTCAAATCATGCTTCTTTCATCTCTGTTTCTATGGTCCTCCTCCAAGTGCCCTCCTGTCTTCCAGGCTTATTATTTCCAGATGGAGATCACTTCAAAGATCTTCTGGTAATGTTCTCTATATCTCGTCGAAGCACATGGCCCAAATTCTATTCTTGATTTCAACTTTTTTATCGGCTATTCCCGTTCTTTCAGCCAATTCCTTGTTGCTTATCCAAACATGCCAATTACAATACCCATTATTCGCCTTAAACATTTGCCTTCAAACCCACAAAGTTTGCTAACTATTTCCTTGTTTGTTTTACCAGCATATAAAAACAATGTTCTTACATTACTTTTGTACAGCTTTATCTTCATTAATATAGATATTTTCCTTGATTTCCAGATGTTATTTTGTTTTTTGAACGCTGATGCTGCTTTTCTAATCCTGATGTTATTTTCTTATTTGATATCTCCACACTTGTTGATAACACTTCCAAGAAAACAAAACGTCTCTATCTCTTTCAATTTTTTATTGCTGAGTTGTATTCTATTACCGCTCCTGTCGTTTGTTCTCATAATCTTTGATTTATTTTGGTTGATCTTAAGCCCCAGTTTATCGCCTTCTTCTTTAGGCTTGTCTGTCTTTTACTCTTAAGAAATTAACATCATCTCCAAAATCTATGTTTTCCTATGCAGTAGTAAAGGTCCAGTGTATTCCTCGCTTTTGTTCTGTCACCTCCTCATCCACCAGTGAATACCCAATAATAACATGAAAGGTGATTTTTCCATTATATTCCAGAGCTGATAGGATGAATACTATTAAACGCCTTCTCAAAGTCATTTTTATATACAAGAATGATCTTCATTCCGAACTCTGTTAGATGATGTTACGTAAGCAGAATATATTATCAAAACATGATTTGTTCTTCATAAACCCACTTTGTTCTTTCGTTAAGATGGTATTCACTTCATCCTTCATTCTATCTCACATTATCCTGCATAGAGTCTTTCCGGCTGGGCTATAATCTGTCCCAAGTTAGCGTTGCCGTCACCTTTGACAATTTTTAATAAAAATACACATATCTTTCAAAACGTACAATTGAAATTGATGAAAGGGGAAATATCAAAGATTTTTCCATAGACACGCCATCTCTTTTTAACCCGAGAATTTCACAGGAATGAAAAGATATTTCTTAGGAGAAGCTGACATCTTACATCATTTCGAAGTTACTCGGAAAACCTCGCACAATTTTTTAACGTTATCATACTGGTTCTTTCATGTCATTTGTAATACACACCCAGAGAATTCCGTCTGTATTGGATATACGCGCATGGAATTGTTTATAAATATAAATATTCATATAATTAAAAGATAAGTTTACAAGTGAATTCAAAATATTTTTAAATGTAAAATTCAGCTTGATTTACTTTATCGACTCAGAAATGCAAAGGTATGTATGGCATATCAAAATAAAGCTTTTCATTTACATCTCTTTGTTAAACATATGAAAGATATGGATGGCGGAAAACACTTGGTAAGTTCTTCTTTGTTTCAGGACAAGGGATGCTGAGATGTGGAACGTCAGATGTGTACGTAAGACCGGAATGTGTCTGTTCTTTCTACAATGTTT
Source organism: Magallana hongkongensis (assembly GCA_016163765.1). NCBI lineage: Eukaryota > Metazoa > Mollusca > Bivalvia > Ostreida > Ostreidae > Magallana > Magallana hongkongensis. Next base: position 4,418,445 of record WFKH01010931.1, on the reverse strand, counting down.
ATGAGGCCAAGTACCACAACCATACCTCTTGTCCGCACGGAGAGAAGAAATCAGATGATGTCACAAAATTAAAATGTAGGGAAATAAATAAAAATTACGTAAGACCAACGTTCAAATTTATGATATATAACATTTTGAACAAGGAATAGTGTATGAAAATCGTTTACGTATGTTCACTAATGTAAGACGTGCATGGTTGATGGAGTTATGTCGCATACTTACCACAAAAAAGTGGACTTTAAATTTAATCATTTCCGATTCTCTCTCGGATAAAATCAAACATGTAAGAACAACGTTAGAGTCAATTTTTGTATCAAACAGAGTTATGCGTTTCAATGCAAGTGTCGGAAATTCACTCGAAAAAAAACTTTGTTTAAAGGATTAAAAATATGTGACAAGAACAAGTAACGGTTTTATGATATTCATAGACAAAAAATCCATATCTTGTCTTTTAGGCCCTGACTGCATGATGTATAGCTGGAATAGAAATGGACCTTGTATCAATGGAGGTAATCTTACATGTAAAAGTAACGAAGTGGCTCCTAATATTAATTGTCAGTGTCCACCGAACTACGAGGGGATGTTTTGTGAGGAAAAATTAGAAAATGTACGTATTTTTTATTTTTTCTCTCCTCCTCTACTTGAGAATATAAGGATAAAAATTATAATCTTCATTCAGAGTTTATAACGTTTAGCTTAAAAATGTACATGTTCTATATTCATGAAAATCAGGTAACGAGAATATGTGATAGAACCTCAATCTAATCAACAAATGGCCTGACAAGCTGTGACTCAACAAGAATGGCCTGTGTTACATTCAGTAGGAATCGTCGGTACGCTTACAAATGTCAGGAGACTGATACCTCCCAGGAGAGAAGAGGTGAGAGAAGACAAGTTACATTTATCAAAACGTCACGTTTAAGGAATATATCCGTGTGATTGTTAATGAAAAAATCTTCATTCTTACAGGATTACCGTTGTGCGTTGACACAGAAGATACCACACAATTACCTGTTAGAGCCCCAATTTACCCGACAATGATGAATCCCGCTGAGCCGGATCATTGTTTAACTTCATCTGCAGGAATACATATGTCCATATATGTTATATCGTCTATCTCACTGACGTTACAATTGTGAGATCAACATTGAATATATTGTGCACAAAATTTTAAAGATCTTCCGCGATTTAATTTGTCATTCACCATTCCTTGTCTTTACAACAATCAAAACGAACGCTATTGGATCAGCGCAATTTTCTCGTAAGATTGTAGATTTTAATACCTTTAGTATGTACAAGAACGCAACATTTCAAATGATTACATTTGTATTTTACGTACCATTAACCCAGACTTTTTTTTTCAAAACCTCTTAGCAAGTTCAGCATAAACATTCAGTAATTGAGATAAAAATGTGAAAGATAAAAAATTCTTATGCTGAAGAGAAAATAATTGTAAACATTTTATGGTACCAATTAAATACGTAAATTTTAAAATTTGTTAAAGCAAAGACAAAGCATAAATCGCAAGAAGTAAGAAAATTAAACACTATTTAACCCTAATTCAATTTTGTAAGAGCATTCTAGTAGACAATATAAAGTTCAACTTTGAAAAATATTACGTATGTATATTTTGAGATGTGAGGTCGGTCATTTTCAAAATATATCGTCCTTGAAACATTATTGAAAAGTTATGCTCACATTTGAATTAAATCGAAGTACATTTTTACTTGTTTGGATTGTAATATTGTGTTCAACTTGCAACTAAAAAGGTAAACGGAAAGGACCTAATAAGAAAAAGGTTTTGCTGAATATATATCTTTCAATTTTTTAAAAAGAAGGTGTGAATAAGGCTCTCTGAATTATGTGTGTCGATATTAAAATAGTATAAAATCTGGTACAATCTATGGTAATTAAACAATATATAATGGAAATTTATGCTTTAAATCTTATTTTCCAAAAATATATTTTGTATCTATACAGATAAATAGACATGTATCTTTAAAAATATCAAAGTCTTTGCATTTTAACTTAATTTCCAAGCGTGTGTGCATGTTTGATTTGCAATACCACTTATTTTCCAACTTCCTCTGCATGTTTTGAAGCATTTTGTTAATGTCAGTTTTAAACGTCTTTGCATAGAACAGATTCACGGCAAAAGTGATAAAAATGGCAAGATTTAGTGATTCAATGGCTTTGTAAATATGTAAGGTTGCATAAAATGATTTTTTCTACTAAAGAGGTTCAAAGGTATTCATTGGAGTGTTTATTTTTAAGTATACTTATATAAATATCAGTCGTAGCTACACTGAAGCACTGTAAGCAGGTTCTTACACATTTTTTTTCTTAATCTCAATTATTTTTTAAGAAAGCATTGTTATTTTTTATTCAAAATTCCGACAACCTTTTGCGTTTCTGTTCGAAATAGCAATGCTCTTTTCGAAATATTGACCGAGTCAAAAAATCTTCATTTCATCGCAATAAAATTATCAGCGCTTCAATTCGTATCAAAATGAAAAGAAAGCACAGTGGGGGTTTTTTTCAGAATACAGTTTGGGTAAGTATTTTTTGGGGGGAAAAATCTAAACTACAAAAACAAAAGTTGCTTAGACCTACTAAAGGGGAAAGGGGAAAGTAAATTGCCATAATATTATGAAAGAACAAGTTCAATTCAGCTATAGAGAATGGGCACTTTTTCAGTGCCGTTTTATGTAAAAACAAAAAATATCAACAAATTGCTTTTTTCGTAATAATTAAGCACTGATGGATACTTCTGATTTATATGCACGCTTAAATTTACCCAAATTAGCATACAATTTAAACAATTGAATGCAAGTTTGTACACGGTTAGGCTGATAGTAAACAATGGCTTTGAATTGAATGCCCATCGTTGATTTACTATACAGAATCACTTATGTCGGCTTACCCCTACTATGTTGTAAAGCTTCGTGCTACAGGTGTATTTATACACAAACAATTCGGCGCTAAAACTTGTTGATTCGTATGGTTTAAATATCAATAGATGATGTGAGATAAATACTTATGCTTAATTTGAATCTTCATTTTTTCACTTTTTACCAGGGCCCATAACTGCACTTGTCCTTTCAAAACAGGCAATAAATACCCTTATGCACATATAATAATTGTACAGTACAACCTATATTCCATTGTTAGACAAATATACATGTACTAGGTTTAAAATTGCGAGAGATATACTGCAACTAGAAGAAGAGTGTATCCAATATGTGTGTAGAGCTTGTTCCATATGTAACGGTATTTTAAAATTGTATTATTGTTCTGTTTTAATAATTAAGTAATCTTTATTATCATTGATCTCCGCGAGCAATGTCATTACATTATTGACCCCGTTTAGAAAGATTGCTCCTTGTGAGCAATGCATTATATATATATATATATATATATATAGGACGAGTAAAATTTAGGGGGGACCCATTGTTATTACTTCTTTTACGGGATATAGATGTACAGTTCAGTTCAGCCAGTGATGTTTTAATCTATTATTTGTGAAACTTTGGATTTTATCATGATGTGAATAAACTGTAAATAATTCTACTTTGTGTTTATATTAAATTAAAGCGTATGCTTTAGAGGTTGGAGCATTATAATCTCAAGGATTTAACTGGGAAGTAATAAAATGTGAGTTATCTACCTGTGGATTTCGTAGAATAGAACCGTTTACCGTTCGACGGCGCTACACATAAATACAATTAAACTGACATGGGTTAGGTATTCAAACAATTACATTGTACTAGATTAAATTTGCTGCCGCTGTAATTAAAAAAACACAGGTTATGGGGGGGGGGCTGCAGCACCCAAAACCTCTTTGTTACAGATAATTTATCTTTAGCTATGCCACTGAATGCCTTATGCTCTTCCACATTTTTAAGTAACTGTTTCTATTTTTAACAATATCAAATCTTCAGCAATCTTTGATCACTCTTAACTATCACGAAATAATTTGTTCTTATCATATACTATAAGTATAAATTATTTTAGAAGAATCAGACGTTTCCTATGAAAATGTAAAATCGTATTTTGATTTAATATTTAATATAATTGAAAGATATATTGCTTTTTCTTCATATAACATTCTGATAAATATGGGCATGGATTTTCAATAAGCCTTTAATGAGAATACTCGAGAAATTTGTTTCATTTTGTATGAAGTTAGTCTTTGTTTTATTATATAATCCCATTTGTCTATTCGAGATAAAACAATTACATATTAGATATATATCATTATTTATGGTAGGGGTTCTCTGTTTACATTTAATCGCCGTTAACTTTTAGCTTTGCCCAACATTTTATAATGTTTAAAATACACGAGCAAAATCAAGTAGACTTTTCTCCTTCAGCTGTTTAGTGTATTTTGTCGAAATACATACATACGACTGTCGTTCGAAAACTTTTAAGACATTTACTCCTAATCCTTTGAAAAAATAGTAAAACCCTTAAAAATTTTCCAGAAACGTCCACCAGGATAAAAGGTATAAGTGTAAAACTTTTCTACTTCATTGCATCATTTGACCATCCCTAGTAAGCTGACAAACTTGCTTGTGTCCAGTGACCCGGAGCAACTGCAAACGTATCGCAACGTCATTTTCACGCATACCGTTACGCATATATTTTAAATACCTTACAAATCAACAGAAAACATGAAACAATTTTTATTTCTGATTTAGTGTATTCATTATTCGTTATTCAATTTAGCTACCTTTAGTATGTTGAAGCCTAGTATTAGAATTAGATTGGTCATTAGATGCATCTTAAAGCATCAGGTTGTTCCAAAAGTAGGATTCAATAAAATATATGCATGTTTGTGGGAGTTACATAGTGAAATTCTACCTGTGATAGTCCGATAATAGTGAGCTTCTTAATATCAGACCGTTACCAGTGGTTACAGTACTGATATCATTCAAAATCGGGCTTCTCAGGTAAATCAACAATGAAATTCAATGGCAGTGTTTTAAGTACGATATATGCTTTAAACAGTTCTGTATGAAAAGATATACTAAGATACCCTTACGGGCCTCGAAACTGTCTGATATTTTTTTCATTCAGAACTGTTTTCGGCATATACAGTCGCTTTACTGATAACGAATATTTGCCAGTATCGATAATTTTTAGAAAAATTATTAGAGAAAAACAAAGTTAAGTTTCTTAAAAAATTCTTGCTGAGGTTATGATAATACAGAAATACATATTCTATCCGTGTGTGGAGTTGTTTGACATTTGCACGATTATTTACTGTATTGTTTACAAATTAAAAATTTAACCCACAAATAAGCTGCCGGAAGGGCAAGACAGAAAAAACGAAAGTGTGAAAACAATTAGGCCTAACTATAAAAATAAGTTTGTAATTGACCCTCATTTAGTAATTAATTAGTAATTACAATCCATTTAATAAGATTAAGCATCATATCAAATAATAATTCAGCTTTGAATAAAATTACGACTTCAAAAAGAACCACGTGTAGATTTCCTAGTTTCCTAGGTTCTGTGCGATAGAAGCATTATTTGGCTAGATATGTTGATAGATAAACGGGCAAAACAAAGGCAAACCGCAATTACTTATCATCAATTATTATTAGAAAGTGTTTTTCATTAAAGTTTAATATCATAAAGTAACGCAAAATGAAAACTGTTCAAGACAAGTTTTAATTTGTCGGGAAAAAAGCACGATAAAAAAAAATGATCAAATTATTTGTTAAAATTACATATTCCCACAATGATTTTTCCTTCTTCATTGATAAGTCTATTGAAATTTGCCTCTGGCGTATTTTCAAAACTGATCCGCCCTGTATCAACCTCTAATGATAAAACGCCGCTTAATGATACAAATATCATTAAGCGTTGCAATTGCAACCCCTAATGCTATAAATTCTTGCATTAACAGTTGACAACATCAACCGCTAATGATAAATCGCCGCTTAATGATACAATTTTATCATTAAGCGTCGCAAATGCACAGCATCCTTAACCCTTAATGAAACAAGCAAAAAGCTACATGATCAACCCCTAATGATACAAACATTTATATCATTAAGCGTTGCGTTTGCACTCTTAATGATATAATAAAATATGTAAATGTAGAACACTGGTCTACAATGAACGTACGATTTGTTGTGAATGTCTTTAATGTCTTTAGTGGTTATAATACAATATAAGTAAACGTTATATACATCTATAAAACTCAATCATAATCGCATTTTTATATCATTTATAGAACTCCCCCCCCCCCCCACACACACACAATAATAATACATTATGATGGTACAGTACATGACTACATGCACGTGTGAATGCGTCCTTGGACTTTAACTAAAATCTTTAGTAAAGAGATATTAATCATAACATTCTTTTTAACAATGGTACATGTATGTCATTAAAATGCGTATGCCTATAAGTCCAATTGAAATACAAATATTGTAAAAGATTTGCACACTAATTCCTTAAAACAATGATTTAATGAATGGTAGATCATCTTCAATTAGAGATAGGTTAAAGCAGGGTTTTTTTTATTTAATGCATCCTGGTTTTCAAAATAGCATTTTTTATGTCCCCAAGAGAATGGTTAGAGATGTAATTATTTTATACTCGTTAAATGATAGAACCATTGATAGATTTAAACCCAATCTGTATGTTTTGAACCTCTTAATCTAAAAATACTGAGACAAGTTACCAAATAGCAATCTATGTTACAGAATAACATATTTGCTTTGATTTCAAAAATAACAGTCGAAATGAGTGTCATATTCAAATGTAAAATATTGTTCCCTAGTCCTTTGAAATAAATTATATCAACAGACTAACTTTGTAAACAATAGTTAAAGAATAAGTCGGACAAAGTCAGTTGGTATTCGATAACGTCAATTCATGGCTAAAATACTTATCTTAAGAAATTAAATTTTTGTCTTATCTAGATATTCATTTGTATACTTTTAATTATTTTGCAGACTGAAATGTTGACAGTTTACAGTCACCATTAAAATGAGAATGTTGCAAAACAGCGGGAATACTCCCTAACGTGAAATGGACCTTTAAATATCGGTATCGCTTGAAGAGTCATATCTAAATATAGACACATTACGTAGACGACTATATTTACATAGCGGGTATGTTCCGTATATAGGCAAAATACAGTGATACACAAACATTTTACGCGCATTTCTATCGAACACGGCAACCACAAATACAGTTAGGAAGATAGCCATATATTCTGTATTTTGATGTTAACATATGTCAATTGATTTCAACTGTCCAGCGTGTTTAAAGTATCATTCTTTGGAGCTACATGAATAAATTTGATTCTGGCTCTTCAAAACCGTCAGAGTTGTAATTATAATCATCGCATGTTTCTATAGTATCTAGTCCAAACGCCTAGTCCAGATAAAAAGGTGGAACAAATTTATCCGTACATCTTTTCATTAACCTATTGCACCATCACCGATTCATACTTTTTTAATGTCATCTTTTTTTTTGCTTTTAACAACGTGTACGTGTATTTTTGAAATCGGCATACATCGGCATACCCGGTTTTTTCATTAAAAGGAAAAAATCAATCAACTTTCTACATTGATGCGTACATTGTTTTAAAATCCTTTGATAAGAAGAAAATGTTTATAATACAAGTTTATAACGGGGACTTTACACAGTAAATGATTTTTAAAAAAAAGAGTTAAGCATGCCTGCAAAATATTACATTAACGAGCGTTTAAATAACTTTATTCTGACATTCTTAAATTTTCTATATACATTACCTTTTCATGCGATCAAAAGAAATATGTATAAAAAAATTCCAACTGTTTCGGGATTCGAACCCAATCAAAAAAGTTGGACACGGTTACTCTCTATTCTAACTGCGTTACCAATCGACTAATCTAGACATGACTTTCAGCGGGGGAATTTAACATAGCGTTCTTAGATTTCAAAGGTATTAAGGATTTAACCCAAAAGTTAGATTTTTAAAAAATATGCCTCTATGAAACGAAAATCGGAAATGGCAGTTTTCAAGAAATTGTCTTCTTCTAAACGTTAAGATTAAATTAATTTTGTTTCAAGGAGGCAGTTTTTCACAACAATGAGGATCCCCCTTTTATAAAGCGTGAAATCTGCCACATTTGTCTGTGTAACCATTTCAATTTTATATCATGTTCTTATAAAAGTTAATATAAGCTTTCCAGATAAAATTTTACACTGCTTTATTTACAACGTTGCAAGCAAAAAAAAATTACATCAAATTCTGTAACTTTAAATTTTCCATTTTATCTGCAACTCCTTTAGGGAAAATTACCATTGGAACTGGAACATCTTCTTTATCTAATAATATTGTAGAATGCAAATACTGGTTACTGACATTCACCTTTAAACATTTTTTTTTTAATTTTTATTGATTACAATGCTCTAGAAAAGATTTCTAGTGATAACTAAAATTTGAGTGTTAGTCGTAGAGTTATAGGCAAAATACAGATCTCGCAATTCTTTGTCATGTAAACAAGTCGCATGCCATGTTTTAGTTTACATTGGTTCAATATACCGATAAAATTTATTTTTCAAGCTGATTTCTCTCTCTCTCTCTCTCTCTCTCTCTCTCTCTCTCTCTCTCTCTCTTATAATTCGTTTTAAGCATGAAGAAATAGTTCCTAGCGTTTATCACATTCAATTTAAGTCTAAAGCTGTATTTTTCACTCCAAAATTTTAAAACTTACATAGCGTAAGTTTTGTTAACGTGACACAAAAAAGTGTGAGTTCTGTATCTCGCTTATAACACGGCAACTGAAACTCAATTTATGGTTGACTATTAAAATTTACTTACTGAAGTATTGTAAACATTAAATTCGGAAAAATGATTTTAACCAAAATCGTGACCAAGTGTGTAGCTTGCAATTAGTGGCTATCGACATATACCGTAAACCATTTTCAAATAATATTTAGGCATGTAGTACTGGCCGTAAAATTTACCTTTAAACATTTTGTTTAATATTGTAGCATGCAGATATTGGCTATAGATATTCACCTTTAAACATTTTCTAATAATATAGTAGCCTGCATTACTGGCTGCAGGCATATGCTCTCCATAAAAGGTAAATAGATATTCTTAAAAAAAACTTCAGAAACAAAGTCTTTAAGGGAAATCTTTCTTCAATTCATATGAAGTGTATTTTGTATATATTATTTCATAATGCACGATTGTATTTGAAACAAAATGATTAAAGAATACCAAGAAGAAATGTGTTTTGTTATCATTTTCCCATAAGTAATTGACCATGAAAAATAACGTATTTGCATGTGGAAACATCTCCATGTAGTTTTGATTCTAGTTTGTTCTAATCATGACCCCCCAACGGGATCAAAATTTTACATATTTGTAAAGTGTCAGCCTTTGTTGGTCAGGTGAGCGATGTGACCCCTGGACCTCTTATTTCGTGATCTTTTAAAGTTAAAAAACTGTTAAAAGCTGTTGAAAGGATTTTTGTTTCTAATATAAAATATCTTTGAAAAATCAATTCTGTACAGGAAAAAATTGTTTATTAGTTGGCCAATGATATAAAAAACCACGCATAAGAAATAAAATTTTGGAAAATAGAATATAGCAGACTATATCTTTATAATGCATGAATTCATTCTGAAAGTGCATCAAACCCCCTGACATTGATTAAGAAAATAAAATTAAGAGACGCATGGACCAATAAAAAATAAAAGAGTTATGTGTTTTTGTATCTCATTCTATTTCAGCAGAACATTTGTTTAACTTTGAAAACCTATCCAGAGGATTATTCAAAATCAATATTTGCTATTATCATTTATAAATAAGGATGCTTTAAACAAAGGATGACTGCACTTAACGCCGTATTTTTTGCCCTTTTTCGGTCACTATTGTTAGATTTATTTCTCGTTTAATTTTACATCAAGTCATTTTTTATATAGTTTGGTCAATTTCCAATCGAAATTTATCGTCATAATGGTTTTAAACTGTGTTGCAATAAAAAAAATTCGTTTTTTTTTCTTACCCTCACTGCTTTGCAGATATCTAGAATTTAGACTTATCTGCCCTTGATTGATGATAAAACTTATTAATATGCATTGAGGGTTGATCTAATATTTTAATGAGTAGTCCAAGATTAGAATACCGGTACTATAATTGAACATTCTCTCTCTCTCTCTCTCTCTCTCTCTCTCTCTCTCTCTCTCTCTCTCTCTCTCTGTGCATGTTGCACTTTTTTAGAAAAAAAAATAACATATAATATCCGCCAGCACAACTAGCCATTGCTGATCGTAAACCAGTAACTGATGTTTACGTGTTCGAAAAGATTTAAGATATCTTATAGAAATGAAGTAAATATCACTCGATTGGAATGAATTGAAATAAGTATGGACAAATAATACCACCCAGCAGAATGCGTGCTACATTACACATTACATGACGGGCGTCCTGTACTCACAAAGTTACCTGGGGTTAGAAATCATGTGGTGAATTATAATATTCAATAGGTCAAAGTATACCGTTTACAACAGAGAACGCAAACGCTTGAAGAAACAGTGTTTTGTCTGTTTAACCATGAGGGCATGTTTGTCTATAGATCTCCTTTTAACATAAGCTTATATGTATGAATATACAACTACATTTAAAGGAGAACAATAGACAAACATGTGCTGACTATTAAGTCTGTAAAAAAGTGGGCGTCCTCATTATCCTATGGAGATACAAGAAAATGTAATGACCCCTACCTATGAAAACGACTTCGTTCTTTATAAATATGAACTTTATATTGATATAATTATATAAAGTTGCAGTTAAGACATTGGCGATTCCTACAGTTAAAAGAAAAATGCCCAGTTTTAACATTTATTTTTGTCGCAATTTTTAAATGTCCTTAAGTGCAGTCATCCTTAACTGAATTTAGATTATTAGTCTCCTTTTGTACTAGTTTTGCAGTTATTTCACTTTTAGATAGAAATTGGTCTTAAATTTAAACAATTTATATATCCTATCCTAATGATGATTTCTTCAAAATTTAAGGAGATACAGGACACTGATCACGTGACTATCATTGCTTTGCTGCTTTGATGTGCTAACTCTGGTATAATTTCATAATTAATTTGATTTATGATGCTTTGATGTATTTTATCTATGACATCAAACATAATTTGATAGATCTTTTCTCGTTCTATACGGCTCCAAAGTAGTCATTGTCACAATGTCTGAACTTACTTTTTTACATTGTACCAAATAAAGTCCTAAAACCTATAATAAGATCTTCGATAATGTTTTAGAGAGACTGCAGGAATCTGAATATATTTTATTTGCTCGTAACAGAGAAACATTTTAAAAATTCTAAAACGAGGGTAGGTGTACTGCTTATCACAGTATCCCCATTAAATGGTAAGAATGAAGTCGTGAAATTTATGTATATTATAGTGCAACCTAGCAATTTAAAAAAAAAATTATTGAGACATTTTTTGGTTGTCGCATTTTGATGAATATAAGAGTCTAAAACGGTAGTTTTGAAGCATTAGATTTTATAAGTTTTTTTTTGGGCTCATGATATATGAAAGCCAATATTCTTACTGACTCGAAGTATATTGCTATTTTTATTGATATGTTACTAATTGCACCTTGAAAGTCAGTTTATAAACAGCAAAAAAACCCTGATTTTGTAAAAAAAATAAAATAAAATAAAAATTGACAATTTCAGAAAACAAGGCAAGAAAGTGACAATGAAATTGATATATATATTGCGGAGGACATCCTAGTGTCTTTAACTTCGAAAAATAACAAATATTTATTGAGTAATCAATGAGTTGCACCATCCTGTTCCTTCTTAATTGAATTTGACTCAGTGGCTCTAAAGAAGAAAAATAACACCCCTAATGCATTGCATTATACGAAACGATATTGGTGAATATGATATGATATTGCATTGAATCATATGATACGAAATTGTAGAATATGATATTGTATTGTATCATGTGATACGATATTGTATCATATAATATGATATTGCATACTATTATAAAATATGATATAATAATGTATTATATGATACAATATTTTATGATATGTATGATATGTACCAAAAAATCATACTTTTATATCATATAATATCATATTGTTTCATATTATATGATATTGTATCATGATTTGATAATGTATTGGGTAATGTGTTACATTATGGTTTTGTTTCGTATGATATGACATTGTATTGCATGATATGTTATGATAAAATAATGTATCGTATAAATACAATTTTGTACAGGGGCGGATCCAGGATTTGAAGTTAGAGGGGCGTCAGTTTTAGGCAGGGTGTCTGGGCCCAGGGGGAAGTAGTCCGTTTTGCGAAGCCCCCGGAAGCTCTTGGATTCTAGAAATTTTGTAGGGTAAAAATGAAGTCTTCAAAATTTAGACTTTTCTAATATTTCCTCTCGTGATTATACTTAAAAGTAATACAATTATTTACATTTTTTAAAGGTTTGTAGATTAAAGACCTGCAGTAATCCCATCAAAACCCTCTGCCATGCAGAAATATAAGGAACAATTCCTTTATTTTTATGGGGGTCCAGGGGGCGAAGCCCCCGGAAGCTCCTGGATTCTTGAGTTTTGTAGTTTAAAAATGAAGTTTCAAATTTAGAATTTTTGTGATATTTCTTCTCGTGATTATACTTAAAAGTAATGAAATTATTTATAATTTTTAGAGGTTTGTAGATTTAAGACTGCCGTAATCGCATCAAAACCCTCTGCCTTGCAGAAATATAAGAAACATTTCCTTTTATTTTTTTCTTACGAATGGCTGTAAAATAATCAGTTTAAAAAAATCAAGTTCAATGGAACCATGTAAATGAAGTTTAAAAAAGATAACCATCCCAGCTTGTATTAGCATAAACATGGAAGAGTTGTTAAAACACAAGCTAGTATAATTAATAACGTAAAGGTGGGTGAACGGTCATATTTGAACCCAACTAAAATGGGCTTTTTATGTACGTTACAACGTTGATCCCACGGGGTTTTTTCATACTACACCTTTGAAATCAGTCTAATGTAGAGAAATTCAATGAGTTTCCAAAAAGTTAATAAATAAGACTCGCAAATTGTACATTTTTTTGCCAATAGGAGTATGATTTAACTTTACTTTGACAAATTTAAGGGCGCACCCGGCGGGCGCCCCCCCCCCTCCCCCTTGAATCCGCCACTGTTGTATCATACAATTACACTTGCAAATAAAATAAGATATTTGAATTTTAAAAAACCCCACAGATAACTTATAAAAAATATATAAAGTATTCGTAAAGAATTAGGTACAGTTTCAGATATATTTTACCCTGGTTTAAAGCGATTTTTTAAAAAAAATTCACAAGAAATTCAAATGTAACATTTATTTACACAAAAATACCCATAAACTTAGAATATATACAGAGTTTCCGGATTAAACTTTCACAAGGGTAATTGTGACGTCATAGACAGTGCATTTTCCCGTATATTTCATAAAACTGAGCAGAAGATACCAATTAAAAATTCGGTGGTTTTTTTTAATTGAAAACTGTGTCCGCAGCTGTCGCCCACGATGAATATCACATTATAACTTTTTTATGTGATATCGTATTAAAACGTTAATTTCGTTGTGGGCGACAGCTGCGGACCCATTTCCCTCTTCAAAAAAACTACAAGAAAATGCGCCATTTTTCATCACTCTTGACTAAATCTTAAAAATATGCCAAAATGTTAAAGTCATAATTATTGCTAAAAAAGTGTACAACTTGGTACCTTATATACACACATATTCAAGATACATTGTAGTATATATAGTATAATATTTTCATGAAATAAAAACAACTTTTGAATTTTGGGGCGAATATTGAAAGAAACTGTACCTTCTTCTTTCTGTATGTCTATTTTTCCTGCCATTCATCCTTGTCTTTCTTTCGTAGATATTTTTAATAAAAATGGCCAGAGTTCTACATACTGGTATTTTATTATATCATTAAGAGTGCAATTGCAACGCTTAATGATAAAAAAGTTTGTATCATTAGGGGTTGACCATGTAGCTTTTGGCTTGTTTCATTAGGCGTTAAGGATGTTGTGCATTTGCGACGCTTAATGATATAATTGTATCATTAAGCGGCGATTTATCATTAGCGGTTGATGTTGTCAACTATTAATGCAAGAATTTATAGCATTAGGGGTTGCAATTGCAACGCTTAATGATATTTGTATCATTAAGCGGCGTTTTATCATTAGAGGTTGATACACCGCCCCAAAATATTCGGTCAGAAGTGATAGAGGGCGCTCGATTCGACACTGAAATACGGATTCGAAACTAGGAAAATGGAAGGTTGAAAATACTATCTCCGTAGTTCATCCTTCATATTTTCCGAAGTTCAATACCACAGTTTAGAAGGACAAAGAAACATGATTGAAACAAAAAATAAAAACATTAGGAATTCCGACATTAATAGTCGCATGTATGACGAAACCGCATTCTGGTTCGTTACCGGTAAAACGACTGTATCCATTACAGATCGTTTGTTTATGTGAGTCATAAAGGTCAACACGTAGTATTTGAACACGTAGCTTAAATCGTTTGTCAATGATTAAATGGAAGTAAGAGGGGATTTTTAGAGGGCTACTCATAGATAAAAATATAACGATAAGAGTATTTAAACTCTAGATTGCAAAAATAAACTCTTAAAATAAATGAATGCAATAAGGTAGGTTCTTGCATTTTTATTTAAACATCGACTTTAACATAGCGCGATTACATGCTCAAATGAATACGCTAAATTAAATGTCTTATTTTCAGAAATCTTATTGTTTTGTAGAAAAACTGGTTATGAAAAGGGAAAACGTAGCTTTCGTCTATACTATTTTATTTTCATTCACTTCCATACAAGAAACGGGCAAGTGATATATATATATATATATATATATATATATATATATTACACAATAACGGGATAAGGTGAACATAATAATTATTTTACTTACGTTTTTCGTAGTTGACTTCAGGTATAAAATAAAGTCTGTCCTTATTCTCATCGGTTGATTCATTGTGGAACTCTTATAATAAATTCAGTTTCAACTTGTAGGCTTTTAATATCTATCCAAAATTCAATTAATATCTTTTGAGATTAACCCTCCACAAAAGGAGAAATCAACAATACCGAAGGCCTTCGGTGTGGGTATGATCAAATGATTTTATGAATTTATTATATCTTTAACAAAAAGATAACATTGATTTTTTTCTCCGGGCTCAAGCTAAGCTTTTTATTTGACTTCAAATAAAAAAACCATCTTCATAATAGAAAGTGAATTGTTTGACGTCACCTTATTCCTAGTGTGAGCAAGGTTTGTAAATAGACAGAGGAGAAGAATTTTCCCATAAATTTCTGAGAAGAACTCAACATAGATAATCGCTCCTAAGTAAAATATATGTTGCAACCAGATGTCAGTTATGTATTTCAAATTTGAATTTTTCTATAATCTGTATTTTTGTTAATTCATTTAGAAGGATACAACCGATGTGTGATTATTCAAGACAAAATGTCTATAGATGTGCCATTCAGTAAGTGTATTGTTATCAATGAGCAAATTATCATAGAATACGATTTGGCTACTTTATACATTTATTGCATGATGGTAATGGGAATATGAAAATTTATTCCTCCAATAAAAATCATATTTGATTTTTCTGTCGGAATAAATCTTTCCCACACATTCTGCATTCTGCAATTAACATTTTATTATGTCAAACAATACATGACTATACAGAATACGTCAATTTCTTACTAGATATTTTTTTTTCTATTCGAAAGCAATACCGTCGTGATTATTTGAATTATTATGTCATTGTCTTTCTCTTCTTTCGTAAATTCGAATCATAAATAATTAAATTAGTGTTTGGAATATAAAGAGAAATAAAATGATTAAATATTTTTGATTTAATCATTTTTGTGCAAATTGTTTGATCATATCGGCTTTTCAAATCCTTTGAAATAAAGAATCCCGAGATTTCCTTAGAGCTAGAATATTATATTTATTCCTATGTTCGCCTTGTCACGTGACTTTCTAGACTAATCGGTGTTGCGTTATATAGAATAATCATATTGAGGTGTAATGATATCTTTTATCTGACGTAATGATGTACAATAACAATAATTAAGCTACTTTCAATTACTTTTTACGACCAATTCATTTTTTTTAAAAAAGAAAGATGTAAATATAAATAATTAAATGCTTTCTTTAGTTAATGCTAACGCGGGTTTTATATTTATCTGTAATCTCCCTACCTCCATATCCCGCATGAATCACCTAAGAAAGTATCTTATTGTTTCAATGAACGAAAACATATGTGAAAAAAGACTGCTTGATTAGACATGCACTTTTCACTTTTGAAGTTAATTTATTAAGACAAAGAAAACCATTTCTAAAATTGGACAAATTTCCGCAATGTTACAAACAGATCAAAAATAGGGTTTTTCTCTTAATAAATTACCATCAAAGTATAGTTTGCAACATTGCGGAAATGTGTCCGATTTAAGTAACGTATAGATGAACAGTTATTGTGGAATCATTTATATTCGTGGGGTAATGTTCGTAGGTAGCCAAATTTTTCTTGGTTCGTGGGGACGTAATTTCGTTGGTAGGAAGAAGGAAGAAAATTATAACAAATAGTACAGAAATGATTGTAAATACGTTCATGGGGATGTAAATTCCTGGGCAAGGCAAGGGTTACCCACGAAAGCCACGTACATTGGTCCCAAACGAACAATGATGATTCCACAGTATTGGACGATGATGACTGATAACAAGATCATTGTGATAAACCTTTATTTGTTTAAAGAAGATATGATTTGATATGATGATAATAAAAAAAAGTAAATTTGGTGGAAAATAATTGATCTTATTAAATATAATTCTTTGCACATGTAGTTAAATATAGATGATCACTTAACATAGAACACCTTCAATTAGAATTAAATTTAAATTAGGATGTCAGCAATCAATTACGTTTTTGTTGTCTGTATATGATACATTGTATCGTAATGACAAAATTCTGTTACTATTATTTCTTATATGACCCCTTTTTCAGAACATCCTTCCTTTTTGATGCAGCAGAATAAGGTTCAGTGTCAAACACAAAGTAAGGGTATTTATTAGTCACTCTTTTTATATATCTTGTAAATTATAAAAACATGTTTGTTTATACTAATTTATGCCACATTTAACTTAGCGATAATTATTTAATAACGAACTATCTATTATTCGAATGAATGGTTAGAATGGTGACACAATATAAGCACTAGTAAAATTACGTAATCATAATGGTCCTTCTTGATCTAATGTATTCACAATCACGAGATAGTACAGTTCATCTTTAGAAAATATATGTGTAATCTATGTTTATGGAAAATGTCGATTATACATTGATATGATCACTGTTTTGTTGCTTAATGTTGTTCAATGTCATGAGTGGAATTAAGGTAGATCCAGACTTTTAACAAATTGTTTCAAACAAAATTTTTTCTAATTTGAACAGTTATAAAAACTTATAAATTTACTAAAAATGTCAAAATAATTTAACACAATGAAGCATAATCTCATTATTTATTAAGTTATATTAATAAATAATGAGATTATGCTTCATTGTGTTAAAATACTTTGATTATTTGTTAAAAGAAAATATATGTGTTATCTATGTTTATGGAAAATTAGTATTCGCGTAAAATCGTGAGTAGCACATCTTGCGGATTTTTAAATCTTGTTTTTAGTTTTTGGACAGATGTAAACTAAATGAAACTATGAAAATAAAATCGGCGTTCGTGATTTTATATTCTTGTGAATTGATGCAAAACGGTTTATTCGCAGAAATTTGTACTCGCGTTAAATAAGTAATCTACAGTATTTTACTAGAAAAAAAGGTTAATGATAACCTAACAACAAAAATATATGATAAACGTGATGATTTTAATTTTTCCATCGTCAACTTCACTTACTTATGTAGCAATATACCATCATCACCTGCTTATGGAGTTTATGTCTCTCGGCTCATTCATAATGCTCTACATACGAACAATTTATTAAACGGGGAAAGCTACTTACAAACAATTTGCTGGAACAAGAATATCAAGAACCTCGATTAAAATCATCTTTACGCAAGTTCTATGTTCGCTACATTGACTTTGCCAGCAAGTACTATGTTTCATTAGGACACATGCTGGATTTTTGAGATGATTAACAGTTTGTTATTGTCATTTTTCACTGTATTAATCGCTGATTTCAGCAAAGCTATAACCGGGAATTTATCACGCCGTTTAAAAGAAGAAACGGACACGAATGACACTGAAGTTACTTTAATTGTGGAAAACATTTGGTAATTTCTACTTTGTTTTAGGACAAGGGATGCTGAGATGTGGTGCGTCAAATGTGTACATAAAACCTGAGTGTGTCTGTTCTTTCTATAACGTGTATGAAGCAACCTTGTATCACCAGTATTCATCTTGTCCACATGGCGAAGAATCAGATGTCGTCACGAAATTAAAGTGTACGTTAGATGTCGTATAGGTTACTTATCATAATTTAGTCACAAATAGCATGAAATTTACCTTTAAAAAATGATTAGAACAGACAAACCATGTGCTTTATCCATTGCCTTCTTTTAATAGGTCCAGATTGCAAAATATACAGCTTGGATAATAACGGGCCCTGTATCAACGGAGGCAGGCTTGCATGTAAAGGAGATGAAGTTGTTCCCCATATCACATGTGAATGTCCACCCAACTACCAGGGCAAGTTCTGTGAGGAAAAAATGGAAAATGTATTAAGCATAAGTATTTTTAACCTTTGGCATACTTCTTTTAATTTTTATTTGAAGATAATACGTTGCACAAGAGCGTTGTGATTTTAGGATCTGGGTCATATAAGGTTTCGTTTTTATGTACGAATATATTCTTATATATCATCAGGTGACGAGACTGTGTGATAAAATATCAGCTTTTTCAGCAATAAGGATGATAAACTGTGATTCAACAAAACGTGACTGTGTAACATACAGCAGGACAGGGAAGTACGTTTACAAGTGTAAGGAGACTGACTCGTCACAGGATAGACAGGGTGGGTCAGGAGTAAAACTCCAAAAATAATATCATCAATTCGAAATGAATACGTGGTATCACCTAACTTTACAATTTATATTACTTATTGTTTAGACCAAGCGATATTAATTATTTGTTATTTTAATAACAAAAAAGTAATGATCCCTCTTTTAAAAAAAAATTAGCCTAGAAAAACACAAAGGTCACAAAGCAAAGGATTTTAGTATTACATATGATTTAAATTTTAAGCACATTTTCAAGTGATGGTATTGATTGTCACACGTATTTTGTTACAAAATGGGATGTGATCACTGATTTTAATAAAACGTCTCTAAACTTCTTCAATTATATAGTCATATAAAATATAATGTTTTAAAATTAATGAATAAATTTTGATAAATGTGTATGCTAAACCGGATACTTTTCATTTTCGGAATGTAGTAAAAAAGGGTTTTTTTCAGTTTAAAGGCCGAGGTTTTTAACCGGTCGGTTTACCTCAAGTAAGTTCAGGTGGGGGTGGAGCCTATATTGAAAGAGGTGTGAAGCCCCGAGGGAAACACGCTCGCTTGTGTATACATGTCTATATACACGGGGTATTAAAGTGCTCTCAACATAGTTTTTCCGATGATCTAAAAAAAAATATCGTATTTATATGTACTTATAAAACAAATTGTCGATCATTGAAATGAATATAAATGCATGAATAACCGCGTGCGACATAGGCAAAATCTTTCGTTTGATTAAACAAGTTTCCGACGGGATTTACTGAGAATATATGGTGATGTTTTGTGCATTATACGATTATCCCACCGTGCTCAAATACTAAAGCAACATTGCAACATACGCTTGTAAAACTTCTCCGATCAGCTGCTAAATTAAAGTGCACAATAATTCTAACAGCTGCGCATGTACCAGAGTTGTTTGTACTTGTTTCTCTTCCGGTTTAGGCTCGTGAATTTTCTGAAAGAAATTTGATAACAAACGATATAAATCGTGGATGCAATATTTGATTTAATTTAATTATTTATTCTCAATTATTCACAAACATTTTTATTAATAAACGACGTTTTCATGGATGCATGATCGGCGCCACGTGATTTTGACAGACTAGGCCTTTAGGTGATCAGCGCGTTTGGTGTGGTTTATAAATCAAGTACATGTGCGAGTAAATTTTTATTTCATATCGTTTAATATTTCTTTTAATTATAGTGCTAGTAGATGACGATTTATCGTCACGGTATGCATCAAAAGACAAAAGTTAATTGCACCATCGTCGCGAGCGCTAGACATGGTATACACAGAACGAGTAAACGAATGTCAATCATTTTCTTACATCCAATCAGGGGCCTCAATTTAGTTGATTAACAGGGGTACACTGACCAGGTAAATTTGAAGGCGGTGCTTATTTCCTCGGTCTTTAACACAAAAGTAACGGGAGTCAACAGTCATTTACATATATCTACTATTGTAATTCAAGATACAATAAATCGATAAACTCATCCCCTACTAGTATTCAGAACAGGTTATATCACCAATTTAGTTTGAATTGCTTATTACCCTTATTAGAATAAGTGATATTACATTTTTTTTATACATGAAATCAATAATTCAAATTAAATAGATTATACATCTAATAAAGTATCACATATTTAGTCGAAAAGACTATATCACCAATTCAAACTAAAAAGGTAGTACCACCTATTCAAACAAATGAACCACCTATGTGAGTAGGTAATATTACCAAATCAAAAGCTGAATAAGGGATATACCTGTAAGCCAAATAGATGAAATCACTTATTGGATAAGTGACATCACCTTTGGGTCATTTTGGGTGATATCACGTTATTTCATTGTATACTTAAACGGTCTATCATGTATTCGAAAGGTAAAACATCAAAGGTTATGTTGCCTTAAGTATTACTGAAAGGTCAATTGCTAGGAAATGCGAACATTTAGTAAAGTTATAAATATCTTAGATAAATATTCTCGTATACACGTTCACAAGTTTATGTTTTGTATTGACAGGATTACCTTTATGTATTGATACAGAGGACGTCAAAGATAGCCCTGGCGTGAGAACTAGTACTAGTACTAGAACTACCATAACAACAACAGAATCCAATCAAAAGGATCATTTCATTGCC
This sequence comes from Magallana hongkongensis, assembly GCA_016163765.1. Lineage (NCBI taxonomy): Eukaryota > Metazoa > Mollusca > Bivalvia > Ostreida > Ostreidae > Magallana > Magallana hongkongensis. Next base: position 4,397,197 of record WFKH01010931.1, on the reverse strand, counting down.
GGAGTCCAATCAACTACGCCTTCTCCAGCTGTGATAGTGTTTTTAGTGACGTTACAGTTGTGTTGTTCAAATGCTATTATGTTGAACTTGTTTAATATTTACTAATTTTTTAACCGGTCACCAGAAGATGGTTGGTTATACGATATGTGCGTTTCTACGCTGCTTTTATGAACGTCTAGTTCAATCCGACGTGTTGGTCTACGCAACGCAGCTTCTCTCTGATAGACCGTGTGGTTGAATGCGCCCAGTTATAAATATGTTATTTATATAAACATTTTTAAAATGGCTAAAAGGAACTTGTGTGGGTTACGTGTTGAGTATGCAATCCTGTTGTTATTTCAGATCATTGTAATTAGAACAAAGTTTTGAAATTCTTTTTCCCCCAACATTTTATCTATAGGATCAATTAAAATTTCATGCAAATAATATATGAGATATAAGTGTGTGTATATATACATTAGGTTGATACATGCAATTTTGTCCAAAGACTGTAAGAGGATGTTTTATGTAATGTAAACTATTGATTTTTTTAATATGAAATCAATTAATTTTTAAGTTGTTTTGCAATTGATTTATGTCTGGAAAAGCAAATGGTATGTGGCCATTTTTTTTTACGATTATGTCTTTTTAGACGGGGTCACGTGACTCCGTCTATTAGTTTACTGTCAGCCGAAGTCTCAAACCGGAAAGCACGCGTAGAACACATGAATTGAGTCTACGCGTAAGAAAAGAGTGAGAAAGTTTTCATAAATTTCAGTAAATATATATTATAAAAAACACGCATCAAATCTCTTAAAGTCCTCTATGTATAAACCAAATTCTATGAAGAAAACAAACAAATAGTTTTATTGTTCAAAATATTCTTGTTCGGATTAGGTAGTTGTAGCGATTTGTGGAATGAGTTACGTAACTGAATGCACAACCCCGTTGACGATTCAGTTGGTGGATGAGCTGATTTATTAATAGAAGGTGTTGAAGATTGAATCGATAGTAAAGTTCACAAACACAATGTGCTATTTTTGAAAAGTTGTGAATTTTATTTTAACAATCTATCACCTGAATACTACCGAACTTCATGCGCGAGCCAAAGTTAAAATCTGAACGGGTTATACACAGCTGTCTTACATATTAAATAGGTTCTCAATTGGCTTCCAGTCTACTTGCGGTATGACAGCTGTTCATCTCTAAAGGAATTTTGTTCATAGAAAATAATAACATGTCTGATTTTGCCTTCTCGTTCATTGACTCTTTAGTTAACTAAACTGAATTTAAATTTTGAACAATGCATTGTAAGCAAAATCTATATAATTATATTATACATTTTGGGTGACCAATACATCAAACAATATGTACAATCCTATCGATTGAAGAACCAAGTTAAATGTTAATTTTCATGCTGTCCGGCTTAGTTGAAATATATTTTTTTTTCATGTTATGAGACATATGTTTATTTTCTATATTTTATAACGTACAAAACCAGTCACATTCGTGATTAAAAAACGTTCTTTATCAATAGCTTAATGTCTATCATCAGAAACTCAGCTGATCTATTTCCAATCGGTTAATATCTCACACCAATATTAGACCCATGAATTCAGAAATAATGCATGTTTGTTATGTTTTAAATTCTTAATTAACCGTGTGGGAGTACATGTAAAATAGAAAAAGTACTTGCCTCCATTTTAAGAGGATATAAACTCATAGTTTATATCGTAGTTTTAAAGTCTGATTTACAAATCCTTTATTGTAGCTCTTCGAAAAAAATTCAAATTAAATCGCTTTCGAAATGAAGTTCATTTTTTCAAAGACACACATGAAAATTTGCGCTTAATAGACGAGAGTGTATTGAAAGGACACGAATCCCTAAATTAACAATTTAAATTTAGCATACAATAAACATTGCTTTATCAATTGTCAGTAAAACATATTACTGCCGTGTGAATATTTTTCTTATACATGAAACCTTCTCTCTTTCAATAGCACTAATATAAGTGACTGATCTGAACATTCTACTTATTTTTTTCTAACCAGTCCTTTAATTGACTTACATGTATCTCTGTACATTTATCCGTTAATGTCTTTATCATTATGTTGCTTTATTTTTAACGACAAATATAACAGCCAATCAGGAAATGTCTACCCCAAAGTATGACGTGATTCATTCACTTCCGGTCTCCATTTTCTAGTTTTATCGATTTGAAAGCAATAGACTGAATTCGGAGTATGATTTTCAATAAAAGGAACGGTTGTATCGTAATTCGTGATGCACGAGTTTACGCAAAGAATTTCAGTGCCTTTAAGTAACAAAACGGTTTCCTGTATAAAAGGCAGCACAAACATTTGTAATATCTTGAAAAGTAACTTATTGGCATAGCAAATCATAACAATCAGTATTTTATTTTACTCTCCACGCAAAGGAGATTCAAATGGTAGGTTTGGGGCGATGTAGGCAAAAATTGCCAGGTCAGATTTTTTTCAAATTTGAAATATTTATAGGTTTTATTCCAAAATCAAATATCAAAGTTTCAGAAAAATTGAATTATAGGAAAAACTTTGCTTATTTGTTTTGTACTACCTTTAGATAATTTTCTTGAAACGCTGCCATAAAATCGTGTCAGATAAGCTGATCTAAAATATCAAAATGGCGACCGTGACGAACCGTATCATTGTTATAGTACTTGGAATAATCTTATAGTAAAAAGAAATATTTCTAATGTCAGGTGCCTGTGTTTGTTATCGGTATACAGATGTAAACTTTGTTCGATAATTCAGCAGTTGGAGAGTTTTCGGAGTTTTTATAAACCTTGTATAACGGATACCGACTTGTAGATTTTCTCTTCGATCACAAAATTAAATAAATCTAATAATTTAATTTATCTGCCTATAGTATGTCCCAAGTTATTGCTTCCATCACTTTTTGATGATTTTTAATAAAAATACACGTACCTGTGAAAGAAGTACGGTTGAAATCGATAAAATGTAAAATATCCACGATATCTTCATTGACAAATTATCATTTTTCACTCATAAAAATTTACAGAAACGAAAATAAATTTCTTACGGAGATTTATAATGGGAAATGTTTACATCTTTTCTCCATTCGGAAGTTCTCGGGACACCTCGCGCAATTTTTCAACATTATCATCCGGGCTTATTAATGGCTGATGCAATGCAAAATCCTCGTAGACGTTCTATTTTGGGATGTGTATTGAAACCTGAAGCGGTAGAGGGGACGTTTCAAAACAGATTATCTGGACATTTTTCATATTAGTGGATGAACGTAGTTTGAGCACAAAGGTTTTTATTATTATCGAAATATGAAGCTAAAGTGGTGGAAGCAAAAACTCGGGACAGAGTATAGAGATAATTGTTTTGATTTTCCCGCTTAGTTGTAGTTTTTAAAAAATTTTCTTGGAGGTCTAATTTTACATAAAATACCGTCGTGTCAATTTTCTTAAATTATTAAGGACAGTCCCGACCTGGATTTAGTAAAGATTTTAGACAAAGTATCAGGCAATTGCAAAAAGCCGAATTTTAACAAAGATTGATTTCTTGTTTAATACACATGTAAATGATAATCATTTCTTTAATGTAGTTTATGATTTGGAACAATAAAAAAAAAAGTGGTAGTACTATAAGAAATTTTAATAATGGAAACGGAATAAAATAATAATATGTTTTACGGTGCTATCGTGGCGAGCGCTGCAAGAATTAAAAATACCTTGCATCATTGTCAACTTGGTGATATTTTGACAGTTATATATCAACTAACATCAAAGAATTTTTAAGAGAGAGAGAGAGAGAAAGAGAGAGAGAGAGAGAGAGAGAGAGAGAGAAAGAGAGAGAGATATCATATTTCTAAGTTTAAAACATTTCTTACAAAATACATAGACTTGCTTCCCCTAAAACCTTTCTTTACTTTTGGAGAAAATTGATCAGTCTGTAAAATGTAATTTGTGTTTTAAAAAAAGTTACATGTAAGTGTATTACATGTATTTTTCTTTTGTAAAAGGAAATCTAGCGCGAGATCACTGTGACGTCACACGTTCAAATCTATAATTATTCACTTGTTTGTACGTATCTCGACTCAATACGAAGGAATGGAAGTATGTAAAAAATCTCTTGAGTGTCACCAAAGCTTGTGCGCTACTCAAAACCTTTCTTTAAACCTCAAGGCACCGTTAATTACGAGGTAAATGTTAGCCATTTTTTGGCATAGCACCACGGGATGAAACATTAGAGAGCATTATGGGACATAGACAAAAATATTTTTTTCGATGAATCTGTAGGTTTAGCTCGTTCTTTTTCCCGCGCGCACTGGTTCTTAGAGCTCGCTTCACTCACTTTATATCAGCATCTACCTTTCATTCAACCAGTGGAACATAATGAATGTATCGAAGTATTTGTGTAATATCTAATGGTATAAACAATAAAGCAGATTGATACTTTTCATGTTCATACCATCATCAGTATGCAGCATACAGAATAAGAACCGTCCATTCATGTTTATCATAAACCTCGCCATACATTGTCTGTCTATCGTCTAGTTAAAATATTTCGTATTTCATTTGTTTTTGTGGTTTCTTGTAATGTAAGTTATTTGTTCATATCTAGAATTATTCGTATTTCAATTTAACATGAAAGATAATTATGAAATTATTTAAAATGCTCAAGTTCTTATGATGAAAAGAAATGTATTTCTCTATTAGTTTGTATTGACATTATCGCTTTTAAAACCAGGAAAGATAATGTGGTTTTTTCTAATTAAATTACCCTTCTTTGTAAAGCTGGACTGGGAATTCAAAGGTCTTACCTTTCAAAAAAAGTGTTAGATCGGGGTTTTTTAAATCAAAATTTACGTCATTACCACTCATAACCTATAGTATTACATTTGAGAAACAAAATGCAGTGCATATGTACATATGACAATTGTTATTATATTTCCTAATTTAGTGCAATTGAAAACGTTTAAAATTTTGCTTTGAAAGAACCTGAAACATACTATGTACTAGGCAGAGTATCCAAGGTCGACGAAAAGAGATAAAGACGAGTAGTTATAGTTCGAATATAGACTGGGAAAAAGAAATCAAATTCCAAATAAACTAGGTGATTCTTGACAGGGTTTACACATTTCTATTTAACGAAGTATATAGACCGAAACTTTCAAGTTATATTACTACATGGCGTTAAACAGATCTAAACGAGGTCATGGATCAGAACTTATGAATTGCATGCACTTTGCGACATGTTATCGTTATCCAAGTTTGTCAAAAACAACTTCATAAAAATAGATCCCTCATTGTCGAGTACATAGATAAAATTAGAACCTTACGGAATACAAAAGTATGTCAGGGATATGACTGACATATCTATATAATCTATATAATCTCTCTCT
>WFKH01010931.1:4374679-4387590 GCA_016163765.1 Magallana hongkongensis | reverse complement strand
ATATATATATATATATATATGAATGAAAACAATTTCTTAGATGGAGGTGTAAAATACTGAATATTGAATTTATCACGGTTTTTTCGTATTAAATTGTTCTTATCTTGTTGTTTTCGAAAAGTTAATCTGTTTCCTAAACAGAAACATTTGTGAAATCATGGGAAATCCAAGTTGACTTTCGTTTCTCAAAAATCTTACCTGTCAATATCAAATTAGTTATCCCTAAATGACCCTTGATAAATTGAAACTATGATTTAACCATTTAGTTTCGTGGGGGCCAATTTTCATGAATTGTAGATTTTTTTCTTATTCTTGGAGATTTCGTGGACGTTATTTTCGGTTTCAGTAAGAAGATTACCCTTTTTTAAATTTATTTTTGCTGAGGACGTAAATTAGTGGGGGAGGGCTACCCACAAATGCCACCAAACTAAGCCATCACAAATGCTAATTATCCACAGTATCGAATAGAAATAAAACGGTCTAATAAAGTCACCTTACCCATCCTCCCCGTGACAGCTTTTTCATAAGGTCCTATTCCATCGCTTCTACCTTCCTCCATCTCTAGCTTCATCAATTGCTTATCCCAACAATTTCACCCAGGCTGAGACCGCTCAAGTCCTGTGCTTCTCCTCCATGATGATTATGCTTGGTCCATTTTCAACCCCCCCCCCCCACCCCCTTGGATGCCATGTCATTGCAATGGTATATGTCTTAGTGTTCTCCATTCGTGGCAAGAGGGCACGGAGATGGTAGGTTAGGCGAGGTGACTATATTTAAACGTTTTGTTTCTTGTTGACTTTTAGATTTCTATTGCTCGTAAGTTTCACTTATTTGAATGAAAACACTGAAATCCCTTTACTCTTCTGGAATATACATTATATATATAATAAAAGTATTTAAATTATGGTAACATAATTTAGGAGTATGCGTAACGCTTATGTTTATGAATGGTTCACGCAACAGAAATTGGTTATTAATATAACATTTGAAGTTTTATATTATATGTATGCTAACTATATGTTTAGTTTTTGCACAAACTATGAAGACGGCAACAAAGAATGCAAGATTAAGTTATTTCAAACTATACAGGAAAGAGAAAGGATCAGCTCTATTTAAAACTTGTTTAACTAAGCAACTTGCTTTCTATCTACATGTTGTAACGTAAAACGAACAGATCAATGCAGCCTGTCCGGGACGAAGACCTATTTTGAGTTCTCTCCTCTTATTTAAATGTTCATCTTGCAATGCATGGGCTTTTTTATAAGCAAACGACATATCATTTGAAAAAGACCTAGATTTTTTTTCTTCTTTTATCAATTGTGTATATCTTCTTGTTTTTCTTTTTGTTTCATAATATCTGGACAGTGAATTGATATACCATCGATCAGTTACGTTGTTTTATTTAGTAAAGAAACGTACAATATTAGTAAAAGGCCTAACTTCCATTTTTGTATATTTAAAACGAAAATGCAAATAACTAGACACCATACATAAATTAATATTAATCTACAATGCACCGAGTTCAACAAAAAATGTATAGCCAAGATTAAAGATATGCATGTAGTTAGTTCATCAGTCATGCCCCCACAGACTTCTATGAGGATGTCTTTAGTAGTGGATATATGACTTTGCATCTTCAGAAAGGTTAGGTATTTTCTTTTATCTTGATTCTCTATCATCTGGATTTTTCATAATAAAATTTCAAATGTAATAATGTAAAAGTATTCTTTATCATTTTATTCTTAAATTTTTTTTAAGGTATGTTGGTAAGCAAACAAGTCTTTGTTAACTACGTGTAGAAAACTTTCTCTTTCTAAAGATATTCATTTTTTGACAATATATTTTTTGAATACTTACATTATTCATTGATTTTATGTTGGTCAAACGCATTGTCTTTGCCCATTTTCCTACATATTTTAGTTAAATACATGGTCGTTGTAATCTTATAAACACTTCTTAATACACTTACTGACATTTATTAAATCTTCAAAATACACTTACTGACATTCTTCAAATCTTCAAAAACTACTCAAAATGGTGTCGAGATAATTGGTGATTGTAGATCAACGTGTTAGTAAAATTCCTGAATAAAAGGATTGAAATTGAGTCCTATTATGAAAAGAAATTTTGAATTATCAAGTATATATCAAGTGATGGTTGTGCTTCTTACTTACATTTCTACTTGAACTGTATATTGTACAACCAATTTCACTTAATTACAATCATTAAAAGTGCGTTTGCTTGTTTTATTATTTGCTGTCTTAAAACCTACAAAACAACAAAGGAAAACTTGAAATTCATGATAATCGTGTATCAGATGATATAAGGAAAATAGTTGTTTTTCGATCTGCAATACACTATTTTTAATGCAATTGCACTGTTTCAACCGCATGCGTTGTTGTGGCGGCGGCATGTCTTTGATGCCGGCGAAGCGACCGGCTGACTGAGTCTAGCGAGCTGCTGACGTAAACTTTGACTCTCACCAAGTGGGAAAATCGACGGTATTTTGAAACGAGCTCTAAGTATTCCCTAACTTTTTCTTGCCAAGAACTACAGCGCTTTCTCTTTCACTTTGATAGTTTGATAATAGGAATTAGGTAAGGTACCTTAACTATCAAAAGTTACAAACGACCGACAAATACTTAAAAGGACGTTTGGATTGGATTTATAAAACATGCATTCTGGCAAAATCTCCAGTGATTCTTAAAAAACGTGGTGATCGAGACGTGAGCAGCTCGTCAAGGTCAAATTGTTTTTAGAGCAATTTTAAGGGGTTTGGTTTTTTTATCCGGGGGGGGGGGGATGTGTGAAATGGTTTTCTTAAAATCACAGTACAAAGCCCAAAAGAATAATTTCGGTGCAGTATCAAAGGCTCTTATTCTTGTGGTTTAAATTAGAAAAAGACAAACACAAATAATCAACTTAAATTGGTCTGATTCTCTAATATTAAATTAAGTTTTTTTAACTTATAATTACATTTTATCTTAACAAAATTGTCATTTCAATTTCAGCGATGGCATCTAGAAAAATATGAAAACACTCGTCTATGCTGTCATTGGCCTTTGGATTTCTTCGTTGGCAGTACAACAATCGGGTAGGCAGCATTAAAGGAATTAAACAACAATTAATTTATCAATACAATAACTTAATATGAGCTTTCAGCACTTAATATATAACTTTAACGACTTTAGATTGATCATACCATTAAAAGAATAGCACAATCCAAAACGATTTCGTTTAATTCCTTTGTTCTTAATTTATACTGGTACAGAAGGATTGGGATATTGAGAAAAAAATACTATTTTTATACTGGTTGAATATCGATTGTTAAAAAGAGGAATTATGAATGAACAAACACGGTCTTGATCATAGTACCTAAAACATTCCCCCCAAAAGCATTTGGAAATGTTACTTTAAGGCAATAATCATAGTTGACCAATTATATTAGCCTGTGAAAAAGGTGCTAGATTCACACGGCGCGTGCGACCGGTCGGGAGGAGATACTTATTCCTCCTAGGCACCTGATCTCACCTCCATTGTAATGGAGGTCCATGTTAGCTAAAGGTTTGAATTTTGACCATCACAAACAAACCCAAGCATTTACGTTTTTCCCTACAGTGAGGTATTCCCGATTTTGACATTAACCTTGATCATGACATGCCCGATTGTGACAAAGAGCAAGCTTTCTTCTCCTAGGCACCTGATCCCACCTCCATCTTTTTAGAGGTCCGTGTTGCTCTGCTTTGAATTTGTATTTTGCTTTATGAATTTTTGAGATGGTTGGCGGTTTGTAATTGTCATTTTTCATTCAGAACTATATGAATTGCAGCTCAGCTCCTAAAGAAAATTATTAAGCCAATGCTAATCTTTTGTTGAAATCTTTACTTATTCCAGACAGACCTTTACAATGTGTGATCATCCAAGATAAACAGGGTTTAACAGTACCGTTTAGTGAGTGGACCTTGAATGCACTTTCTCTCTCTTGTTGCAATAATATGTTTATCTATCCGTAATGAATTTTATGAAAGACATTCAATACAAGTTTGTGTACATACAAAAGAGTTTGAACTTTTGTTAAGATAGCTTCATGTAGGAATTTGATTAATATAAGTTGGGGGGGTTTTTGTAGATCATCCGTTGTTTTTGACTTCCAATATCAAAACACAATGTCAAGTTCAGGGGTCAGGTAACTACAAAGAAGAATACTAGAGTATATAAAGCAATATCTGCTGTATTTCTAATATATTTTTTATATTTTAAAGGTTCCCTTTTTTGCGCTAGTCAAAATTATCTAACGTATAAAAATTGGCTTGTAGTCATTTTGCTATGAATATTAGTTATTTACAGAAGATAATTGTTTAAAATATTTAGAGAAAAAATATATGAGCTTGATTTACTAGATTGATTCCGTATTTTAAAAATACATGTAAATATGGCGTAGAGGAACAAAGCTTTTTAGATACATACCAGCATCAAATACATGAAAGATATATGGAAGACGAAAAACACTTAGTAAGTTCTTCTTTGTTTCAGGACAAGGGCTGCTGAGATGTGGGACGTCAGATGTGTACATAAAACCTGAGTGTGTCTGTTCTTTTTACAATGTGTATGAGGCCAAATACCAAACCATACCTCTTGTCCACACGGAGAGAAATCAGATGATGTCACAAAACTAAAATGTAGGGAAATAAATAAAAAAACCATAAGACCAAAGTTCTAACGTATTATCAATATTATTAATATAACATTTTGAACAAGGAATAGCTGTGCTTTACATTTATATGAAAATCGCTTAATATGTTCACTTATTATAAAGTTAGATGTATGTCTGATAATGTGTTGATTTTGTATCAATTTTTGTGTCTTCCAATGCAAGTGTCGGAAATTTACTGAGAAAACCTCTGTTTAAAGGATGAAAATACGTGACAATAACAAGTAACGCTTCTTTGATATTCATTGACAAATTGTCCATATCTTGATTTTTAGGTCCTGATTGCTTGATGTATAGCTCGAATAGAAATAGATCTTGTATCAATGGAGGTAATCTAATTAACATGTAAAGGTAACGAAGTGGCTCCTATTATTAATTGTCAGTGTACACCGAACTACAAGGGGATGTTTTGTGAGGAAAAATTAGAAAATTTACGTGGTTTTTCTTCTTTCTCTGCTCCTCTATTTGTGAATATAAGGATAAAAAATAATATCTTCATTCAGAGTTTATTTATTACGTTTAGCTTAAAAATGTGCATGTTCTATATTCATGAAAATCAGGTAACGAGAACATGTGATAGAACTTCAATCTAATCAACATATGGCCTGCCAAGTTGTGAATTAATAAGAATGGCTTGTGTTACATACAGTAGGAATCGTCAGTACGGTTACAAATGTCAGAAGACCGATACATCCGGTGAGAAGAGGTGAGAGCAAACAAGTTACATTTAGCAGAACGTCACTTTTAAAGAATATATCCGTGTGTTTGTTAATGAAGCAATCTTCATTCTTACAGGATTACCGTTAAGCGTTGACACAGAAGATGCCACACAATTACCTGTAAGAGCCCCGATATACCCGAAAACGATGAATCTCACTGAGCCGGATCATTGTTTACCTTCATCTGCAGGAACACATATGTCCATATATGTTATAATATATATTTCACTGACGTTACAATTGTGAGATCTTAAAGTAAAGTGTATTATAAACATTGGATATATTGTGCCCAATATAATACAAAGCATCCATAATTTTATTTGTTATTCAACAATCTTCGTACAATCTTTAATGGATCAGCGCAATTTTCTTTTAAAATTGTAGATTTTAATACATTTAGTATATATCAGAACGAAACTTTTCAAATGATTTAATTTGTATTTTTAGAACCCTTACCCAAGATTTTATTCTCCAAAACCTCTTAGCAAGTTTTAGCGTAAACCTTCAGTTATTGAGATAGAAATGTCACCCCTGCGAATGTGTTCAGAATGTTTTCTTTATCGTTACTAAGTATGTAATAAATCCAGAGGTGCTCGAATGAAAGTTCACGAGACTTCCCCGAGATTTGCTCAGTTCCTGTGAAAATTTGAGCGGAAGTGTTCGGATAATATTCTCAAAATACGTAAGTACAGGCCGTTTTTGATATCACATCATACTTTGATGTATGTTAAAACATGAAAATCTATCAAGATATATGTCTTATTTCATCATCTAGTGGTTATTTATACTAAACGATGATATTCAGAAAAGAGTTATCGTTCGTGTTCAACCACTCTACACGTGATTGAAAATGTAAACATTGGGTTGCTTGATAAAATCATAGCCACGTTTTATGCTTGGTGTGTGATACCATGCTTTTTAAAAAATTAATTGATGTCTGTTTTGTATAAAAACTTAGTTTATCGAGCCATTTTCAAGTAACATTCTGCATAAAATAGTATAATCTGTTTCATTATTGATGCTATTACTAGGTCAGGCGCGGATCGAAAATTATTTCTTAGGGTGGATCGCTACTAAGCATGTTAATTGTTGCAACAGCATAAAAAACCTTAAATTTTCTATTGTCACATTTATTTCTAGAACTTATTTTATCCACCAATTAATGAAGGTAAAGTCTAAAATCAATAAACGTCTAGATTTAATATTTGATTACGAGTACCTTGATTCTAGGAAAAAGACTCTAAACACGAGGCACGATTTTTACTGCGAAACAGAAAGGGTCAATAAAACCACATGGTCTAAATTTGAATGACAATAACATTCGCAGGGGTGAATGTGTAAGATAAAAATAATTTTCATGCCGAAGAAAATAAAATTGTAAATTTGTTATGAAATCAATTCAATATGTAAAACAATGACGAAGCATAAATTGCAAGAAGTAAGAAAATTAAACATTATTAAACACTAATTTGATTTTGTGATAGCATCCTTGTAGGGTATATAAAGAACATTACGTATACATATTCTGAGATGTAAAGTCGGTCATTTTCGAAATCTATCGTAATTGTATACATTATTGAAAAGTAAGCTCTCATTTGTATTAACTCGATGTACATTGTCACTTGTTTGTATTGTAAAATTGAGTTCAATCTGTAAAGGTAAACGGAAAAGAATTAATGAGGAAAAGATTTTGCTTATTTTATTTCCAAATTTTCCTTTTTTGAAGGAATAGTTGGTGTGACGTCAAAATCAATATTTTTTTTCTTGTTTTTAATACAAATGAGTTCTACATCATGTCAACCTCCAGAAAATGCGATTTCTCCAACTTCAAACGTTTATTTAAGCTTTATAACGTATTTTATTTTCAAACCAGCATGACTACATGTCATAATCTAAACCACTTTATTAAAATAAATAAATTATGTTTTGACTTTCCTCCTCCTTTAACTATAATATGATATACCATTAAATTTTCCAAAAGAATGATAAAGAATTTCTGTAAGAATAAAAAAAATATATATAGATTCGAGTAACGTGCAAAAATTATGTGTAGTGTTTGGAGATTTGACAATAATGGATACGATTGAATAAACTTTTTTGGTTAAGATTGGTCTGGTAGTTTCTGAGGGGAGTTATTCATATCCTTTTACATGAGATTATCAATCTCAACTCAGATATGGCCACGATTTTGCTATATATTACAGTGCTACTGCTGGCTGTCTTTAACACCAAATAATGTCTGGCAATTGTAAATGAGTATTGGTTTTTGTGAAATAAAAGATTATTGAAGTACAATTGGTACGATCGGTCCGCCATGAACATGACCGAAATGGAAAGGGGGAAGGAGGAGAGAAACTGCTATACTGTAGGCGTTTCATGCGGGTAATCGGGCCAAATGAATTTATGAATTTATGTCACCTTTGACAAATAAATAATTTTTTTTTCGTTTTTCGTGTTAAGCAAATCAATTTGTTTAATTTCAAATGGTGTAGAATCATCATAAAGGTAGGGAAATATGTGAGGTTACACCATTCATAGTTTGAGCAAGGTTTGTGGCTTGGCAGACAATTTATAGAATTTTTACACATGAAAATTCTTAGAAGACAACCGCTCCAAAACTTAATGCAACTACAATTAAAATACAAAGGGTTGCCATCTAGTGAAATTTATGTCAACTGGATTGTTTATGAATTCATTTAGATTGATTCAACCTATGCGTCATTATTCAAGACAAAATTTTTATCTAAGTGCTATTCGGTAAATGAGCTCTTCTATAAAGAAGTGATTTAATAAAAAAATAAGATTTTTTTTCGATTCGCGACTACTAAAAAATCCGAATTCATTGTACATTATAATTCAAACCAAAGCAGATACATAATTTATGTGTTTCTTGTAACCTCAGCAACAAATAATATCTAAAAGATTGTTTCACCAATTAAAAGACTACATGCTTTATGGGGCATTCTTTTTGCTTCAAAGATTAAAGTTCAAAAGAAAGCATCAAATTAGGGCAAAAGATAGTAAAAAAAATTTGTAAAAAAAGAATGCGTCATGTTTTTAGTTCAAAAAATGAACTCCTTGGGAAACGTACAGTTTCCAAGAAAAAATAATATTTTTTATTACATGTCTGAATTACAGAAGTACATCTTTGGATAAGATAAATTGACACAAATGAAACGAACTGAAACTAATCTTTTAAAAATTTGTTTCATTTACCTGGGGAAAATCAGACAGACGGGGCTTTTACAAGATTATCCATATTAACCTAGTTTATGTTTTTATTATCTCTTATCAGTTTGTTTCTTTTCATTACGTCATAAAATTCTCCCCAGTGGAAAACCCAAAATGTTATATCTCATAAAAATGAATTAACTTTCATGATCTATCAGGTGTTGTATACAAACATTTAAAATACTGAGTCAGGGAATTCATGCACCAAATCTTAAAACAGCAAGTAATAGTTTCAACATTCTTGAATATCTATCTTAAGTACGAAAAACAAAAATATGGTAAAGAACAAATAATTAATTAATTAATAATTAATTAATTAATTTTTTTTCACAGTAAAGGGAAAATTGTTAGTTTAAAGTCAAATAAATATAAATTATATTCCTAATTTATAGTTTAACATTATTGTATAAAATGCGTCTTTTTGTCTATTTTATCTTTTGTTTATATTTTAGATCGCAATTTGTTATATTTCACGTAGTCTGTTGGTAAAGATTAACAAAAAATCCAGATCTGCGAGAATACTCCCTATCTTAAAAATTGTTTTCAAAAGAGACATGCAGGTGTTAGTGTTAGCTGCATTCTATCATAAAACTGTATAATATTGTCTAACAGTTTCTCTTTTATTCCAATTAATAAATGTACCGAATGCAAATGCTTGATTTAAATAAACAACGATATTGATAGGTTTCTTGATCTCCATCGACTTCTTTATTCAACCAATCAGAAATTTATACAACGGTTACCGTATATTGAACACATGTGGTATTTAATAAGGGTCCAAGAGAAGATAAATCTGGCAAACTTGTAAGATAAATCAAAAGGTAACAAGTTTAGCCGCGCTATTTTTATGTGAATTACCAACAAGAAATTTAAAGTTAAAAAAACCCCTGCAAAATCTCAACATAAAAAGGAAACACAACGATAAATATTACAAAAGTAAGTAAGTAAAACACATTGTCCTGGGGGGAAAAAAATACAAAAAGAAAAAAGACACCTCAAGACAATAATTGTGAAAGAGTTTTCAAAGAGTGTACGTATTCCAAAAACTGTGATTAGGTTTAATCCTGAAAATTAGATGCCCGTGAATATTTAACAAACCTTTCTAAGCTCACCTGAGCTGAAAGCTCAAGTGAGCTTTTCTGATCACATTTTTTCCGTCGTCCGTCTGTCCGTCTGTCCGTCCGTCCGTCTGTCTGTCCGTCTGTAAACTTTTCACATTTTGAACTTCTTCTCTAAAACCACTTGGCCAATTTCAACCAAATTTGGCACAAAGCATTCTTATTGTATGGTGAATATAAATTGCAGAACTGAAAGACCGTTCTTTATTCAAAGCGGAGAAAACTTCGAAACTGTAGAAAAAGGGGGGTGCATTTTTAAAAATCCTCTTCTCAAGAACTACTGTGTCAAATTCAACGTAATTTAGCATAGATAATCCTTATGGAAAGGAAAATATAAATTGCAAAAATTATGGGCTAATTCTGTTTCAAATTTGAGTAATTTAAGAAAGTAATAAATAAGACAGAGAGAATGGGGGTAAATCAGTTTAACTTCGGGCTCGATATTTCATATATCGAAAACGAAAGCTCTGTTTGAAGCAGCCATGTTTGACGCGAGTCAAACTGACAAAAGATGAATTTGCTTCACAGTTGTGCAACAGTTTACGCTCGAAGGGAATATTTGAAACATCCAATATATATTTGTGCCGTTTTCGTGAAGTAAATTGAGGTTAAATATTTCAATGCGTTGACTTTTTAACTTGTAACGGTGGTTTTAGCTTGTTTTGATTTTCGTTTCATTTTCGATAATTATACTTTTTAACTTGAGGGGAACTATCGCCTGTATTTTTTAATTTTCACGTATCGAATCAAATATAGACTTCGGTAAATCAGACAGCTGATTGTTTATCTGCGCAAAATGAGCAAAATCTGATGCACTAACAACATATTATAAAATACTATACATTCTATCGGTAATTCGGTACGAATTCTACGTAATGGTTGATAATGCAACGTGTTTTGTTAAGATGCTCGGCATTTTCAGTCTAAACGGAGATTGTTTTCGCCAGAGATGTTTCTTTTGTTTTAATTGTTTACAATTTTCTCTTTACTAACCACATTTGAGTGTCAAGTTTCGAGTGTCAGTTGAATGTAATAAACTCTTGTGAACAAAAAAATTGACTAAAACCTAGCAGAATTGTGAGCTCTGTATCTTGCTTATAATTCCATGATTGACGCTGAAATTTTGATTAATCACTAGAAATGTCTCGCTAAACGTTAAATACTTGTACAGAAAAATTAAAAGGATGTGTTGTTACTACTTTCTTGGGCCCCCTCCTTATACGATGAATCATATGAAACCTAAACCAACTTTGATGGTTTTTCAGACACAATTAAATAAAAACGACCTCTTTAAGACAGTTTAAAACATTACTGTTACGGGGATAAATGTATTATCGCTTTTGAATAAAGATGAAAATAAAGGGTGGGCCTTGGTATAATAGAGTGATATGTCTGTCAATACGTTGCAGTGGCGTCAGAAGCTAATTAAAAGTGGGTGAGGGGGAGGGGGGCTAGACCTTATCAGAAATCTGGACAAGCAAAAAAAAAAGGATTTTGAGTACGGCTATGTTTAACTTTGCAAAAAGTGGGGGGGGGGGGGGGGCTTAGCCCCTCCCCGGTTCCGACGTCTATGCAGAGATTATAATAGCTCTTTAACATATCACATGACAACATTTTTCATTCAAGTGTATTCATCGATCAAGTGAGTATTAGGTTATAAAACGTCACACGAGTTCACACCTGGTAAACAACGATCGTTTATAATGCGGAAGACCAATTAGAACCATTTTAACAAGAGCTTGGACTTTTGGTAGTCGTGTCAAACAGCAATGTGACGTAGGCCTGTCTATTTCATTGCTGGCTACTCAGCCAAGGCTTTTTGAAATCAACTAGATTTGTCTGGCTTTTGAGCTAAATCTACGCAATCTGTGTATATTTCACTTGAAACCAGCGTCATTTTGACCTTGTTTTAATGCAAGAAAAAGATTGTAACGTCCTACCGAAAGTCCAAGGTCTTGTTAAAATGGTTCTAAATTTTTGAATGTTTTTAATTTGAGCGCTTCTTTCACATATAGGATTTTTTAAAAATAAAATACAACTAGTTAGTAGTTAAAGAAAATGTACCTACATGCATGCTCTCATATATTTTGATCGCTTTATAAAGTGAGGGGGGAGGGGCAGAACTAAAATAAAGGGAATTGGAAGTTAACAGTGTACCTCTACCAAACATTTAGTTCTATATATTGCATAGGATCTTGTTTTTGGTAAAAATGGTAATTCATAAAGGTACAATGTCAAAGATTAAGTGTATGAAAATAAGTGTAAAATTTGGATACTTCATGGTATTCTTTTTTTGTTATTCTACCGAGGGGCCATATGGCACAATATCCTTTGAACACCCATATAAAGCCACTGTTGGTCAGGTGAGCGATGTGGCCCCCAGGGGCCTCTTGTTTAATCACAAACAAGGCCGAATAAAAACGATGCAATTTGTATTTAAGAAAGAATAACGAATAAATTTAAATTTTGAATGAAAAATAAATTTTATAACCCTGCAATTATCATGGACTTTATACACAAAAAAGATTCAGAGTTGATCAGATACGATTCTATGATTATTATAAATTTTAATACAATCCTGCGATATTTTTGTATTAGTAAAATGAAAAATATGAATGACAAAAAAGTTTTTCTCGAAATTATTCGCAATCAGTTGATATAAATTTTACATTTCTTTCGTTGTAGATTTTTCATATTTATATGTCTGATTGACCCAATCGTTTTGTAAATGACATGTGGTGATAACAAACAGCGTTCAAATTTTAAAGTTCAAAGGAAAATTACAAAACAGGAGCAGAGCGAACACGGACCTCTTGAAAAAATAGAGATGGATCAGGTGTCATGGAGGAGTGAGCATCCTCTGCTGACAAGTCACACCCGCCGTGTGCTCTTTGTCGTAATTGGGAAAAAACGGAAAAGTCCGTAGACAATAAGGTGATTAATTATGGTCTAACAATTAGTATTAAAAACGTCAGTCAGCATGCGACCCAGTGGAAGGCTGTATTTGCTGACAAGGTCGTTGTATCGACCATAGAACTTACAAAAAGATTACTTCAAACGAGTCTATATAGTGCAGATTCTTAATTGCAAAAATCGTAGCCCCCGGACCTAAACTCCTCCCCCCCCCCCCCC
>WFKH01010931.1:4352498-4369732 GCA_016163765.1 Magallana hongkongensis | reverse complement strand
CTCTTTAACATATCACATGACAACATTTTTCATTCAAGTGTATTCATCGATCAAGTGAGTATTAGGTTATAAAACGTCACACGAGTTCACACCTGGTAAACAACGATCGTTTATAATGCGGAAGACCAATTAGAACCATTTTAACAAGAGCTTGGACTTTTGGTAGTCGTGTCAAACAGCAATGTGACGTAGGCCTGTCTATTTCATTGCTGGCTACTCAGCCAAGGCTTTTTGAAATCAACTAGATTTGTCTGGCTTTTGAGCTAAATCTACGCAATCTGTGTATATTTCACTTGAAACCAGCGTCATTTTGACCTTGTTTTAATGCAAGAAAAAGATTGTAACGTCCTACCGAAAGTCCAAGGTCTTGTTAAAATGGTTCTAAATTTTTGAATGTTTTTAATTTGAGCGCTTCTTTCACATATAGGATTTTTTAAAAATAAAATACAACTAGTTAGTAGTTAAAGAAAATGTACCTACATGCATGCTCTCATATATTTTGATCGCTTTATAAAGTGAGGGGGGAGGGGCAGAACTAAAATAAAGGGAATTGGAAGTTAACAGTGTACCTCTACCAAACATTTAGTTCTATATATTGCATAGGATCTTGTTTTTGGTAAAAATGGTAATTCATAAAGGTACAATGTCAAAGATTAAGTGTATGAAAATAAGTGTAAAATTTGGATACTTCATGGTATTCTTTTTTTGTTATTCTACCGAGGGGCCATATGGCACAATATCCTTTGAACACCCATATAAAGCCACTGTTGGTCAGGTGAGCGATGTGGCCCCCAGGGGCCTCTTGTTTAATCACAAACAAGGCCGAATAAAAACGATGCAATTTGTATTTAAGAAAGAATAACGAATAAATTTAAATTTTGAATGAAAAATAAATTTTATAACCCTGCAATTATCATGGACTTTATACACAAAAAAGATTCAGAGTTGATCAGATACGATTCTATGATTATTATAAATTTTAATACAATCCTGCGATATTTTTGTATTAGTAAAATGAAAAATATGAATGACAAAAAAGTTTTTCTCGAAATTATTCGCAATCAGTTGATATAAATTTTACATTTCTTTCGTTGTAGATTTTTCATATTTATATGTCTGATTGACCCAATCGTTTTGTAAATGACATGTGGTGATAACAAACAGCGTTCAAATTTTAAAGTTCAAAGGAAAATTACAAAACAGGAGCAGAGCGAACACGGACCTCTTGAAAAAATAGAGATGGATCAGGTGTCATGGAGGAGTGAGCATCCTCTGCTGACAAGTCACACCCGCCGTGTGCTCTTTGTCGTAATTGGGAAAAAACGGAAAAGTCCGTAGACAATAAGGTGATTAATTATGGTCTAACAATTAGTATTAAAAACGTCAGTCAGCATGCGACCCAGTGGAAGGCTGTATTTGCTGACAAGGTCGTTGTATCGACCATAGAACTTACAAAAAGATTACTTCAAACGAGTCTATATAGTGCAGATTCTTAATTGCAAAAATCGTAGCCCCCGGACCTAAACTCCTCCCCCCCCCCCCCCCCCCCCCCCCCCCCACCGGCGGGGTTCAAAGTTTAACATAGAAATATATAGGAAACATGTTTAAAAATCTTTTCTCGAGAATAACAATGTTACACTTTTTGAGATCACAATGCAAGAATTCTCAAATGGTGAAAATTGTAAAAGTTGTGACCCCCGGACCAATATTGGGGCCCGGAAGGGGTTCAAAGTTTAACAATAGAAGTATATAGGGAAAGTGTTTAAAATTCTTCTTCTGAAGAACTACAATGCTACAGTTCGTGAGATTACTATGCAAGCATCCTCAAATTGTAAAGACTTCAAATTGTAGAAGCTGTGACCCCCCAGACTAATATTGGGGCCCCAGGCGAGGTTTAAAGTTAACATATAAATATAATTATAGAGGACGTCGACATGTTTGAAAATCTTCTTCTCAAGAACTACAGTGCATCAGTTTGTGGGATTACTATGCAAATATCCGTGGCTATTGGAGATTCTAATTTGGTGAAAATCGTGACCCCCGGACTAATACTGGGGCCCCAAAAGGGGTTCAAAGTTTAACATAGAAGTAAATAGGAAGAATGTTTCAAAACTTCTTCTCGAGAACTAAAATGCTACAATTTGTGAGATTATTATGCATGCATCTTGGATAATGTATTAATAAAGATTCAATATTTTTTAAAATAGTGAACACTAGACTAATACTGGGGACCCAAGATGGGTTCAAAGTTAGACGTCATGGATGTATATATGGAAAATTTTGAAAAATCTTCTCGAGAACTACAATGCTTCAATTTTTCAGAATACTACATAAGCATCCTCAAATAGTGTAGATTCTAAATTATAACAGTTGTGACTCTCGATCTAATACTGGGGCCCCAGAATGAGTTCAAAGTTAAACATAGAAAATCTGAAAAATAAAAGGGAAAATGTTTAAAAATATTCTTCTCGAGAACTACAATACTTCAATTTGTGAGATTACTATGCAAGCATCCTTAAATATTGAAATAATGAAGTTTCTGAATTAATAAAGCTGTGACCATCTGACTAATACTGGGGCCCTAAGAGGGGTTTAAAGTTTAACATATAAATATATAATGAAAATATTTTTTAAAAATTCTTCTCGAGAACAACAATGCTACAGTTTGTGAGATTACTATGCAAGGATCCTCAAATAGTGTAGATTTTCTAAATTGTTAAAGCCAACCATAAACCATGGATCAATACTTAGGCCCCAGAAAATGGTTCAAAGTTTAAAATAGAAATAGCATGTGCTACGAAATAGAATGTTACAAGAAACTGCTAATCATGTGAGGGATGTGGCCCATGTGCCTCTTGTTTTTATTCTAGAATACTTAAAAGACCGACATAATTATGGTTTACAATTTTATTTGTCTTGTTTTTTTTTTGTGTGTGGAAAAAAGCTATTTAGACGCTCTGTTTGGAGCAAATTACATTATTGTCGTCCTGTACAAAACATTAGTTTGGTATCTATTCCATTGTACAGAATCTTTTACATGTCTAGTGTAACGAGTTGTTTTCATCTAATATATCATGAAGGTTTAAATTAGACATACAATTATATATTGGCATGTTTTGGCAGCTAGAATAAATTCTCAAATGTACAGCTCATATTGCTTTAAGTTAAATCAAAGTATACAGGCAAGAAATATTTAAATTAACTGACGGTTACTTGTTAAAGCGATGTACTTTCTATTTAACATAGTGTAGAGTGAACAAATAAAAATGCACTACTTCAACTTTTTGCTAGTTCATTTAAATTCATTGGCTTATAAAGATTACCTAACATTTAAATATAACCTAGATTTTTGTAGCACCAAAATATTAATAGCGTATACGTGCATGTATATAAGTGACATAGTTTTTGGACACTGAATAAGTATATCAGGTAGGTTTTTCCGGGAATATAGACAATGAAGGTCACCGGGTTAACTTTCAACTTCGTTGTTTAGTATCAATAATTTACAAAGGAAAAAGAACGAGACGTCATACAACTTCATGTTTATCTACTGAACACATTACGAGTGCAAAAAATAAATACAAACAGAACCACGATGTAAGATGTATGTATATTCAGGTACTCCCGAACAGACTCCCTGGAAGATTTACAAGTTTGGCTGTTGAGGTAGGTCAAATATTTTATATATGATCTTTACTCTTTATTATGTAGAGTTCTTACAATAGAATACCCTATCTTGTTCTGTTTAAGTATTCTTTTTCATTTGAAATATATTATTCTTCATCTATCTTCTGTCAAAAGAATATACGTTTTTTTTACCCCAAAAATGTCTTTACTTAAAGTTTTTAACTATTTGAACATAATATCGGTTTTTAAAGAATTTACTATATTCAGTTAATCAAAGTGAAAGTAAAAACTCTTTAAACATTGGGTTGATAAAAATTATAATCTGTTTTTGATGAAATGGGCTTGACAAAATTTTCAGTTCCTTGCATCATTTATGACGCTTTAAAAAACTGTTTATCAATGATGTAGGTCATTTTACGGAAATAGTTATTGAAAAATTATATGTACATAATTTATATTGATTTTTCAAAACCCAACTGATTCCTTCTCCAAAAAATCAAACCAAAAACTTCTTACGTCTTGGAATTAATGCAAATCGTATATGAGCGTTGATTTTTCTTGACCTCTTAGCAATTGATCCTTAACGCTGACTTCGTTGAATAACTATCTGTATAATTATTCATTTTGAGTTGAACGCAACTTTTGAATATGCTGAAAGAAAACGCCATATGCCTTCTGAAGGCATACCGTTTTTTAACACTAGCGACTATCAGACAATTAGAAACTGTTGCAAGAATTTTATTTTAATCCTATATTATAACACCACCTGGTGTTATTTTAATTACACAGATACTTTTAATAGGTTTTAAAATGCATAAACTATCTATGACTTTAATTTATCAATGTTTCAGAAGGAAAATCTATATTAGGACTTTTCCACCAACAATAACGAAGCTTATACGTGATTATTTGGATTTCCTTAATTTCAACCGGGTTTTTTTTACAAGTTTGCCCAGTAGGTAGTAATGAATGCTTAGGAGTCTAGGTCTAGGGTAACAATGTGTCAATGGAGCAAATTATTGCAAAATAGAGTTTCCAATAGGAGAAAAAGTAAAAGTCAATTTTCCTCTGTATAACTAATGTATCCGGTGGTTTTGTCTTATGTGCATTGCAAAACTTCTTTACTGTTCCTATGCTATTTATTTACAAGGTCATGGTGAGAGTTTGATTAAAACTCAAGACATTTGGCATTGCTTAAGAATTAAATGATAAAATTGTCAGATCCACGTTTAATAATTAAAAAACAATTAATTGATTTCAGCAATGGCATCTAAAATTAAATGAAGAAAACATGAAGATTCTTGTGATTTTGGCCTTTGTCCTTCCTTCTTCGGTAATGCAAAAAACAGGTAGGCTTCACCGAATTTAAGACACAATCAATAAGTAAATACAGCTTATATGATATCTTGAATAGATATATTATCTTACGGTTTTATGTCAAGTCATACCAATAAATGTCAAATAAACTTAAAGGCCACGAGCCAGAATGCTTATTTAGTTCTTATCTGTGTCCTTAATTGATGTTGATACATAAGGAGTGTGACCTTGAAAAATATTTTACTTATTATATAGCATATTGAATGAATAGCGGACGTTGATAAATTAAGAAGAATCATGAATTAATGTACGCACATATTGGTATATCTGTTAAAAACAGAGTCTTTAGAAGTTTTTAGTATTTTAGCCGACAAACAGATTTTACTTCTTCATTGCCTGTCAAAAGAAACAAAACTTTAGGTAATCAAAAAATGTACTCATTCGTTGTTGTAAAGAACAGTTTGCTAATTAAATTTGTCATAAAGACTTTAATGTTCTTTTGTAATTTTTTTAAAGGTGCACCTTTACGATGCGTGATTATTCAAGACAAACAAGGTTTAAATGTACCGTTAAGTGAGTGGAATTTAACTGCTTTTTAAAGCGTTAATCTTTTTGTAATTGCTTGTACCTATATTTTAATCTGTTTTAGACACTTAATATATTTACAGCGCGATTTTTTCAAACAGATCTTCCATCCTTTTTGACATCAAACATCAAAACACAATGTCAAATTCACGGGACAGGTAAGTGGTCACACAACGTTTAATCATCTTATTCGAGTAAAGAAAATGGTGGGTTTTTTTAATTTAACATTGATATTTTGTTTTCGTTTTCATGTGCTTTTGTGATTATTCTGACTTAAACTTAATCATGAATATTTAGCACATAAAGCAGCAACAAGGTCTCTGCATCCGCTCCTATCAGTTGCAATTCTGGCGATATTATTCCAGTCATATCATGTTTCTCTTGTCTCTGTTTTTATTGTCCTTCTCCGACTGCTATTTGCTCTTCCAGGCTCTCTCTGTGGAGATTATTTCAAAGATCTTCTGGTCTATTTATTTCGTCAAAACATATGGTCTTAATTCTTTTCTTGGCTTTTACTTTTTTATCGGCTATTCCCGTTCTTTCAGCCAAATCCTTGTTGCTTATCCGATCTTGCCATTTACAATACACATTATTAGCCTTAAACATTTGCATTCAAACCCACGAAGTCTGCTTTCTACTTCCTCTAAGTTTTAGCAGCATATACAATTACTGTTCTTAAGTTACTTTTGTACAGGTTGATTTTCATTAATCTAGATATTTTTCTTGATTTCAAGATCCTATTTAGTTTTTTTTAATGCAAATGCTGCTTTTACATTTATGATATTAATTTCTGATTTACAATGATCTGATTTATATATCTTAACTCTTGTTGATAGCACTTCCAAATGTAACTAAACGTCTCTATCTCTTTCATTTTTTATTGCTGACTTGTATTCTATTACCGCAATTTTTTTATTCTTATAATATTCGATTTATTTTGGTTGGTCTTAATAAGCTCCAGTTTATCGCCTTCTTGTTAGGTTTGTCTGTCTTTTCTTGTTGTTTTATTTGGCTTAAGAAACTGTTCAATGTTACGCAAGCAGAATATACATGATCTGTTCTTCCTAACTCCACTTTGTTTTTTGTAAAGGTAGTATCAACTTTATTCTTCATTCTATTTAGCATAAGTCTGCATATAGTCTTTCCAGCTAAACTATATGTTTCAAGATACCGTTTGTGTCACTTTCAACAATTTGTAACAAAAATACACACATATTTAAAAAAAAATTGAAATTGTTGAAAGGGGAAATATCCAAGATTTGTTTATAGACATGTCATTTCTTTTATCCCAGAGGAATTCACAGGAACGACAATAGGTTTCTTAGAATAAGCTGATATCAATCAAAAGTTCCTCGGAAGACCTCGCACAATTTTTAACGGGGTCATCCTTGTACTTTCATGTCATTTGTAATGCAAATTCCATAGAAATCCGTCTGCAATGTTTATACAAACATAGAATTGTTTATAAATATAAATTTTATATAAATTAAAAGAAAGGTTTAAAAGTAAATTTAAATATGTTACATTATTATGTTTCTGATGTTAGTCATTTGAAGAATATGATTGTTTAAAATATTTTAATGTATGATTATGTTTGATTTACTTTACCGATTCAGTAATGCAAAGGCATGTATAGCGAATGGGAACATATCATTTACATTTCTGCATTAAACATATGAAAGATACGAATGGCGGAAAGCACCCGGTAATTTTTTTTTATTTCAGGACAAAGGATGCTACGATGCGGAACGTCAAATGTGTACATAAAACCTGAGTGTGTCTGTTCTTTCTACAACGTGTATGAGGCCAAATACCACAACCACACCTCTTGTCCGCACGGAGAGAAATCAGATGATGTCACAAAACTTAAATGTAGGTAAACAAGTAGGTTAAAAGTTCTGATTTATATAACATTTCTACAGAGCGAACGGAAATCTAGGTGTTGCATAAAGTGAAAATCGTCAACTATGTTCATTTACATTACATTTTAAACGCTGAATTTTTTAAGTAATCATACACCAACCAAGAAACCATGGGGCTTTAGATCTATATATATATATATAATCTCTCTAAGTAGAATTTTCCATAAAATGAAATAAGGTAGAATATGAAAGTCAATTTTTATCAAATTTTTAAATTATGTTATAAGCAATTTTCTAACAAAATTTCCAATGCTCGTCATTCAGGTCCGGATTGTAAAAAATATAGTTCAAATAGCAATGGACCTTGTATCAATGGAGGCAAACTTACATGTAAAGGGGATGAAGTGGCTCCTAATATCATCTGTGAGTGTCCATTGAACTACAAGGGAATGTTCTGCGAGGAAAAATCAGAAAATGTAAGTATTTTTACTTCTCTCTTTGCTCCTCTTATCGACAATATCAGGATACAAAATCATTAATTTTCATTCAGAGTTAATAATGTCCTTCTAAGCAGTATACTGCTACATATTCTATATTCATAAACATCAGGTAACGAGAATATGTGATAGAACTCCAATCTCATCAACAAATGGCCTGCCAAGCTGTGACTTAACAAGAATGGCCTGTGTTACATACAGTAGGAATCGTCAGTACGCTTACAAATGTCAGGAGACTGATATCTCCGAGGAGAGAAGAGGTAAGGGTAGAAGTTCTTTTTTATCGTCAACGCCACCTTAATTTATCCATGTATTGATTGTTAAATTGATCTTTATTCTTATAGGGTTACCGTTGTGCATTGACACAGAGGATATCTCAGAAAGACCCTCTGTTTATAGAACCCCAATTTACCTACATACAACAGTGAAATCGACTAACACGGTTCATTTAACTTCTTCTGCAGAAGTACATATATCCGTTACTTTATTAACATTTCTTGCGCTGACGTTTCAATTTCAAGATATTTAAAATTACGATGTTGTTTTAGTATTTTTTTTTTCATATTTAACAACAACTAACATGTCATATATCAAAAATCGAAATTTGTTTTTAAAATATTTTAGCAAATCTTAACCTTATAACTCTCCCTACATTCTGAATAAAATCTTTGCATTTTCTCCGAACAATGTTGATTCTAAATTCCTTAGATTGTTTAGTTTACAAAATTTCAAATAATTTGTATGTCTTTGAAGAACCCTTAAGGAGATTTTTTCCCAATATAAAATAGCTATTTTAGCTAAACTTAACAAGAATATTTATGAATTGCCTTTGAAATGGTTCGATCAAAAGTCTATCCTCACGATAGAATCTGGTAATATGATAGGAATGAAATTTTAATATCTAAAATTTTTTCAAATTTGTTTCCAAAAGAGTACAAGACGTGGATATTATTAAGTTCAATTCTAATCATTTGAAAAAATATTGAGTAAAATTTTAAGATTATAAGTATGACAACATGAATCGTTTCAAGAAAAACAGTGTATATGTTCACAACTTAAGATTGTTAGTAACAACAATCAGAGTTTAAAAAATCAAATTATTACCTTATTTATACATATTTGAAGATAACATAATGGTTTTGTATGAATGATATCAATTTGCAGTAACACAGGTAAGTAAAATATTGCTTCAGATTATTGTATCTGAGGTTATAAAGCCAATCGGCTGCAATGCTCAAAGCAGTTGCTCAATGAGAGGTTAGGCCCATAAACGTCTTCTTTAAAATATATATATTATATTTGTTCCGTATTTTATGTTATATGTTCTATATTTATGTCTTTGTGCTATTGATTTTTATCAAAATGATGTGAATTGGGTTTTTCTATTTGTTTTGGAGATTGTTTTTAAAAAGCATTTTTAAATGACCAGGGTATGTACTTAACTTGAATTGATATGTTTTGATACCTTAAATTTCATAACACATTTTTTTTCTCCATATTCTATATACATTAATAAGTATATATATTTTTCGTGTATATCATAATTTTTCAAGCTTTTGTTCGAACTGGGTTTTTTGTGAAAGAAGAATTTTTCAATCTGTATTTTATAAAATATTATGTTTGAGATGTTTACGTTGTTTTATATCGTCATACAGAAAAGATCTGCAGTAAAAATGATAGAAAATGGCAAATGATTTTCATATTTTTGTTTAACATAATAATTGCATGAAAACATGTTTACAAAAGCGTCTTATATTTTCTTTGAAAGTTGTGTTGAAGCAGCCTCAGGTAATGTCGATGTACATTTGCTTTAATCATGAGCCAGTGGTGTAGGGTTCGTTCAAAATGGGGGTGTTACATAAAAAAACCAAATGTAAAAAAATATTTTGATGTCTTCTCAAAAGTTATTTGGCCAGGAAAAGTTGATAATTGTGTCGAAGCATCCTCAGGTAGTGTAGTTAAAGCTTCTAATTATTATACTTTGTCTCCTCTTTTGGCCACACAATACCCCCAAAGAGAATGAGTTTGAAAACCTTGAATTTACACTAACCAATGATGCTTTCACTAAAGTTACCGCTATTCTGGCCAATGGTTTTCAGAAGAAGATTTAAAAAGATTTTTCTATACATATGTAAAAATTCGGTCCTCGAGCTCCCCCAATATGGCCCCAGCATATCCCTGGGGATGATGATTTGAACAAATTTAATCTACGTTACCTCTAAAAATGTTTTCACGCAAGTTTCAGCTTTTCTATTCTGGCCGATTGGTTTTTAAGGGAGGTTTTATAAAAGTTATGTTTAAGTATTTGTACAAAAAATGTTTGACAATTGTATAGAGGCATTTTCAAGTAGTTTAGATTCAAGCTTCTTATCATGATACTCTTGGATAGGGTAAGGCCACAATGGGGGAATGTTTTTTTTACTTTTTAATTATGCTTATACCAAAGAAAATATTTTCATACGAAATCTCATTGATAGTCTGTAATATATTTTCAGAAGTTTTATAGCATGTATGTACATATGTTACATGTTTTAATAGTTTTACAGTAAAATGACTTCTCATTTACGCGTGTTTCATCTTCGTTCTTACGAGGTTTTCAAATACATTAATGTTATCCTGTATTCAAGTTTGAAATTAGTTCAAACTACGTATACCATTTAGCTTGACTTAATTTCGCTTCCACATTAACCCGAGGTAGCTGTATATCAGCCCGAGAGCCATTAGGCTTTCGGGCTATAAGGCTCTCGGGCTGATAAACAGCGACCTCAAGCTAAGATGGGATGCGATATAAAAATGCCATGTCATAATATAAAAAAGGGAATATAAACAAGAGGCCCATGGGGTCATCTCGCTCACCTTAACAACAATGGCTTTATATGGATGTTCAAAGGATATTGTGCCATATGACCCCGTCGGTAGAATAACAAAAAAGAATACCGTAAAGTAACCAAATTTTACACTTATTTTTGCATACACTTAATTTTTGACATTATACCTTTATGAAATACATGTACCATTTTTACTGAAAACAAGATCCTATGCAAGAAATAAAACTAAATTTTTGGTAAGGCTGCACTGTTAACTTCCAATTCGCTTTACAGTATTTAAGTTCTGCCCCCCCCCCCCCTTTTAAAGCGATCAAAATATATGAGAGCATATAGGTACATTTTCTTCTTCAACTACTTTCTAGTTATTGTATTCTATTAAAAAAAATTCATATGCGTGAAAAAAGAAAACTGTACCTAAATGCGCTCAAATTAAAACATTCAAAAATTTAATTGGTTTTCTGCATTTATAAACGATTGTTGTTTACCTGTCGTGAACTCGTGCAACGTTTTATAACCTTACTCACTTGATCGATAAATACACTCGAATGAAAAATGTTGTCATGTGATATGTTAAATAGCTATTATAATCAATTCATAGGTGTCGGAACCGGGGGGGGGGGGGAGTGTTAGCCCCCACCCCCACTTTTTTTTGGCAAAATTAGACATAGCCTTAGTCAAAATCCTTCTAGCCCCCCACCACCCCCCCCAACCCCCCACTTTCAATTTGCTTCCGACACAATTGCAATGTATTTACAGGCATATCACTCTATTTAACTAAGGCCCACCCATTATTTTCAACTTAAATTATTAAAAAATAATAAATGGCTACAAACCAAGATGATTTTCCGCTGTAATAATTTCTTAAGAATAGCGATAATACATTTATCCCCATAACAGTAATATGTCAGAACTATGGAAACTGTTTTAAAGAAGTCGTTTTTATTTAATTGTGTCTGAAAAACCATCAAAGTTGGTGTAGATTTCATATAATTCATTGTTTAAGAAGGGGGCCCCAGAAAGTAGTTACATCATATCATCCATTTAATTTTTCTCTACGAGTATTTTACGTTTAGCGAGACAAGTGATCAAGTGATCAACCAAAATTTCAGCGTCAATCGTAGACTTATAAGCAAGATACAGAGCTCACAATTCTGCTAGGTTTGAGTCAATTTTTTTGTTCACAAGAGTTTATTACATTCAACTTAAGATTTTTTAACTTGGTATTTCCTATTCAGCATTTAAAATGTAAATGAACAAAAGCATGGCCTCAGCTCAGCTCAGCTCTGTGTGCAAACAGAGAATTGTGAGCAAAACTCTGTATCTTGCTTATAATTTGAAGCTCGACACTGCAATATTGTTAGTAAAAAGAAAATTGTAAACAGATAAAACAGAAGAAACATGCACTAAAACAAAGAAAGAGCATAATTTATTTTTCATCATATATATACCTATATATTTCTAGCAGCGAAAACAATCTCCGTTTAGACTGAAAATGCTAAGCATCTTAACGAAACATGTTGCATTAATCAACCATTACGTAGAGATCGTACCGAATTACCAATAGAGTGAATAGTATTTTATAAAATGTTGTTAGTGCATCAGATATGCTCATTTTGCGCAGGTAAACAATCAGCTGTCTGATTAACCGAAGTCTATGTTTGATTCGATACGTAAAAATTCCAAAATACAGGCGATGGTTCCTCTTAAGTTAAAAAGCATAATTAACGAAAATGAAAAGAAAATCAAAACAAGCTAAAACCACCGTCACAAGTGAAAATGTCAACGCATTGAAATATTTAACCTCAATTTACTTCACAAATATATGAAATGCAGAACCCGAAGTTATAAACTGATGGACTGCTATTCTGGCTTTATTATTATTTTCGTAAATTACTCAAATTTGAAACAGAATTAGGCCATAATTTTTGCAATTTATATTTTCCTTTCCATAATTATTATTTATGCTAAATTACGTTGAATTTGACTCAGTAGTTCTTGAGAAGAAGATTTTTAAAATTTCACCCCCCTTTTTCTACAGTTTCGAGGTTTTCTCCGTTTTGAATAAAGATCGGTCTTTCATTTCTGCAATGTATAATTACCTTTCCATAGGGATGCTTTGTGCCAAATTTGGTTGAAATTGGCCAAGTGGTTTTAGAGAAGAAGTTTAAAATGTGAAAAGTTTACAGACGGACAGACAGACGGACAGACGGACGACGGACAAACTGTGATTATGATAGATCACTTCAGCTTTCAGCTCAGGTGAGCTCAAAAGGGGATAAATATGTCAAATATCCGGAGCGGAGATGGTAAAAATGTTATGCATTTTCCCATTTATCCGTTTAATATTAATGACGTTTAAGCTGACCTGCCACAAAACAGTCATAAAAGATGGTTGATATCAATATGTTTACATGTAGAAGTGAAAATCAATTTTGATAAAATATCCAGGATTGGAATAAAGATGCTTGGTCTCATAAAAGGAACTGGCAAGGTAAGCCAAAATAACACATAGACGTCGCGCACGATGTTGGTGTTAATTTCGGTAACGTAAAAAAACGTCATAAAACGTCATTTTCACTCATAATGTAATGATACATTTCATTAAGCACAACATACAAATAAATTTAAAAAAATAAGACCTTTAAATTGATTTTTTTTTCCACATGTAAGAGATTTTATATTTTAAAACTGTTATATAAAGATATATTTTTAAGCAATATCAATGTTCAAAAGCATGCGATTCGCTCACAGCTTGCAATATTTATAAATGAACTTCCTCTGAAACTCGTAATGTGTCATATATTGTCAAGAATAGCACCTGATTCAAAAAAGATACAAAACTCCCCCATTCCCAAGTCTTTTCTATCCTTCTATGTTTCCTTTTTCTTTATTAATGTTAATTTGTAGTGTAGCAGTCAAAGATCCTGTTATTTAATAACTAAAAATACATGTTCATCGTCACATCACGTTTAACGTCATTGCGTCATTTTACATGTACTCATGCCGTCATTATCTTATTCGTAAAAATAAATTAATTCGACTCGCTAAGTTTGATATTTGGCATTAATTTTATTTTTAAATTTTTATTCCTATTTTTTATTAATATTATTATTAATATAATATTTTTGCTACCTTTTTCACAAAACAATGTTAGGTATTTATAATTTTAACTATAACTGTTATTATGAAGAAGAAAAAAAGCCGCACACATAACGTTTTAGTCCTTGCGTCATTTTACGTACCCGTGACATATAATGTTGACATCATTTTATTTCTAAAAATCAATCAACTTGATTCTCAATGCTTGTATATTTGGCATCAAAATGTTTGGGAGAAAAAGCACATTTCTAACTGCGATTCATTTTTGTGAATTTTTTCGCGCCACTTTTTTAAAGAAGTGTCAAAGTTACTTTCTCTTCTCGTTGCTAATGTGTTTTTATGAAAGTGTGACATCATGTTGACATTTTAAAATGTCTCTATTAAGAAAATTTGCGGACACATGTGCTTCTTTTTAATGGCTATACAACCTATGAAAATGCACATTCTATAATGATTTCTATTATTATGAAATATAGCCAAGATTTTTTTTTAATAGGCATGATACTTGTGATCGCCATGCTACGCATAACGTTCGACTGTGAAATATGTCTCTTGTGACACGTGTTTTGAATAAACTCCGGATTTTTTTATCAAAGAAAATTGAATTATAAAATATATGTTCAGAAATTTTACACACTATCCATTTCTCTCTATTTGAAATTTTAAAAAAAAACTTATCTTTTTAAAAAAACTTCAATAGATCATTGCAATTTCCTTAATCACAATTTATATTTTGATAATTAACTGATCGGCCGCACGTGACCATTTTTTAGTTTTGTTACGCATCTACAACTTTATTTTAAGAATTCTTTGATCCGGCGTCGATTCCTGGCATTGATTACGTCGAAAACGTTATGATGTATATCTGTTACATCAGCGAAGTAATTAGTCCGCCAAACATTTTCCCCCAAAAATGAAAGTTCACCGAGATATTGTAGTTTATTTGAGATATGTATCTTAATAGTGTTACCTATCTACATGCCATTTTTAGTAAAATTTTAAGTTTCTAACACCGATTTATCAAATTTTTTAAAAAATTCCTGCATTTTATTACATGTTTTGTTGAAGTCCACACACATTCGAACAGATTGGTATATAAAATTACATATGTTCAAATTTTTGTTTTCAAAAAATAGTCTAATACTGTACGCGCACTCTGTAATGACATTTTAACACCAACACCGTGCGCGACGTCATAGTTATTTCCATATTATAATACAGATTGACATGTTCAAGAATGTATCCCCTACTATTATATAAAAACATAGATATTTAAGACGTACAGAGGATCAAGTAGACATTTTTAACCGGTATACCTTATATATAAACAAAATAATATGACTTTGTGTGAGCGAGTCACTTACGTATTTTTATGATATTAGAAAGTATTCCGGATTTCGTCCTATTTCTGTAGTTCCGGTTTTGTTTTCTATTGTACGCCAGAAAAGCGGGAGAAAAGAACGCTGGTTTTTTGTTAGTACATCTTCAGCATATATTTGCAGAATTCATAGGTAATACATTACATGTTGTTTAGCTATTGTCGTTATTCATACATAATTTATTGCAACACTATTTTTATATATCTAATCTGTCAATGTAAACATGCAGTCTTTATTCACGGTCAATCACGTGTGCATAACAGTATTACAGTCATGTTATTTTCTCGAGTTTATGGTCAGAATCTTTGAAGTGTGGTACAGTTATTGCATAGATTTGTAGAGTAGGTTTATTCATATTTGTGTATCAATTGCATCCTGTTACTTTAATACGTATTTTGCATATTTGCGCTCATTTGACTTAGTTGTAGGTACCCTTATCCTCAAGATGTATTTGAAGGCATCAGTGTTCACAATTTAATTCATAATGTGATATTTTGTACATGTGTGTGCACGTATGTGCAGGTAACCCATCATTTGTGCAAATGTATGGAACATGGATCTAGTCATAATGTTTTGATTAAGTAAACTTCATGTTAAAGATCAGGTTTAGGATGTTGTTCCCACCTATATACTTTTGATCTACCAGAACATGTATTGTGCTGTTAATACATGTAAATGCAATGTAATGTTGTCATGAGTAGGTTCAATTAGACAGGTGATGACCGTTTATTTTAGTTGCACACTTGACAAGCACTTCTTAACTGAAACTTGTTTCTTGTGAAAATGGATGTTTATTGTACAATCTATTACATAATTGTGTTCATTTATGAAGGTATATGTACCTTGTATATAGCTATATCACTTATTGTGTTCTTGTTTATATTGTAGATATTGCAGATTGTTTTCCTGCCACCTTTTCTTATTCGATTAATAAATATGGAAACATCTTTCGGGTCTACTTGGTCACAAGTAGACCCAAAACTTACTTTATTACTTGGTTATAATAAATTATCGGTTTGTCAATTCGATTAGACAGTATAACGAGTTATCAGTCTCATAAACATCATGACAGTCTATTTTGTATACTTGTACTGTAGAGTTAGCTCATTGAGATTGTCTGTGTTTTCTTAAGCAATACTATTACCATTAGCTATTTAATACTTTCTGAAAAATAAAATTAATTACATCTCATTTATTGTTAATTAAATTGCTATTATATTCATTAAATTAACTCAATTTTAATATAATTTAATTAAGTAATGATTTTAGAGGGATGTTTTATGAGCCTCCTCTATTGCTACCGGTCAGCTTGCATGTGACGTCGATAATGAACTTGGTGGATTCGACGGACACCACCTAGCGGCAAAATTTGCGATATTCGTTTAGAATTAATATTTCAGTTTTATTATTGAAAAAAATAATTTATTTGCGATTGCAAAATTAAAATAAATAGAACTAAACATATGGCAATTAGTAAACATCATTTCTCATAAAGGATGACTGCACTTAGCGCCGGGTTTTGGGCCCTTTTCGGTCGCTTCTGTTGCGTTTATTTCTTAACCTAATATCACTTTTGTTAAATTTTTTAAAGAGTCTAGTCAATTTCCAACATGAATTAAGATTTTAGACTGTAATATAATAAGTTCATTCTATGTTTTTCTCCTTACAACTTTCGAAAAAAGAAGAATTTTCGCTTATCTGCCCTTGATCAAACATAAGATTGATATTAATATGTATGAGATGTGAAGCTGACATTATCAGAATGGTACTAAAATTAGACTAGCATGAATAACAATGTCATGTATAAAAATTAATGTGATCACTCTTTCACCATAATCCTATCTATTTTATACATGGTACAAGTATACTACATGTATTTACTATGGTTTCAACAATTAGACCACGCTCATGTAAGTACAGAAGACTTTAAATCAATGCTTGACAACTTAACGTGTTCGAAAACATTGTCCTAGTTAGCAAATAACATGTTACCTTACACGTCACGTGATAGAATTGTGTATTCACAGAGTTACCTGAGGT
>WFKH01010931.1:4288078-4342498 GCA_016163765.1 Magallana hongkongensis | reverse complement strand
GGCCCCAAATATGAATTATAAATTTTGAATTGCGAACTGCGTTCTATAGAACGCAGTTCACTTTTGAATTGTAAATAAGCCCGAATCTCAAAAACTAGAGATGACCACTTCACCATTTTTTCACAGTGGTAGTGGTATACCACTAGTTGAGTGCCCTGAAAAATTCAGGCCTTAAATATGAATTATAAATTTTGAATTGCGAACTATAGAACGCAGTTCACTTTTGAATTGCTAATAGCGAACTGCGAACTGCGTTCCAAAAACCGATTGCCCGTGTAGGCGTGAGGTGGGACCCTACTTGACCAAAACTGAAATATTACTTCACCACTCGAATTCCGATTCTATTTCCATCGGAAATTGTGTGACGAAGGCATACATCTCGTATTGAGATTATGTCGTAGTTGAAACAAAATTTGTCAGAAATTGACATTTTTCATATCTTTTTTCGAATGGGAAATATAGAATGCAGCTTTTAACAAGCAATTTTTTTTATACTATTATATTATTAGTAGTATTGGATTAATGAGGTATATATATTATACAAAGCTCTTCGTTTAAAGGAGGTAAATATAGCCTAAAAATGGCCACGACCATCCAGCCCTTTGAAACATAGCTCACGTCATGCTTGGAATGCTGAATAGAATTAATAGATTAATAAAGTAATGAAGTCAAAGGAGATGATCAAAATCCAATATAAGATAGAACAGACCGATTTTTTTTTACAAATAATTAACAATGTAGATAAGGATACTATGGTAACAATATATAAATGAAAGAACGACAAGCTCCATGGACCTATTGTATTTTAAATTCTTTTTAAATTGTTCCCGAATTAGTTAAATTATATATCACACACAATGACACACAGTAATGCAGTTAATGAATAATATATACATCTAATGAATAACTAGCTTTATAAAATGTATTATTGTACAGGTGTTCAAAAAACATTTCTCATTGTTTTCTTTTTGACGATTTTTTTTAAAATAGGTTATGACAAAGTTTTATGCCAATGCCTAAATATCAAATATGAATATGAAAAACTTAGATGCTCCTGCAAACATCTTAAAAATTCTCTATAGCCAAACAAGCAAAGTATATAGACCGCAAACTAAACTACTTCAGGGCATTTATCAGATTCTAACAGTATCATGCACTTTGTCGCATTTTATTGTTCTGTAAGTTTGTCAAAAAACATTTTTCTTAAAATGAATTCTCATTGTTGAGTATATATGTAAATTTATTTAGGTTAAATTGGGATCTCACTTAGTTAAAAAAAAAATTTCGGTTGCCCGACATATCTATGTACTAATATCTATTTTATATTTTGTGGAATATTCAAAGGAGAACTTTACTACAATCAAAAATAGTTGTTAATGTGGTTACTGACCCCGTTATAGAAAATTGAGATAAAGGGGAAATGAATTCGTCTCTTAGTTGTACAAGCAATGTCGATCCCGATAATATTTAATAAAGTTATCCATCTCTCTTGTCGTCACTTGAATAAAAAAAATGTTTATAGACATCATATTACACTGTATACGAGACTAGATTCTCAATATAAGGAGAAAAAAATATTGACATTGCATATCAAACAGAATCAAATGAACGCGTAAGTTTTATAAAATTTTATTTGTGATCCTTCACACAGATATTATACATTACATAAAGTACAATGAAGAAATTGAAATTTAATTTACATATTTAAAAATGCAGGTAGATAATCCATTATTTCCGATGAAAATGCTATTCCAAAGCTCAGAAACATCTTACAAATGTTAATTAAAGGGTCGTGGTCACGGTTTAAACTTAACATTGTGTAAATTTTGATATTCAATAATTAACGTTTATGGTTCATGGTTCTTAATTTGGATGTTTAATAAATTAATAATCAACTAGAATTCTGGTGTCATTCATCGAGTTATAAACGAGATGCATAGTTCACAGCGCTTTGTTATGTTAATTAACCATGGCTCAGGTCATGCGTATATTGCTGGAAAGAAAATACTTCGTTTCAATACTTAAAAGAGACAAACTTTAGTTACTTATTGTTTATAACAAAAGAGAAAGGAGAAATGATATTCTTGAAACAAAACTTTTTAAGGTTTTTTTTAAACATAAACAAGACACGAGCCTTGTTTACTTAAAACGAAGAACTGCGAGCTCTGTATGTTTCATGTAATTCGACAAATGACATTCAAATTTTGGTAGGCCTCATGAATTTTGTTTTAACATGAAGCCAAAAAAAGTATTACTAATACATGTAACGTATAGCAACGACTAGCAAACCCCAGACATTTTTTTTTTGGAAGTTAAAATTCAACAATCATCGGAAAAAATATAGATAATCTGAAATTTTACTTCGCTACCCCTGTACTTCAAAGCGAGGCTTGCTTGGAAAGTAAGATTTGAGCACGAATTTTCTGGTGACGGGGCTGTAAGCAAAGATCTGGGTATAGTCCTCGTTCTGTTTCACGAACAGAATAACCCGCTTCCTCTCGTAGACTTTGTGGAAACTATTAAAATTTTAAAATATATAATATTAAATTCATGTGTTGTCTTTACATCTAACATATACCAGTAACTGAACTATAATTAGGTTCGCAAGTGATTGCGGGCTAAATGTCACTTTAAAACTATCAAATTTCATTTTTCATTTGCATTGTAACATTTGACAGGAAATGTAATGAGCGATGAAGTCCAATCATAAGAACATCTTGTCCACATTCACCTATCAAACATGTAGTACTTACATCTGATACTGAGATTTAGAAGAGCCATCTTTGATGGATTCGAAACCACCTCCAGCAATATCAGTGGGAGAGGGAAAATCAATGTTAGATGTAGAACCAATAACAGGAGTAGGACCCCTTTCTCCAGAAGGATCTCTATCCTCAGTAGGATCCCTATCCGAAGCGAGGACAAAGTCAGAGGCAGGGCTGTAATACTCATCATCATTTTCATCATCAGCGGTGAGGCCGGGAATATGCCATGCATGGTACCAGCAATCTAGAATACGTTATATATAAAATAAGAACAAACATTGCAATAACTCTCAAATTGACATATACCTGCCCATAGTGAAGGATATAGATATACATACAGCACAGGGAAATTCACTATATTAGAGCTCCACCTCCGCATATAAATGTGTGTGTGTGTGTGTGTGTGTGTGTGTGTGTGTGTGTGTGTGTGTGTTTTTAAATTTTTTTTATACCACAAAACCAAGGGGGTTTTTTTTTTTTTTTCCCCCCCCCCCCCCCCCCAATCTTCTTTTGGTTGACTATTAGAAATTTCTTTCTGAAGCATTGTAAACAATAAAACGGAAAAATAATTGTTGAATAGATTTGTAACCAATGTCCCTTATTAAGATAAGAGTTGTGCAGGTGTTAGTCAAATAGAAAAGAATGATGCATCGATGATTTATTTATGTAAAACAGATGAAGATACCAGCGATAGTGTACTGATAAAACAGACGGAATTATTATTGATGTTTAAAGACAGACTGGGATATCAGAGATGCCACATTTAACAAATTATGATATCAGTGATTCAGAGATATTTTAGTCAAATCGGTTGCACTTGTATCTTTTGTGAGTCTTTGCATGTCTTTAATTTTTTTAAATGTGGTTATACCTTTTACATATTGGAGCCTATCCCTCACTTGTTTTACACCATGACCAATCATTGACTTGACCCGCTTCCACAGCCAGGGTCCTATCACACCTAGTGTTGATGCTCCCAGCTCCAGGGCCATCTGTTTATATCAAAGAGAGGCAAATTATAGACAGACCGTATTACTGAATACATGTAAAACAAAAATAAACTGGCAAAGGTAGACCAAGGCGTCAGATATAATGAAAAGAACTCAGATCGTGTGATATCCGTCAGGTGTACTCACACTGTGGAGATCCTCCGTTCCCGGACATGGCTCCGGTTTATCCATCACTCCGAGCCACACCCCAAACTTCTCCACTCTATTCAGGGACGTCTCCCTACTGGTGAAGTATAAAACAAAACTGATCGACAATTGCATTACTTTTCTTTAAGATACACTTTAATTATTCATTTATTCTCAAAAGATACCGTATATTATTCTGTAAAGTTTTTTTTATGGACAATAATTTTATTGGATATAATTGATTTGTTTGTGAGATTTAACAAATTTATTATTAACGATTTTTTAAAATATTTCCATAAAACGCGAAAAACCTATGCACCGCTTATGCAAAATCACTGTTAATGTTAAAGATATTCACATTTCTGAACATGTTGTCTGTTAAAACTGACCGACACCAAACCCCTTTCCCTAGATATAATCGTGTTTGCAATTATTGATCACAATGTGATATCGCACAAATATAGAACATATGATAAATATATAATGCAAGTGCTGCATGAGTTCGGTCCTCATTATGGTCCATCATGAATATTGTTAACATCATAAACATTTTTACATAAGTAATTGTAATTTCTAAACATTATAGTCGCATTTTTGTCACTATTGGCTACAGCTATTACATAGCAAATTCAATGGTATCTTGATTATTTAATTAATTAATTCGTTGCAAATCTCAAGAACTATTTTCCCCTTGTTACTGTATTAGAGACGCAATACTACCTACTATGTACACGCCTGGGTGTATGCATTAAACACCGCCAGTGTTTGTCACTTGTTCTCTAACTTACCAAAGGAAGAACTCCCGATGACTGGCCGTGATGGCCAGCAATATCAATGACAGAAGAGTCATGATGTACTCTCTCTTCGTCCAGCTGAAAACAAAGAGCGCCATGATCCAATATCAGAGACCAAACGACGAAAACGGCGTGATGAACACAATAGCGCCTATATGACGTTTTGGTGATTGTGACGTAACAACTTATGTGACGTCATAGCAACCATACATGTACCTCATTATCATGATTGTATTATCAAGGTTGTAAACGGTAATGCAAACCCGGAGTGAAATACTTGTATGTGTAGGCATCAAGAAATGAGTTAAGTGTTTTTTTTTACAATTCGTTTAATAAAAAGGTTGGTATTTTTAATAAAAGTTTATAATAAAAAGATGAATATTACACGTAAGCTTTATTTAATTATTAATCTTTTGAGTACTATCTTGTTTCATATTTTAATGAGCAATGAATCGTACACACGTTCATTCATTCATTTTTTTCGAGCGCCAGTCTGTATGTTATGCTATTGTCAAAGAAAGATAACTCCAGCAGACTTGTCAGTCCATTGTCCAACCGTGGGTTTTGGAAAAGATATATCTTCAAGATTTTCTAGAGAATTGTTTCGCGTATACTTAGAGAATACATCTTCGGCTGGGAAAAAACCCATTCGTGTTCGGTGATATCAAACATCAAAATATTGAGTATCCGCGTTTTGTTCGTTTTCTTTTCATTCGGGCACCGTTGGGGTTCCATATTACGATGGGTATTCATAATTTTTCTTGATCATTTGGGATTGAAAAGGGTTTTTTTTTTTTTACTGATGGGTATGTTTGGAGCTCTTATTTTCTTACCGATGGTTTTATTTAAGATTTTGTGATACGGAAAATACAAACGTTGTCGGTGGTGCTGACAAGATGTCGACGCGCCCCCTGTACGCTTGATTAAAAAAAATTGTTCAAATGATTAATCATTCGTTTCAAGCATATTGTATGAATTACACAACATAAATTAAAAAAAAAAAACACATTGGGATTTGCACATTGTAAGTGATGTGTCAGCCGAAATAATTCTTATATGATATAATATTTATCTTGAATTATTTATAGATTAATTTACACCACAAAAATTATTCCATAATTTTAAAGCATAGATGTGGGAACAAGTCAACGGTACTTAAGGAACATGTAAGTTGAAAGAACTTGTTTCCAATCCTCTTGTGTAATTTACACAATAAAATAGGTTCAAATCAAATCAAAGTTTTCTTGATTGTATTTTTTCTGCTGCGGGCTTGAAGGTGATGGCAAAATGTTTATTCCCTACTTTTCTTTGTGCGAATATTTTAATTGTAAAACTTCGGTATAATTTCTTTTTATCGTAGCACGCAAACTCTGCAAGCTTGGCAATCATGTCCGAATTTTAGATATACCTGTCGGGTATTTTGTGTTCGTTTATTTGTATAAAATGAGTATTCTAACGGGATCACATATAACACATCCTTAAGGTATCACGTGACTTTCATTGCAATGATACTTTGATGTGCTAACTCTATTATGACGTCATAATTGATTTGATTGTATGATGCTATGATGTCATTTATCCATTAAGACGTCATACAGGATTTGATTGATCTTTTTCCCGTACTCAACGGCTCTAAAGTAGTCATTTTCACAACATGAGATGGGGGAAATTTAAAATTTTAATTTTAGAAATGTAAATGTATAAAATCATAACCGGTTAATATAATCAGGTATATATTCTGATAATGATCCGTTCATGTTAATTGATAAATCTAAATAATGCATTACTTTTTTGATAGTTTAAAACAGAAATTGTCACAAAGGTCATAATTCCCGAATAAGGGGTATGGGTGATTCCTATTGTAGTATCTCTCTTGAATGGCAAGGAAGTGGTCATGAAAATTTTATAAGTAATAAAGCGCATGCTAAGGTTGATATATGAAATTTTGTTCAAAAATTCATTGACAGTTTTTTTTGTGCAATCACATTTTGTTCAAATTTAGAATCAAAAACTTCAAAATTTGAAGCGCTGATTTGAGCAATATTTTGATAAAATTATGATATTGCTATGTAAAAAGGCCAATGTTGTCATTGATTTTGAAATTTGTTTCCATTCTTAAAATTTATGAATATAATTTGCAAATAAATTCCATCAAATAAAATAATTATTGCAGAAAATTGAAATTGTTAAAATAATTCATAATGACAGACAAGGGGGATAATTCCTATCAAAATATCTCCCTTGCAAGGTAAGAAAGTAGTCATGAAAATAATGCATGTTGTAGTGGACATCTAAATCTAAACGTGCTTAGAAAAGCAAAAAATTTTATTGACAAATAATTTTACACTGCAACGTCCTGTTCCCCCTTAAATGTTTGGTTAAAAAACTAATAAATGAAATTATGCATTGATTTAACTAAACATAAATCATTTTCCTTCGTGTTCACTAAACATCTTGAATAATAAATTGCAAAGATTTACAGGAATTGTTCTTTAGGTTTGGCGCGATAAGGTCATTGCGTTTACCAAATACATGTCTTGTTATATGTTAAAATCATAATAATCTACATGTATATTGATTTGTTCTTTTAAGGTAAGGGTACAAAGGTATGGTTAAACTGATCACATTATAATTGAACTCTCTAAATTTAAAAAAATTGAATTGACTCAATAATGTAAAAAAAAAAAAAAAATCTATATCAACCGAAATATTCCCATTATATATGGCGGCGGCATTAGCTTTGAATGATGATGAAATCTTTATACCTTTGACCCGCGGGAACCTAATGTTCTTTTTGGTTGAAATAGCAAACATGGTGTGAACGTGTGTGTTTGATAGCAGTGACTTAATCAGTAGGAATCAATTGATCAATGGCTTCATGCTAATTTGTACCACAACACCCGCGGGTGTTTTTACTATTTCGATTTAAACAAGCATGTATAATTTAGTTTGAGGGGATTTGAGTAAACACAATCTTGTGCTAGTGTTTTGAAAGTCATTTCGGGATTTCTTTTGTAAATTGTCCTTCTTTCGAGGAAATCTACACCTGCAGTGTTGATCAAGGTCTATATTCTGAATATGCACTTCTTTGAGTTTATTGGCCATATATACCATGTATTTATACATGGCACGTCACAAGTATATTCGCATGTGAAATTAGTGACAAAGGAAAATAACACAGAATTTGCGTTAACTACTTATTTGTCAGTAGCTTTAATCGTTTAACTTTGCAGAGTTCCTACTCTCCCCTGTACCAAAGTTTCAGGCCTTCTTAAACCAGTCCATATCTTACACAACGCCCCCGTTGTCTCCCGCGCTCAGTCAGCGAGGCGTACTTTCGCTTTATCTGGCGGACGGTGAGGATGCCTGGGTACGACTGCTCGTTCCTGTCGGGAATGGACTCCAAGCGCTGTGTCTGTCCTCTGTGTCGGCTGCCGATGAGGGACCCTGTCATCATCACATCGTGCGGACACCGATTCTGTGACGTCTGCCTCCAAGAATACTTCAGGTATACGAGAGAGTGAGAGAAAAAAGTGAAATCAGCTGTTAATTTTATCTACAGAGTATGTCATGGTTATTTTTCGATGCTTGTTTTTTATTGAAAAAAAATATGTCTAAGAATAGAATGTGATGCGATGTTTTTGTTAAGATGTAAATAAAAATGAAGCCTA
This sequence comes from Magallana hongkongensis, assembly GCA_016163765.1. Classification (NCBI taxonomy): domain Eukaryota; kingdom Metazoa; phylum Mollusca; class Bivalvia; order Ostreida; family Ostreidae; genus Magallana; species Magallana hongkongensis. The sequence continues at coordinate 4,334,132 of WFKH01010931.1, read as the reverse complement.
TTTTGGTGAGATGACATGGTACCTAATGACAAATATAAAGTCAGGAAAGGGTCTTTATGATCAAGTTTATCGCAACATTTGAAAATGAGAGGAAGGACTTCAAGAAGGCATTGCTCGTAAGATTTAATTATTTTTTGTGCATTCTTGTACTCAAAAATGATAATGAAATTGTATACATGTTTTCAGTAATTTGCTTAATTTTATAGTTTATTAACATCATTGAATTTAAAGTACAGATACTGTTCTCATGTTACATGTATATTTAAGATGTACTTGATTTAAGGTAAGCAGCTAAATATGATATGACACAGCCATATGTAATACAAGTAGGGTATACAGGATTATATTATAGAACTACCGGTATATTGACCATCAAGTCTTATGTCAATTATTGAGTTACAAATACATTGAAAAATATGACAATGAAATATTCACAATGCCATATTGATTGTTTGGGAATTTTTATCACTGTTTAATCGTGTGAGATGAATGCTGGTCATTAATTCAATATTAACACTGGGCAGGTGTGTGGATGTGATACACAAATCGTTATAATTGATTCATAGCTCATTGTGGACCACTTAATGAACTGCCCATAGCAAGCCATCCGTTTTACTACCGCTATTCATTGGTAATATAGCCAGCACCTGCTAAATCAATACCAATCAATCTCGGGATCTACAAGCTTTCTTTATGAAAATGTTTTTTTTTTCTCAATACTCTTTTTTTATTGAAACAATGTTAACCCGGAAAATACCTTTTTTTGTAATACAGTAAAATTTATTTCTTTGTAACAAGTTTAAAAAGAGTCATCCATACGAGGGGTAATTTGCTTAAGAATTATTTTCTGTCAAATTTGAGTGTAAACAAATATTTCTTTTCGATTTATCTTGTAAAGATGATCTAGCATGGAGCCTGCTTGACAAGGTGTTTTGATCCCTGAGCTGATTGAGACCTGTGGAAATCTAAGACTGTTTCCTGTTTATTTTGGGATCTTTTATTGGGCTGTAGTGATCAAGAGGAGACTATCATTAGACCCGATAAGCTAACATCCCTTTTGTGTCCCACTGTCACTTGAATATCTCTTATTTAATGCACAGGAAGTTCTCTTCTAGTATTGATGGAAAGGCTCTTTAAATATTTGTTTATAACACATTCAGTCATATGACAATTTTTAACTGTCAGCTTAAAGGGATAGAAGTTAGTCCAGAAACGATTGAAGCTCAAGGACACAAATTAAGAAATTCATCTCATTTTGAATGACTATATTTATAAACTCTTTTCAAAAGAGCATAGACTTCAATCAAATAGAATAATTTAACTTAATTGGCCATAATAATTTTCATTTGAATATATATAATTATGTATGGCAGTCTTTTACTAACACACCTATATGTTTAGATAAGCTAGGTACGGAGTAGATAGTATCTTTTACAAGCCCTCTATTTCATGTCTGTATTGCATTAAGTAAATAATGTATACAGATATTTATAGACGATTTCTATTGAGTTCTAGCTGGTTAAGTCATTTCTCTCTAGATCTCTCTTCACCCACACCCACCCCTTGCCCACCCGCCAGGCACCACTATCAATGGCATGCTGGTCCGTTTAACTCCACACTATGGTTGTCTTTACATTTTTCTGTTATCAATTAAGTGAGAAAATAGAATGAGGGGCAGATGTCTTGGATAGCTTATCTCCCCTATCTGTACAAGATTAACCCCCAGGGGGCGATGTCCTTCAGCCACGGAGAGAAACATGTACATCTACAAATCACCCAATGATCACTTACAAGCAGTTTATGTGTAATTTAATTGGAGTGATTGAATACCTGGAATAGCAGGTATATATAAACTTTATTGTTTCTTTTGATTACCTGATCAAATATGTCTTGTACCAAGACTTCAAAGACATGTCTAAAACTGACTATCAGTTGGTTTTTCATACCTTTTCACACCTACACATTTTTGTGGTGTGGTGTTACAGATAAAGATATATCTATGTATGCCAGTCTCTCTCTCCTCTCTCTCCTCTCTCTCTCCTCTCTGTTTAGCATGAAATTCATGCATTTAAGGTATATTTTTTGTTTTCTTTAACATTACATTTAATGTTACATGTAATATTTCAATGATAAAACATATTTTTATACAAATGCCTGGTCCACCATAGATTTGTCAGGGTAGGAAATTGAGCAGAAGTTATCGGTAAAAGTACTTCCATTGTTTCTGCTGATTTATGGGGCCTCCATTTATTCATGTTCTGATAAAACTAACATTATCTTAGGCCTGGGCACTTGATTCCAGCAGAAAAGCTTTAAACTGTAGTGTTTAGTAGCACAATAAACTCTCACTAGGGACTGTAAATCCCTGTATGGAATCTGTGAACTACACAGCTCGTGTTTTGCTCCAAATCGATAAATTTTTTGGATTGAATGAAGCTGAGATTTCCCATGAGCTCCCATTGATTCCAGCATCTACTGGACAGGTTTGAGTGTGGACTCGGAGCAAGATCACAGGGAAATATTAATGACCCTACACGGTAATTAGATTAATGATTCCTGTAAGCGTGACCGAACCATATCATTTTATCTTTGGTATCAGTCAGGTGAAACACTGAATGCAGGTGAGGATTAACTGTATAACTCTGGGGAGGAATTCTCATTCCGACTGACTGATCGGAATTCTGGGATGGAATTCTCATTCCGACTGACTGATCAGAATTCTGGGACGGAACTCTCATTCCGACTGATCAGAATTCTGGATATGTATCCACAGGGAAATCAAACTGGATGTACATTCAGTGGACTTTAAACACATTTTTATAATGATGGCATATAGCAGCATATCTCTCGATTCAATATAGAACTATGCATTCAAAAATAACTTCCTATTCTTTCTTTAACATCCATGAATTATAAAATATTGTAACTATAAATTAATAGCTAGAGTGATCTACCGTAACACTAAGGCAGGTGAAATACTTCAGTTAATTCTGTATAAATATTTCTCCTCAGCATTTTGCAGGTGTTAAGACAATTAAATGCATTTCAGAATTTTAGAGAAAGTCAGATGGTTGGGAGGTTCAGGTAGCAGTTCTTTGTTTAAACAGTGATGGGGGTTATTGACTTAGATCCTAGCACCTGCCCTCTATGTAAAACTTGTAAATAATCTCATAGAAGATCAAACAAAATATTGCCCAAATGACCCAATCTGCCTCCCAAATTTTATAATTTTCTAACTGCATTCCTGTCCTTTTTTGGAAGCTTTTGTCCCCATTGTGAGGGGAAGTTTGACCGGGTCCCCAAAGCGTGCCGATACTTTACAAATTACGGTATCCCAACAAAACGCCCTTTATGGCCAATTGAGGCAAAAGTTCAAAATAAGCATGAAGGTTTAAATGCTGGCAGCTGGGTCGTGTGCCGCCTGAGGAGTTAACCAATCAGAGGGGCAGAATTTTGTCACCTCAAGCTAATCCCCATCTGTCAGATTTTGGGGAATATCTTCACAATTTGGAGTTTCTTGGTTTATTTGTCGGTTCTCCTCATAGTGCGATGGGTGTGGAAGAGATCCAGAGGAATGATTTGTACAGAGCAAGTCTGAAACTTCTTCAGCATATAAAACAGTAAGATCTGATCAGTTGATTGGTTTTATAACTTTTATTTAAATCAATGGATTTAAATTTGAATAACTGGTAAATTGATATATACTTGAAATGATTTTTTTATTCTGATTTTTGATTTTCATTTCTTTGAAAAAAATAACTCTTTCTGCACTTTAGCATTACTAGGTGAATTTATTTGATGTCTGTAAGATGGTCTCATTTTATGATATTTTTGTGTAACTTTGTGTATGTGGGGATGTTTTTAACACCTGATCACACCTGAGACATGGAAGCCCATGTTGATGGACTCTGTGACGTGCTGGAGGCCAGATGTAATTGCATTTCACTGTCCAATGTCTATTAAGAACATGATTATGTATCAATTAACGCCGGAATATTAATAACACGCTGTCAGCTGAGGTGAAATATGAACACAGTATTGCTTCTAATAAATGATGACAAGCATCTGTGCAACTTAGAATAAAAAACAAGATTGGTGTGATCAATATTTTATGTCTCTTGGATAAAAATCTCCGACGAGGATCAATACACGCTGTGCCGTGGATACTAGTCACTGAGCTCCCGTTCCTGGGTGGATTGTGGGTTTTTATGGGATTTTCATCTTCCTGCTATAATTTTCTCAATAGGAAATGTCCACTGAAAAAGTATTGACCATTTTGTAAGGACTGGACAAGGTGGAGATCTTTAATTCTGAGAAATCTGATTTTCATTGTGACTTGGGACATTTAAATCAGATATTGACTTCACTGAGATCTGGTAGGTGTGTGTTTACGGAGGCTTTCATTTGAGGAAAAGGTTGCTGTGAAATATTGTCCTAAATTGTTTGTTTTTAGTTGTACAAATGTATGCACATCAAGACCTGTTGTTTACTCTAAAAGGCATAATGTTTGTTTTTTTCTATACAAATCTGCAAATCTACAATTTCAATGGGTTTTTTTTAAAAGATTTAAAACAGATATTTTCTTTTGTGTATATCTTTTCATCAAAGTGTTGAACAAAGGTGTATTCCACAACCGCAAATTTTCCTTTGAGTGAACCAAAATGAGGGTTGTTATTTGATTTTGCTCCCATTCAAAGCTTAAATGTGATGCATCATTGTATGATATATACAGAAAGGTATATTTTTTATTTTTATTAAAATCCCATAATTCTTCCCAGTTGGTTATTCATTAAGTTTTATAAATCAAAATGCTTTTTCAGAATCTCAAAATGTAAACAGTCCCTAAATGTTGACATTGTGTTAATTTTGTGTAATACAAATTTAATTTTAATTTTAATTTGTCCATATAAGATTTTGACTTTCTGTTATCTTTTTGATGACACAGAATTTTGTGTGCAAACAGAACTTTTTCATGCCAGATTATGACTGCATTATAATTTTGCGTCATTTATATATTCAATGGTATTCAATTTTGAGCTTTAGTTATCATTTTTCATTAAATAGAATATCTCGATATTTTTGGCCTCCACTATAATCAGCAATAACCATTATTTATCTGTTGCATCGTGAATTTAATTTCCAATAATGGAAAATCAATTGATATTCATAGAGAAAATGCCTCCATCTACGTCTGATTTGAAGATTTATCTGAACATCTAATGATTGCTTTCTGGATCAATATGATTACAATATTTAGCCTAAATCTTGCTTTGCTTCATGAATCAGGTGACACAAACATATAGAGAGGGCAATTTAAAACACAGTTTACAGCAGGAAATCTTTAAATGTGCTGGATATTTGGAATTTGATATTGGTCAAACAGTTTTATGTTGATGAAGGCATTGTAAATGAGGATATCCCAAAGTTTGTATAGAACGATTCCCCACTTTAATGTTTTCTGCTTTCCGTTCTTTAAATTGGTTCCTTTGTTTGGAGTGTGTACATTTTCTTTGTGGAATATTGTTTCACTCTCATAGGATTTTGGTAAGAAGAAAGAACATTTTTATCAGTTTCTTTGGTTGAGGGCTCATGGACCTGCATTATACATTTATCTCCTTTTTTGTTTTATGCTAACCATGTGCATTTTGTCGTTGCAGTGGTGGGGTGTCCAAATGCCCAGAAGATGACAGACCTTTGGACTATGCACAGGTGAGATATTTGACTTCATTCAGGTAGATTTCTAATGGAGAGCATTCTTCTCCACCATTTCCTGCTGAGATGAAGTGGAAGCATATTAAGTAAAGTCAAAGCATGACATATGGCTGTCCTGGAAACTCCAAGGCTTTTATGCTCGCTTCAGCGGGATTCACCACAGATAGCTTTCATATTAATCAAGCAATCGGAAGGAAGCACTAAGCAGTGAAAGAAGGCTGCTGCATGCAGGCTGTCATTCAAATACGGAGGTCACTCGGTGCACAATGATGAGCTGCAATTATGGTTTCAGGGCTGAGACTCATTTAACACAGCTGACTTTAATATTCTTTATCAGGGTCTTTTTTAATATTAGAACTCCCGGATCAATACATGCCTGTCTCTCCAGTGTAATCTGGACCAAACATCAGGGAGTTTGCAGGGATTGGAGATCTGCACTTTGTCCCAGGCCTGAAGTGGCTTGTGGTGGCTGATTATGGAGATAAGGATCTAGATTGGGGTTTGATTATTCTTATTAACTACACAGGGCAGGGGTTCTGTTCATTACTTGATTTTCTCTTCCATTAAACTCTTCATTGGATGAAGCTTGACCAGGCTGGGTCAATCATATGTGGATCAGATTCTTTGTCTGTCGTGCCCCATGTAAGGAACCTATTGCAGTTTTGTTTTGATTTTAGGTAAGAAATGATATATTTTATATAGATGAGATGGTACAGTTCTTTGGGTAAAATTATATAGCTGCAGGTTAAAGTTTGTTGTTGCTTAATTCTGCTTATGTCATGACCTCAAAATATATTCGATAATAGTTCGATCTAGCTTAATAAAAGTGTTTATATTGAGAAATCATTGGCAATTTTGACTAGACCAATTTACCAAATTATCAAAGATCCCCTAGTCCAGGTCTGAGTCACAGTTTGACAGAACATTTTCAATGCTTCAACAGGCACCCAACAGTTTAAAGTTTACTCATTGATGTATAAATATACCTGAAGGTTTACTTATATACCTATGGATAAGATGGGGCAATTAGTGGTAGATGGTCAGTGATGATAGTGGATGATCATTGTGGAAAGCTTGTGAAGATACAGAGAGAGTAAATCATTCTGAGATGGAATGGGGGGATTATGTCACAAGGAGAGGTTAAAAGGGTGACCCCACAGATACAGGAGAGATAAAGAGCTGGCCCACACACACCATAAAACATTATAGACTCTCAGAAGATGAGGGTATAACATGGACAGCTAAGTTGACATTGATGCTGGCCATAAACCTGTGAGGGTGGAGGGGAGGTGACGGTACCCTGGGCTGTGTTCTGATGTCTTACTAATAGATGGATGTCAGCTGGGGACAGGAGGTAAACATATATATATCCTATATATAATAGCAGCCTATATACATGTACTCGTATTTTGTGTGAAAAACATTGATATACAGTAACTAGTGAGGATATTGTGAATGTTGTAGGCAAATAAATGTCAGTGTAGAGAGCAGGATTTAATCTCTTTATGAAGGGGAAGGTATTGGACAGGTCATTATTTAGAATTAAAACAAGAGAACTAGAAGGAGACATGGATATTGGAATAGTATTAAAGAAGGAATTGTAATTAAATATGATGTAGAATGTGAGAGTTGATTATAATGGAGAATTGATTTATTTGATGAGTGACAATCAATCCCTCTCTCGGACACCAGATTCTTATGGATACAGATCCTCTACACTGCCATGTTCATATATTTTCATTGAAACAGTATATATTCCCGAATAATTGTCTCAGGGAGATAAATTCCTTTTTATTGATAGGAAATAAGTTGACATTAAATTACATGGATTATATTACAATAGTTTATGGAATGCAGGCAATGAAGAAAGGGGTTGAATTTCTTCTTGATGTTGTAAAGAACCAGGAAATGTTGTCTAGATCTATAGCTTCCTTCTCCTCCTAACAATGTAGCCCTCAATGAACAGAAATGTGTTGTACTCTACAAGAGAGAGAACTTTATAGTTCACTGGTCTGTGTCAGTGCAAATAGCAGGAGACCTTGTCTCATGATGCAAAAGGTAGGTACAGTGTGTAGTACCTGCAGAACTGTAGCTCTCCGTTCAGAAAAAAATTGATGGGCGACCGTAGAATTTTTTCTGACTGGAGAGCTACAGTTCTGCAGCTAAGTATGTAGCAGACATCCAGGTATTGGGTGGTGGGGGGGGGGGGGGGGTGTTGTTATCTGAGCCTCAGGGATGAGGTGTGAACGGTGACAGATGTGTATTACTTCCATGAGACATGCATCCTATCAAGTTATAATGGACAGCAATTTGTCAGAGGCAGCCATGTGGAAGAAAATCAATCTATGTAATTTATGGTATACTGAATATCATCCTTTGTAAGGAATTTATTGGACATTTTGCTAGATATCTCTACAGCTTTCCCCAGTTGATATTTTCTTGGTTTGTACATGCTTGTGTTAGTAAAATGTTTTGATAAGTCCATGATAATGGATTCTGCTCTAATTTTCAGTAATTTTAGACTTTTGAATAAAATCTTATATCTTTAATTTGTAAAGAAGCTTTAAAATATACACTGCCTCACAAAAGATACTGCAAAGAAAGAATACTGACATTTAAAACTCTATTTTTTTTCAACACAAAAGACGTAGAGAACCCTAAATTGTGTATGATATTTTCTCACTTCTGTCATTAAACTGAAGTCAAAAGATGCCATAAATACCTAAATAAAACTCAAATTGTCAAACAAACTTGGAGGAACTAATATGTCATACATTGAAACCTCACAACAATGGATCGCTTTAAGTTAGACCAGTTTGTATCTGACGCTTGGTGGCAACATGAATCTCACAAGATCATCTGTTTGTCATTAGCATTAAAAATTCATTTGATGTTTAGGATTATACGCAGAGGCTATGTTTATTGTGTGCATACAGCAATAATCTGATCTATTCTTGTCTTTCTGCTACATTTAATAATTAATCGGCCTTTTATTGGGTGTCCTGTGAAATATGTGATCAGTAAGGAAACCTAGATTTTGTTTAATCTCAAGTGTTCTATTATAACAACAGAACTCATCTATTAATTGGATATGGCTCATTTTATGGTGTAAAAATATCTGAGGACATTGTAAATCATTAAATTTATGGTGATGAGAATTTCAATGGACTCGACAGTTGTTGATTTGAATTTTTCTTGGTAACATATTTGGCATGTGAAATAGAATATACGAATTCAGATTGGCAACATTTGGTATCTGTATAACTGTGTCTAGCGTTTCCGGACATGAGAGTATGATGAGCCTTTGATCTCGTGACAGATTTACCCAGATGAGGAGCTAACGACGGAAGTCATGAACAGCCTGGTCAGATGTCGGAACGTCAAAGATGGCTGCCGCTGGGTGGGCAAGCTCCAGATTCTACAGGTAGGTTGTGTCTGTTGCGTCTGCTATTTGTTGACCAGAAAAAACAGTACAAAGTCACAAGTATACTCAAATATATATGAGATATATGGGGATGAGACAAGTTTAAGCCAGCATGTAGTCTGCATGATGTCAGCTTCTCTGTGACGGTGACACCCAGGCTATATCACTGTATACGTAATATTGAAACCTGATAGGTTCTCTGATGATGTGCATGTATAAACCCTATCTTCAGAGGTAAGATTTTCTGACTGTTTATGAAACCTAACTCCAGTGTCTAGATTCTCTAATTATGTGTACATAAAACTATCTCCAGTTTTCATTGAAAAATGAAAATAAAATATTCAATTACAAACATTGAACAAAACAGAAAACTTCCAGAATAGCGCAAAATAAAACCAGTCAACATCTTGCCATCTGTCAAGGTGTCATATTGAAAGGAAATATTTGTCTTACATTTCCTTGTATCAAATTTTACCAGTTTATGCATATTCTGTCGAATTTTTTTGTGTGAGTTTGAATAGCTGCAGTTGATGTCTGTCGGCACATTCAGTAACATCTGTTTGGTATACATATTGATCTTGGAGTGTTATTTAGCCCCATTATCATCCAATATCTCTCGGATACCTCCAAATGTTGCCCACTACGTATAGGTAAACCCTACACCAGTGATACCAATCTGTGTAAAAAATTTTAGCATTTAAAACGCATTAAATTTAAATTACAAACTGATCAATAGTTGATGTATTTTAGATCTTTTTCAAATTTATTATGCTTACAATTAATTTAGGATCTCTCATGATTTGTGATGGTACCGGTATATGATTTTTATCCAACAAGTTGTGAATTTCTTATCATCGAGCTCTGGTAAGGGGATAAAAAAACACAACTCGTAGGATAAATATCATATACCATCACAAATCATGAGCGATTCTTTTTATTACATGTTTTAATGCTGTTTGTATGTGTAAATCCCTATTTTATAGGCTTTTTGTGCAAAAAATCCTAACATCATTTCAATCAAACACCTAAATACCCCTTGTGATGTCATTGCAGTGTAATATCAAAAATTTATTACATAATGGGTGATTTGTGATATGTATGTGGATAATACTAGAGGACACATGACATTTAAGTTTTTACATCTAAATTTGTTGGTAATATAAATGCAGTAGCTCTTTTATCTTTAGTAACTACTTTAAAACCAACTTTTACAAACAATTAAAGTTTGTTTATGAGCACATTTTAAGGGGAATAACTCTTACATCTCCGCCATTTATTTATTCAGGCACACCTAGATGAGTGTCCGTTTGATGCCCTACCTTGCCCCCTGCGATGTGGTGCAGTGCTGCCCCGCCTGGATTTGGAGGACCACCTGGAATTTACCTGTTGCAGGCGACAGGTGGTGTGTGAATTTTGTTCCAAAAAATTCCCAGGAGATGTCTATGAAAAGGTAAAAAAAAAAATGCTCAGTCTTATTGTGACAAGATATTAAGATACACAAGCCCCGGCATAAACACTTGTGAATTCTTAAATTATTGTCATGAAAATATGTGAAAACTACATTTTGTGGAATCTTTTAGAAAGGAAGATTTTGATGAGTTAATCTTAAATTCCAATTTTTTGATACAGCAACACTCTGGCCAGTGCATATCAGAAGTCATGTGGTGTGAGAATAAATGTGGTGCCCGGCTTGAGCGCCGCTTCCTAGCCAACCACATGAGGAACGAGTGCCACAAACGGACGGTGCTCTGTCAATTCTGTAGCAGAGAGTTTGTCCAGGAGACTCTGCAGGTACTGACCAATCAAAAAGTTGTAGATGTTTAGTTGGTAAGCAGCAGGATTTATGTATTTCATTGAGAGAAAAAGTCATTATAGGTACACTGTGCTTCATATCTGAATGATTGTATATTTTTTTGTTTTCATAGATAATGCTCTCTGTATCACATATCAACAGTTCATAATATTAATTTCTCAAAATTTGAAGCTTTAGAGCTTTATAACATTAATAAAATTGTCATTGTTTACATAGACTCACCAGTACCAGTGTCCCAGATACCCTGTGGTGTGCCCCAACAGATGTGACCCCACAAAGATCCCCCGAGAGGACCTTGACCTCCATGTGACAGAACTGTGTCCCTCGGCAACCATATCCTGTTCCTTCAGAGATGCAGGATGTAAACATAAGGTGAGAGTTAACTCCCTTTGAAAATCATGAAATACTGAAATACTGAAAACACATAGTTTGAAATGTTCTTACAAAACTTTATAGGATATAGTAAACAATTTTCTGATGCTTTTTTCACAGTGTCCAAGATTCAGCATGGAGAAGCATACAGCAGAGAGTGTACAGCATCATCTCAAACTTATGTGTGACCTATCCAAAACTCAACAAACTCAAATCACTCAGCTGTGTAATGCCTTATACTCACTCACCCATATCACTGACGGTGTATTCATCTGGAAAATCTCAAACTACAAGCAGAAATTTTTGGAGTCTGCATACAAGAGTGTAGAACTTGTCAGTGAGCCATTCTACACATCCAGATACGGATACAAAATGGCTGCCTCTGTGTTCCTAAATGGAAATGGTGCAGGGGAGGGAAAATACCTGTCTGTGTACATCAAGATTCTCCCCGGGGAGTACGACAACATTCTGGAGTGGCCATTCATTTTGCCAATTTCGTTTTCCATTTATGATCAGAACATTGACTATGATCTGAGAGCTAACATTACAGAGAGCTTTGTTCCAGATCCGACCTGGAAACATTTTCAGAAACCGGTCAAGGACACAGGTGCACTGGGATTCGGGTACCCCAAGTTTGTGTCCCACGAAATCCTCAAGACAAGAGACTACATCAAAGATGACAGCATCATCATCAAAGTGAAAGTAGACAGTTACAGAAACTGCACGTCTCCGTGAATACCTCATCCACAATCAAACCAGTCATGATATTTATTTGTTGTTGTTATGATATTCAATTACTCATTACTCTTTTGTGATTGTAAAATGTGCTATTTTTATCTCAGTCTTCTCTTACTAATTCTTTCTTTCCATCCTTCCCTTTATTATAATTGTGAAACTGTATGCGTGATGTGTATGAATTAATATAACAGCAGAATGGGTATATCAACGTTTTGTTTTCTAGCAGTGATGAAGATATTTGGTGCATTCGATAAAATTAGATGCATTTAACATCTCCATTTATCATATGTTTACCATGATTGAGCAAGGATGTCTGTATATTATATTTGTATGAATGCATCTGTACTTTATATGTGTAGAAGTGGGAATATCTGTACAATATAATTAAGTGAATGAATGACGTTATTTGTATATAAATGAAGATATATGAAGGCCGTGTATGATTGAATCAACCAGGCATGTCTTGCCCTTCCATCTACATGACTGTGTGTGGATGACTAGTGGTGTGTGATAGGAACCAGCATGACAATGTGTGACTGAATGTGAGTGATGGATGATTGGCCACAAACTAGATAATCCTAAATAAATAATTAAAACACTTACTGAAGTCTTTGATTATTAAAACAATGACTGTGGAGGTCGTGGCATGGAGATATGTAAATCAGTTGTGAATCATTATGTGTTCATAATGGAATTTAAATCTGTCAATTAACTGAAAATCAACAAGTTATATTGAATGACAGTCTGAAGTGTGTGTGGGGGGGGGGGGGGGGGGGGCTCAGATTTTAGACAATTGCTGGAATAGAAAAACTTTTTTTTTGAGAAAACTGTTTTTAAACAAAATCAAAATATTCACAAAGAAGAAAATGTAAATCTCTTCTGAAAGTATATCCTGAACTGTATCTTACAGATGGCAGAATCTTTGCATTAATTTTTTTTTATAGTTATAGAAGTACTATATTTATAATATATACGCAAGTACATGCAGTGAATATGGATTAAACAGCGGCAAAGTAGCCTATACATGTATTAGTTCTTTCCATTAGAGATCAAGGTGCAGATCTAGATATACCAAACGTATATGTTTGTAGTTTTACAAAGACCTTTTGAACTCAATTTTTTCATCAAATCAGTTGCATTGGGTTGTCCCAAAATAGCGTAGACAAGTGGCGTTATTCAGTTAATCAAAGACACAGGAAGATGAAACTTGTGCCACAAAGGGTTCAAGTAATTTGCATTATGTTTTGATATCAAATATTGTATGAGATTAAATAAGTAAATGAAAGGATACTCGTTCATAATTTCGACATGCGGCGCAATGTCAAAAATGAAAAGTTAAAATCAAGATAACGTAATGAAAATCGCGTGGATTAGTACTTTTCGGCGTACCGATAACTAATAAAATTTTGTAAAGACCTTGAAAAATCCTAAGCCGATTTTAAAGTAAATAAAATTACCAAAATCGCCTACAAATGCATTTTGTGAATTAGTAGTCTAGCAACATCGAAAATATTCGGACGAGTATGATGACATCAAGTGAAAAAGAAACCCGACTGAAAGAAATGGACGACAAAATGCTGAACGACACATTTCGGGAAGACAGATGTTAGACAAGTAGTACAAGGCATGTTTGGAGTCGGCAGATCTTTTGTTCTTGGGGAGAAATTTAAAAACAAAACTAGAATTGCATAGTGAATGTGCACTCAGGATACATGTTCAAAAAAATATTATTTTCCAAGACATTTTCGGAAAGAGAGCGTGAATGTGATTACGTTATCGTGAACGATGGGAAGGGTTTAACAACGACGTAAAGGTTGGCTACTTTCGACGTCGCACATTGCGCCGCCAGGCAAAACCCGCTGATATAAATTATTTTGTTTCTCAAAGAATAGATTTAGCACGCATTTGAATTTTGGGGTACTGTTTGACAACGGGTCATTGATCAAAATACAGTTGCCTGATGAAATTACAGTGAACAGAATTTAAGTATTGCCCTCAGTTTACGCAATTTTGGGACAACCCTCATACTTAAGAATTTATACATAGCAAATTCATTATTATCAGAAAAAAATGTCAAACCAAAAATATACAAGATATCCGTCCATTCAGTATAATCCAACCCCCATATTTTTTAAGTTAATTGTAAAAGATGAATAAGGTATGTTTAGCTACTACTAAAACAGAATGTGAATGTATGTTTTAAATCCAAAGTGGTAAAATTGGTAGATTACGTGATACACATGTAGTGTTCATGATGATGTTTTAATATGTCAAATTGATATTGAAATACGGATAGCAAAATATTGATATTTAATCTCAAGTTCATTTCCAATCAGTGTGTCTGGCTTCTATTTTTGTGCTTTTGTTTTTGTTTACGGAGATTGTTTTCTGGAATCACTGGTTCTGAGTAGCAAACATACTGGGTGTAGGCGACATTACCGCAAAAATCCTCCGATCACATGTATTTATACACGGAGCTTAAAATAATAACATAAAAATAGAAAATAATACATTTTCGCACCTGTATATAATATTTATCAGCTTATTTACGTTTATTCAGCTTCCCAAATTAGATTAAAAAGTCAAAAACCTGTTGACCGTAATCAGTGCTAATGACGGACAAATGAGGGAAGACTTAATTTGATTTCTTCCTTGAAAGCTGTCTCTACATTGGATAAAAACAGTTGATTTCGACACCTAATAAACTTTCTACTCACGTATAATAATCATTAGGCGGTTTCTGAACAGATATAGATATAAATTAGAATTATTATCGTACAAATTATGAAGTGCGTGTGGCTCATATCTAACCATATAAAAAACATTGGACTGTTTCTCTAATGATAGAAAGCCATAGGGGAGAATAGTCGTTGTGTGTGAAGGCGGGGGCCATTGGAATAGATCATCACTGATCTTGAATTCATTAGAGAGATCAAATTGTATCGATCGTCGCCGACCAATATTTGGTATTCAATCGATGATCTGTTTCTGACTAATTACCAGGAAAACGAACACTAACTTGTCTACACTCGGCGGTTGATGCGCCGACACCAGGACTCTTCAGACGGACGCTAACTATCATGGACGTCGTTTGTAAAACCGTGTGTCTGCTCTGTACGATTACCCTGACAACCGGACAGTTCTTTACAGGGGTAAGAATGAACTTAATGTTTTGAAATTTTTCAAATGTCATTTTGTACTTTTATTGCGATTCAATAGTGTAAAAAAAGTGGAACCACCGCACATATTTTTTGTTTAAAAAAATGCAAATCAATCGATCTGTTTCGTAATAAACGATTCTCTAGATATGTACATAAAGTCATGTCTTAAGACTATCATTGATTATTCAAGCAGTTTCTAAGATTAACATACTGGTAAAATTTTAAAAAAATATTGTTCACGTGATTTTCCTCAAGTTACATAATATGTGTTACATTAAAGAATCTTTAAGCTTAGTTTAAATTGGTTTACGTTTGAATTTGTAATGTAACATATTTTTTATTTGTTTCAGTCAAACCATAATGGAGCCCAGCAGTCATTTCAACAAAACTCACGATTAAGCATGCCACAACGTTCCGGGAACTCACAACACCCTGACCCTAGACTCGCGGCACAGATGGGGGTGGGGATGCACTCTCGACTGAGTACTGGGATGCCGTTCAATTCCCTGATGCCGACGACTCAGGTTACCATGGCGCCCGGAATCCAGAGGAGCCGATTGGGAAGTCCACACCCGCAAACAAGCACCAAGGCGCCACCTATTTCATTACTGCAGTTCTTATTGGACACCACCCCACATCCGGATAGCGGTCCACAACGATCCGTCAGTGCTAGTCCCCACCGTCCGGCGCCACACACGACGAGGAACATTCAGAACTCCCCTTTTCGCACCGTGCAGATCCAAGCGACCGGTCAGCCATTACAAGGCTCAAGAAGAATGTCACCAGCACACTCTTCCTCACCAGATACACAAAGCCAGCCTAGTCGCCAAAATATCGGACAAGAAAGAACGAACTCAATGCCACCATCATCCAATGGTTTTCGAAATCCACAACATTTCCAACGAACAAGTCCACAAAGAGTAGGGCTAACACAAACGCCATTAAATGTATTTTCTAATCGACCCGTTCAGAATCAGTTGATGTCACAGTGGAATAACCCACCTGGACCCCAGTCATCAAACCCATCGCAAAATGATCCGCAAAATCAAAACCAATTTTCTGCGAAGAGAGTTGACCAGGCGCAAACACCACAAAACCCACCGGTTCAGCAACAATGGAATCTCAGGAGAAATGTTAATACGATGCCACATTCAACGAATTCATTTCAAAGTCAAGTAACCCAACAAAGTTTATCCCCACAACGAGTAGAGCCTGCTCGGACAGCACCACAAAGCATACACAGGAATAATCAGTGGCAAAGACCCGGATCATCAATTAACCAGCATCAACCGTCACAACCAGGAGAGAGGGCACCAAGGCATTTTGAATCTACACCATTTACTTCATCGAATTCAAATAGCAATCCACCCATCCCTCCAAATCCAGTTCAGGTAAACACTTTGCAGCCTCTACAATTCGACGTCAATCAGTTCACCCCTCCTTACCAGAACATTGCTGCTCGCAGGACCTCACTCCGTCAGGTTAACCATCAGTCTGTTGCTCCATCAACAACTTCAGCCCCGGCGCCGTATGAGATAAGACCAACCCTAGAACAAGATCCTATTCAATCGCCATCATCCAATGTGTTGCCTTCTAATCCAATTAGACCACAATCTTCTTTCAATGTCCAGCAAAACCAACCAGTTTCTTATAATGTCCCAAGCGTAGAAGAACCGGTGTCTTACATGACATCACCTAATATTGTGCGAAGTTTACCAAATACAGAGAGAATATGGCAACCTCAAACTTCATCATCACAAACTTCATCGTCCAATGTTTTACAAAACTTGCCTGACACACAACCAGTAACGGTACAAAAACCAAGCAACGTAGTGGCAACAAATGTTCTCCGTAATTTGCCAGACAACCAACCACCATCACCGAGAAGAATGAAAACGAGATCATCGAACATTAAACAAATACTGCCTAGTGATCAACAACGAATCGAAGTAGAGAACATTAGCCCACCAAGAAATGGACAAATTTCATCTCTCTCACAACAACAGAAACTTGGAATGAATCTAAAACAAAATGTGGTATCAAATTATTTACCAAATGCACAGCCTAATAGCCATTTAATGCCACAAAGAAGTGAAAGTCTGCAAACCCCAGCATTGCAAACTAATGTCCATGGGCATCAAAAGCCGACACCTCTTATCAATAAACGCCCGTCGGTCAACAGCAATACAAACCCCACGAGTACAGCACAGCAGTCAAATGTCGAAACAAAGTCGGGGCTCATTCCTACAGTCATTAATGGAAAAAGGTACATGATCAATCCGAATTTTGTACATCTTCTTCAAAACTTGCTTTCAAAAGCAGGGCTTGATATGAAAACAGGACCGTCCGAAAAAGTATTACCTAATCGTCAGATAAATACGCAAAGGATGGAAAGTATACGTCAGCCACCTCAACCTCAGCCTCAAACACAGTCCGACTACGAACCCCCTGTAACCAAACAAAGAATAATCAACGTCAAACCTTCTCCTAAAGCAGTCAAAGCTGCGCCCTACACAAACCTTGGATCTGTAAGTCAGATAGAGGGCGTAAATAACCAGTTTAAAAGAAATCCAAATGTATTGGAGACCGCAGCAGCAGACCCAAACAGCTTGATCGCCATCAAAACGCAGAGTCCATACTCAAATACAGTTCAGCGACCGCGATTGACCACGTCAGCAACTGCTCCACCAGCAATTGAGAGGATTACTTACACAAACACACCATCATTTGTCCCAAAGTCACCACCAACGCTCCCGACCACAACAACACCATTGCCAGTGACGACTCTCGCGCCCAAGAGAAGAAAGGCTCTTCTTTTACCGTTCAGAGATATCCCGGCAAAACAAACCACGACCAAACCTGTGGTCAAAACCACTCTGAGACCCACCGCTCCGCCTCCTCAAACTGCACCCAGCCAGGGAACAACAAGTCTCTCCAGTACCAAATCTGTTACACCTCCTCCAAAAAATGTTATTAGTGGAACAACAAAGTCAGCTAACACGATTCCTCCCATCCTTACCCCTCGCTACCTCTCAGACAGAAGAACTGTCGCAACTGAAGCTCCAACCACTCGTTCTGTAGGAGGGACACCAACAACGATATCTCCAAGACCCTCTGGGCTAGTAACTCAATCGGCCGATGTTCTCAACAAATTGGAAACACAGCAAGGAAATACAGTGGACATTTCTCAAAATACCGTCGTGGATCGGACTTCTCCTGCACCGGACACACCCTCATTGAATCAAGACCCACAATATACAGCCAGTTCACCTTATGAGCAATCTCAATACAACGCTAATAATGAGCTTGTTAATGAACTAACACCCGAACTGACACCAACTCAAAAAAGTAAAGTTAATGTGCAGTTTAGTTTTAACCCGGGCCATTTCAGCCGCAACAGATCTAAAAAGACAAATGAGGAGGGGTCAGTTTTCAATTATATGAGCGATAGGTTTCCTCCATCTAAAGGAGTCGGTGTTCACAAAGGTTTTGTAGGATTCAACAACAAAGCAAACAATGTGGAGTTGTTAGTGTTACGATAGTTGTAATTAGACACAGTACATGATTGTACTGTTCTGACAATGCTGTAACAATGGTTTTGATTGAAACCAAACTATTTGTTACGATGTCTGTGATTGGACACACACTCAGGCGGTAGCTGTGTCGTAAGATGTGACTGGACAATCAACTGATCTGGTTCGAATGTCGTTTCAGGATACTTTCTACCAAATGCCCTGTCCCAAAAGTTTCGACTGGACTCACGTGTCGTGTACCATAGACAGCAAAAGCTGCGCGAGACAAACTGTTTCCATAATTTATTCATTTGTTACTTGTACACAATTTTGTTATTATGCCTGTGAATATAGCTGAGATTATATGATTATACATTTTGTTTCAAAATAATAATAACACTTTAAAAGTGAAGCAGTTTTCATGTTTTTTATCTAGGTTACACTTACAATCAGAAAGGTGCATCATTTTCACCAGAGGCTAAATTTATGCAATCACCGACTCTGTGACACTTGTCAAAACCTTCGTCTTTCCGGCGCCAGGTTTCTCCAGTAGAATTATGTATGGCCTACACAGGTGTCGCTTAACTGAACTTTTGAAAGGCTAATAACTAAATCATTTTATTTCTTTTTTTAAAAATGATAGAAAGCAAGCATTTTATCAAGGTAAAAATAAATGATTTGATCAATATCACGAAGCAGGACATGAAAATACACATTTCCATATTTCAGTTTTGATTATACAAATACGACTGTAGGTATAGAAAAACGAAAGCAAACTCAAACTCATAATCAAACTCGTAATCATATGAAAGTTATATTTTTGATGTCTATATGCGTTCTATTTTGTAACATAAAAAGTCATGTTATTTTACATGTACATTAAACCATTTCTAATATCTCTCTTAATATATTATGTCAGAACTGTCAAAACAATATCGTATAAGTCATTCTTAACAATTTTCACAATATATATTCTGCTAAAACGCATATTATATGATCTGCATTTGATGCTTACAATAAGTAAATCTTCCAAACATATAGACATTAAGATTTACATGTTTTATAAATCATTTGCTTTAATGGCTTTGTCACCTTCATGATTGGTGATGCATTGTTCCTCATAATCATACCTGCGTCGTAGGGAATACCTCTACTGTTTAGAATTTTTAGAATTCATGATTGATTCAAAAGTGATTTATTCGCATTCTATCACTTGATCGACTTCATAACATGGTTCACATTTGTCCTCATTTCTCTTATTCTTCCTCGTTGTCATTATATCGTCTTCATTAATTAAATCGTCCTCAATGTTTTCTTCCTCAAAAGATGCCTCTTCATCCTTATCGACAGAGATCTCGTCGTTTTCATTATAGTTTTCATCGTCGTTTTCATCAGCGTTGTCATCATAATTTTCGACTGTTCCATTTGTCTGGTCATTTGCCTCAGAATTATCAAACACATCTGACATGGTTGGTCGGCACCATTCTTTTGGAGGGGACGCCAGAAAGTCCTGGTGTTCCCTGTCCTCTCTTTGTCGTACTGTCATTGTATCACCATTTCCAGAGTCAGAAAAAGACCAACTATCCACAAAGCTCTCACCTGAACCATTGTTTGCCTCGGTACTCCATCTGTCCTGTACTCTTTGTCGTCTCCCACACTCTGTACCCTTTTCCATCCTACCTTTGTAATGGAAAAGGTATAGGTTAGGTATATGACGGTTATTCCGGATTTCTGGTGTGTAATCCAAATCAGGGTCAACCTTCTTAGAGTTTGAACACTGGAATAAGAATTTTATTTTGTTTCACGTTGTGTTGTTTATGTTCTTTGTGTTAGCATTTAGTGTGTTTATTGTAAAGTGATAAAATCTTTACTCTGCAGGATACAAAGACATGTTTTTGCTTTCCGAATTACAAAGACAAACGTCCGGATGTCCGATTGTTGTTTCTACATCTACTTTTTACCTCGTTGTTTCCCATGGGTGGACTAACAGAGAAACAAATAGCATTATTCTAGTATATCAGATACTAATGTAAACATTTAATATTACATATTTCTTAGACACGAGGTCAAGGGTACTTTGGTCGTTTCATTTCCGTTGACATCTGTAGGATTGCGATGACCTGTTATACCACCAACGCTTCAGTGACTGACCGAAACCGAGTAATTGCCGTCTCCAGACTTCCATTCAACATCCTTCTGGTCTGTCTCCTCCTCTTCGGAATCATCGGGAATTCGATCGCTATTCACGTATGTTACCGGAAGCAGAAGAGAGGAAATCGGTTCTACATCCTCCTTCTGGCCGTGTATGATATATTTGCCAGTGTGGATACCACCATCAGCGTCCTTATTCTCAACTCTTACAGCGTCAGCTTTCCTTCTGATGTACTGTGTAAAGTAACGACATACTTCATGTGGACGACCCCGTCGTCCTCAGCCCTAATGGTTCTTATCATTGCTTTACAGCGTTTCCTGCTCGTCTTCAAACCTACTAAACGCTACTTCGATCCTCGACATCATCGGGTCATCGTTGTACTCGTTGTTACTTTCGTTCCTATGGTGATTGCTGTTCCAATGTGCGTCTTCTCTGGAACAGTTGCTATCGATGTTTCTTTGTCGGACGGGTCACGTTTAACAACGTGTTCTTGTGAGGCAAAGACAGGTGGTTTTAAAGAAACTGAGGAAAACTATATTATGTTTCTCTTCGTTCTCTCTTTGCTTTTGATTTTGACAACAACCCTTTTGTACGCTCCTGTTGGATTTGTCATTTTGAAAAAGTATAAAAATTCAGACTCTTCCCAGAATCCCCCGGACTTCCAATCAAATTCTATTGACGCCGTTGACACACTGACATCCGATTTCACGGACGTCAGGACAACAATGCGAGAAGAAAGGCGAGAAAACCGCAGACGACCAAATGTTACTCTGAATTTTCACATGATGTTCGGAGTGATAGTAATGACCTACCTGCTAGCCTATATACCTACATTTACGATGATACTGGTCCAGAGACAAAAAGCCGGCTACTGGTTTGAACTGAGTGGCGGGAAACTGACCTTTCTTCTGCTTCTCCGACGGTTCCATATTATCTCTAACGTAGTCAACCCGTTCGTGTACGGATACTTCGACATCACCTTCCGATCTTATTACGCAGCTGTGTTTAGATCGTTGTTTTGTTGTAAGAGTTCAGGCACAACTAATTGTTTTCGAGACAGGAGATCAGGTGAGACAGATACAGAGAACACATACTATTAGATTAATACTCATGTGTTTATACAACAGACAACTCTCAACTTTTTATAGAATTAGGTATGTACATGTAATATGCTTATGTCAAACGATATACTAGCGAAATAAACATCTCATTACAGATTAAAATTGAAACCGAATGTTTTTTTGCATACAATTATTAAGATAAACTACTTTGTAACTATTGTGGTTTTTATTAATTATTAAATGGAATAGCAATGACAATGAACTCTATTCTCATAACCGAAGTTACAGTGTAGAGAAAATACTTATGTACAGTATGTACAAACTATATAATAGATGAAAATCACTGGTACAGGCATGATGAAGGAATAACAGACGATTGATACAAGTTAACCAAGAGAGCTAACTCTCTCAAACATAGTATCTAATAGTTTACAAATATTGGCAAGTTGGTTTATGTTTGTGACATTAAACAGTGTTATTTGTTATGAAATATTTTGGTAAACATACCGGGTATAACCCTTGAATTGGATATATATACATCAGTACATTTGAAAAGGTAGTGAAATTCATCCCCAATTTCATTATTTTTACATTTACAATTACTGTTATCTCTAGGAATATCAAACCATCTACCTGTCTGAATAGGTAATTTAGCAATACCCTCTCTAAAATTACAATAATTCCTGCATAGTTTTGTTGGCAAAATCAAAAAAAATATTTCTCAAAATCCAGTGATATTTAAAAAGCCTATAATTTAAACCTTTTGGAGAATTTTGTACCTCGCTATACCATGATTGCTCAAATTGGTCTAATAAAATATTGTATATACCTTAGATTTTAACCAGGGCATATTTATTGAGTTTCATACCATACATATATATGTCAACCCGCATTGGTTTAAAATTTTCCTAATGGCTTCACACGATGGGTTATAATTTTTTTAAATACATTTAAAAGTTTTGCTGACAATTTCGGCGGCCCTATGCTACCTAAGGAGTGAACAGGAATAAGTCAAGTGACAATTTTTAGTTCTGGCAATGTTAAAAGTAATTTACCCCAGAAGGAAATCATTCTGACTTTGACATTAATTAATAAGGGGTATCTTCCAAGCTCCCCATTTACCACAAAGTTTGGTGTTGAGGCAGCATGCCTCTTACCTAGTAATCAACAGTGTACATTTCAAGTACATTTATGATTGACAAAGAATCAACATACTCATGCCCAGTTCACGGTACTGCCATTACTATTGTCGATGTTTATTTTGTGAATTTGAATAATATTGACATTCGATGAAAATCTTACTCTGACGTTTAGCGTACACGTAATATCGTTTTATTACGGTAAGATTCCACAGTGCAGTGATCTCTCAGGATTTGAATTACTTTGACTCGAACTTCAAATCCTTTTTATTTAGTTTACGGCATTGTTTTGATGTAAGTAAAATTTTTCACTAAAAATCAGTGTCTAATTAATTCAACATGGGGACACAATTAACATAATAATTCCAGTTTCCTCATTGACAATGCATAAATCAATCGACCTTGAATATTTCGAAATTTTTTGGTTTTCTTTGTCGCCTTAAAGTTCAGTGAATATTAAAATGATTAATAATGAAGGGAATTGTTTACACTTTGATTAACGACGTTTTGTAGTTGTTGGTTTTTTTGTTTGTTTTTGTTTTGTTTTTTGTGCTTTTATTTTTGCATTTTAATCGTAGTATTTTCTTTGCGTTATGTAATCGTTAATTTCAATTTTCTTGTATGTAAATATTCCTAAACTACTAGCATAAAAAAAATGAAACAAGAACAGATTGATATGTAATAATTTACTTAATCAATAAAAACAATAAATAAATTAATAACACTCACTTGAGAAATAATTTAAGAGCGATTACGGGAACATCACTTGAGGTATTTACAAAGTCAACACAAGTCAACGCAATTCTGCAGCATCCGCATACACTACAACATTACACACGTGTAAGCTTCTTGCTGTTAATACTGAACGGTATTTTTTAAACTGACAGTTTCTTGCTGATAAATGCTTTCGTTTTGCTTTTGTTGGCCAACTTATTTACAACTGCTACTTTCCCGTGCTTCGCCAGGGCTAACTGTGGGATGTAGTTTTGTAGCCAGGTGAGATCAGCCGGAGCTCCTTGGGCAGTGCCGCCGCTAGCTGGTCCCGAGAGAAGCCCGGAGAGTTGATAGGGGTCAAGTAATGGGTTGGGCGTAGTCGATTTTGCAAGAGCAGCTGCGTACACATCAAGCGCAACAGAGTTTCCAAATCCTGCCCCCAAGCCTAACTGTTGTCCCAGATTTGTGCTGGCCTGAGAACCCCCAGTTGCAGATTGAGACGAAAGACCAAGACTACTCAACAGTGAGGAACCTCCAGTAGCTGGTTGAGATGAAAGTCCAAGACTGCTTAACATCGAGGGACTCAGGGATCCCAAACTACTGGCCTGTGACCCCGAGGCACTGTTAAGTGACACCTGGTTACCGTTCTGTCCCACGTAGTCCAGGGTGGCTCCACCGGAACTAGGCTGAGCGATCATGTGTTGCAGTAACACCTCCATCAACAGACCCTTTTGGTCGATGGGTTGGACGGTGTAGGTGGGGAACGGTAGCGGGGTCGTACTGGCCGGGGTGGTTGTTGTTGTTGTTGTTGTTGGTGTCGTCGTTTCAGCAGCCGTGGTTGTAGTGGTAGCCTCTGTGGTGGTGGTGGTGGCGGCGGTTGTTGTTGTTGTTGCTTCAGTTGTCGTGGTTGTGTCAGGAGCTGTTGTTGTTGTTGTCGTCGTCGTCGTCGTTGTAGTTGGTGCAGGTTTGTTATTTACTTTAATTATCATTTTCTGCAGAAGGTTAAGTAAGAGTTGCATGCTTGGGTTAGGGCCTGGCGCCGGCAGTATCGTTTTTTGATAATTGATATTGTTGCGTAATCCAGCTACGGTATGGACCTCGTTTTGGCTACCAATTACGGTCACTTTGTTGCTGGGGTATTGGATAGATTTGATGTTCACGTAATGAACCTGTGGTCGTTTGGGATAAGACGGCGGTCCGCCTTGTGGATTACGAGAGGGAGACTTTTGGGGAGAACCTCCAGGACTTTTCTTCTTTGGCGTTTTCTTTTGTGTCTTTTGAGGTGGCGTGGTAGGAATTGGAGGAGGAGTGGTCGGCGTGGTAGGAATTGGAGGAGAAGTGGTCAGCGGGGCTTGATATTTAGCTTTGGGTGGAGATGGCGATTTCTTCTTGGGGCGCTTCATCTTTTTTGGTGATTTCTTCGGTGCTGGTGACTTTTTGGGTGTTTTAGGAGCTGATGGTGTTTTTGCCGGACCACCTCCTCCCCCTCCAATAGTGAGGGTGGGGGCGAAGTGGTTGCTGATTGGAGCATGGAAGTTTAAACTGACGAACGAATCATGCATTCCCTGAGAGTGGGTGACAACATTCGTATTTGGGTTAGAAGCTGTGTTGGAATGACTAACAAACACAAACGGATCCGGTGAGTTCATGTTGATGTTGACATTGGAGTTTTGGTTCTGGTACCATCCCTGCAAAAGAAAGAAGATATTGTTAAAGTAAGATGATTAAAAGAAAGCATACAAGATTTATACTAAGCATACTGATGTCTATCATGTACAGAAATCAATGGTTTTCTGAGTTCTGATTACAGAGCAGTCATGTTGGTGTTTACCTGTATGAACGGGAGAATAGCCAGCAGACAGAGGACCGACTCGCTCCTGGCCATGGTTCTGTTCTGATTGGGGACTTCTGGTTTTTGTTCTTATATACACAAACCCCTCCATGTAGGCCGGTCCACAAAATCAATTAGAATTATTCATTTATTGTACATTTTATCAGTGATGAGGGTCGACAGGTAAATGTTAATGACACTTAAACCTGTACGTGATTAGTTGTATGGTAATTAGAATTAATTAGAATCTTCTTATCGACACTTTTGCAATTTCCCCCTGACAAGAAAGGGCAACGTTTTGACAGAATACACCGATTTTGTTTTCCTCGTTCCAAGGCACACTCGGTCCCAATTAATTAGTAAGTTATTATTTCTTATGATCATTAATTAGTCATAGATTAATCAAATAAATTACGTGCATGTGAAAGTGGCGATACTTGGAATTCATTTAACCTTTGAGACGTTTCTGCATTTTAAGAGGAATTTTGCAGACATTTTGGATGGAACCAAACTTCCCAGGCGAGAAATGCCACAAAAATTTCTTAAACTTGTAATTTGTTTTAATCAATGATTTAATTAATAACAAAAGATTGTGGTTAACGTGTGAACATTGTAACATTAACGACTACCGATCGGATGAATTTTTTTATCAAACTTGAGTTCATTTGCATCGTCAAGACTCTCTCTCTTTCTCTCATTCTTTCTATCACTCATATTGGCTCTTCATTTAAATAATCACATTTTTAATGACAAGTAAAACCATTTAACTCTAAAGTCTTTATTTGTACAAGATTAACAGGACAATAAAAACACAAATGTAATAAATAACATTAAGAACACCACAAAATTCCTGCAGTTGATCACAACCGTGTCCCAGAAGACGGATTTCATACATCTCTGTCTGATCGAAAGTATGAAAAGGTTCTTTATTGGTCACAAAAATAATACTGATGAAATACAAGGCTCCGGCAGAAATGCATAGAAATTAGATTTAAAGGCGATTTAACTGTGACACGAATTGCAAAACAATACCGGTATAAGAGTCAGAGTTAATTCATTCACTACACGGCGGCCTTTCTGGTGCCGTAACTGCCGCCAGAGATGACCTTGATTGGAGACCTTTGGTGGAGAGCCAGTTGAGGCATGTACTTGTTGAGCCAAGTCAGGTCAACGGCTGATCCGGCAGCGCCAGCACCAGCAGGTGGCTGGGTGACTGCAGTAAAACCAGACCCACCGTAAGAGCCCCCGGAGATGGATCCACCGGCGGCCAGGAGGTCGAGTTGAGCCACCGGGTCAAGGTATGGTCCCATAGTTGTAGGGGCTTGCTGAGCAGCACCAAAGATGTCTAGTGTAGCTTGATGACCGTATCCTGAGTTAGCGTTCATTGAGACCGCTTTCTGACCCCCTCGTCCCATGATGTCTAAAACAGCGGCTTGCTGTGTCTGTGTGTTGGAGCCAGAAGCCATCTGTGCTAGCAGGATCTCCAACATTTGGTTATAGGGGAATGTAGTGGTTGGAGCCTCTGTGGTAGTGGTTGTAGTAGCCTCTGTGGTTGTGGTGGTGGTAGCTTCAGTGGTTGTTGTGGTAGGTTCTGTGGTAGTGGTTGTGGTCGCCTCGGTGGTTGTGGTGGTTTCTGCTGGAGTTGTGGTAGCTTCAGTGGTAGTGGTTGTTGTTGTTGTAGGCTCTGTTGTGGTTGTAGTTGTGGTTTTTGGTGGAGCATTCACTTTAACAACCATCTTCTGGAGCAAGTTCAGAAGAAGTTTAAACTGCATTCCCTGCATGGGGTTTGGCTGAGGAGCCACTTTCTTTTGGTACTTGACATTGTTGTAAAGTCCGGCAACTGTGTGGACTTCATTTCCGTTTCCAATGACCTGGACGTCATTGCTTGGGTATTTGATGGAGTGGATGTTGGTGTAATGAGATCCACCCCAGCTTCCAAATCCACCTTGGCTCCCTCCTTGTCCGCCACCCTGCTGAGGTCCCCCTTGTTGTCCTCCTTGTTGTCCTCCCTGATATCCACCCTGGGTCTGAATTCCACCTGTGGCTTTGTAGGTCTGACTGACCTTTTGGGTTCCTCCAGCATTGTTGTTGGGCATGTGAACTCCTTTGCCTCTGACGTTATTGTGAGCTCCGACAACGTTCATCATGTTCTGGGGGAAGTTGTTGTTGAAGACAAGGTTCATGGGTAGACCATGTCCGGCGCCACCGGATCCCTTAGGTGGAGAACCTTTGGGTGGAGATCCCTTTGGTGGGGAGCTCTTGGGTTCCTTTGATTTTGGAGCCTTGGACTTCTTCTTTGGAGCAGCAGTCTTCTTTTTGGGTTCTGGCCTCTTTCCTTTCTTCGGGGATTTAGGAGTCTCCTTTTTCTTGGGTGAAGCTGAAGGGGCCTTGGGGGCGGGACCGCCTCCGAAACCTCCAAAGTTCAAGGTGGGGATAAACTTGTTCTTGATGGGGGCGTGGAAGTTGATGCTGACCACGGTGTCTTTGGTGGCGTGTACTACTTTCTTTGGTGCGGGTGCGGGTGGTTCCGGCGCGGGGGCGGGAGGGGGATCGTAGAACCCGGTGTTTACGTTGACATTGTTGTTCAGATTCTGGTTCTGGTTGGATGGCCACCAAATACCCTGGAAAAAAAAACGGAAATGATTTTACATTCCTGTTCTGTTATAAAGATAAGGTTTATATTTATTTTTCTTGCATTGCTCTGCTCGTTAATTAATTTTAAAAAATTTTTAGATTGATTTTACTTGGAACATTTAAAAAGAAACTTTTTGCCATCAATAATTTTTTTTAAAGGCATATTTCAAATTTGAACTATTTTCAGAAAAACAATAAAAAGATTATGTCGTTGTGTAAAGACATCATTTATAAGAAGAGTAAAGACAGTACTTACAGCTACTGAAGGTAACACGACAACACAACACACCAAAGCGAAACTAGTGCCAGCCATGATGGATGGAGTAAAGATCCACGGATCGCCCGCTCTTTATATACCTTTTAACTTTCCCAAAGGTCGTCTTATTACCTGTCATTGATATAACTGCACTTTAATTAATTTCATTATCGAAAATCATAATTCGTTGTTCGTGAGGCTCGGGAATCGGTACCCTCTATGCAACGCATGATTTGTGACTCATGAATATTCATGAGTCGCTGATTTTTTTTCATTTCCAATTGTTTGACACTGGGGTCACGGTTTGACATGTAATGCTGATCATACAACTTGTTCTCTATCTAATTTCCTTGACACTGTTTGGTACATTTTAATTAGCATAATTTGATTGTGTTTTACATTTTTTCACGCGCTAATTGATTGTCCATCATATTTCAAAATTCAAAATATTTTCATTTAATGCGTACTGATCTTGAGAATGAACTTTGACTGTATGGCCAAAAACATGCAAGAATTTGGCAAAGTGTCGGTGGTACCTATTGCACAAAGTATGAGGTAACAACTATAAAATTGTGCTTTGTTTTCTTGAGTTTTACGTCTTTTCTAGAAGGTAGGAACCATTCTCTTCTTTTTTAATATTTTGGAATATGTTTTTTGAGATCTAGTCAAATTAAATCAAAAATACTAGGCTATTTTATCATTTTTCGTTCTTTATATATCGGGTTTATCAAAACTTGTTTCTTATATTTGTTTGCAGACACTTCTTGATAATAAATATTTTTCGTATAAAAATATTACCACAAATCACACACAGACTTTGTCCATCTATTTTTTTTTTCAACGCCCAGAACGTTTAGAACAATACAGTACTCTTGACGTTTAAAAAAAAAGAATCTAAGATAAATAAAATCCTATGTTTACACTTTACAGAATGCTATGAGAATGTTTAAAATGAGGATGTTCTTGCCCTATCGCTTAGATTGGCTCTGTGATCGTGCATTTCTTGTTTGACACCACTGAAAAAAACAATCCTAGGAACAGGCTCTACAACCAATTCTTTATTCAAGATATTGTTATCATTTCGAAATCGGTAAGGGTAAAGCACCAAAGAGGATTGTTTCGACAATTAACAGTAGTAGTATGTATTATATGACCTGGATTACTTTAATTCTTCATTCATTTTTATACTTGAATAAATGTATGCAAGATCTTGTTTCATGTACTGCTATATAGAATTTTATTACGAGCATAACTATGTTTATTAACGTTGCTACTATAAATCTTCCAATGTGTTGTATGTCGCTTATAATTTGTATGAATGTAGCAAATAAACTATACTCCCAAAAATATCAAATACCTACATACATTAAAAAATTGACATAGTCAACAACATTTTAATTAAAACATATAGTTAAAATATAATAATTTAAGCAAATTACACCAAAAACCAGTGCAACATACCACCACAAAACAAAGGTAAAGAATTAATTAACATTGTGTGAATTTGGTCGTGTGTTTATGATAATTAATTATGATTAGGTTCAGTCTGTCAAGCTTATCATGACGTTAGATACATGGTAAAGCTAATTGCTTGATCCAAGAAATAATAATCGGAATTCAATGCATAACAAAGAACGCATCTGATTAATAGTTTAATCACGTTTAACATGATAAATACTTCAAATAAAGCTCACATATTTTCTACCGAAGATCTGCGATTTTTGACATCAATCTAATCAGAACCAACTTCCCTCTTCTTTCATGCCTCTGTAGGAATAGGGAAGCTTGCATCATACGACCAAAACGTCCAGGGATTTTTAATCGTCTTCCTTTTCAATAATATTCTGGTAACAAAATCGGCCGAATAGGTTTCTAAAGTGTTCATCAATGCTAGAACTAGAACTGATTGTAAATGTAGCAATTATAATCCCTGTAATATTGCACATCTTTACTTTTGGCAGAGTTAATTTTTTTCTGTCGTAAATGTTGCGATGCTACATTCTTCACATACAATACCTAAACGTTATTGTTACTTTGGTCTCTGTAACTTTAATTCTATCATTCGATAACCAAAAGGATATCTTTGATAGTTTTTTATCACTCGGAATATATATCTTTTTAGAAAAGGGTCATTATTAGTTTGGTCTCTGAAACTTCAATTCTATCATTCGATGACCAAAACCATATCTTTGATAGTTTTTCATCATTGAATGTATGTCTTTCTACAAAAGGTTTATTGTGTTTCATCACAGAGTAAACTGATTTTCAAGTTGCATAATTTTTTTGTGATGACGTCATCATTTTGAGTGCTGCCGACATTTGTACCAGTTTATTCGTCTTGTACCACCAGCTCTCCGCTTGTTTACAGCTGCCTGTCGTCTGCCTCTTGGGGGGACTAGTTGGCGCACACTTCTAACCTTGGTGAACTCAACAGGAAATGAGATTCCTCCATTAAATATTCCAATGTTTGACAAGGTGACAGAAATCAAAATCGTGCCGATTTAGGATAATAAATAACAATGACATCAGAATTAAAGAAACTCGACGTAATATTATCTACAACGATAATATTAACATTTTCTGTCCATCTTAACACCTGACCGAGATAGAGTCCAAATAAAATCTTCCTGCTTTTGACCAGTGTCGCAATGCGGCTTAACTTTGTCATTATAATTTTCAATAGCCATTGCTTCAATCGTGGATGCTATTATTTTCTTTTCATTTGTTTAATTAAATTAATTGAAGTTCATTAAAAAAATCTAGATTGTCAAGGCCATTTTCAGAATATTTAGCCTCCTGAACAAGATATAAAAAAGAAATACTCATTTTTTCAAGCTTTTGCCAACTTTGTTCAAAGTTAGAACTTGCTGTTTTTCCTTTAATAAACAGGAACAAGACGGAGCCAAGTTTTATTCGTTTTTAATTTTAGAATTACATGTATCATCTTATGACATGTATAAATTATTTTTCCAGATGTATATAAGCTTTGGCAGAGTTATACATAATGTTTCTAAGGTAACAAATGAACCTGCGCAGAAAACGGTGACGTTCTACGCACATACACGTTTTTGTATTTAACCTACATCAACAAAAATAAACAATGCATATTGCAGCACACACATAAACAACGACAGTTATCCAACACTGGATTTCCAACAATAATATCACTACCAAACACATTAATATTGATATAATATCATAGATTTATTGCTAGTCATATTAATCCAATGAAAAATAGTGCACTTTGTAAGGATATAGAAGTAAAAAATTCTATACAACTTATCGAATCGTTAATTGTACATAACAGAGGCAGACATACATATCCATTGAGAAAACAGAATAATATTGGCACGTGTGACGCTATTTCAATTAGTACTGTGGTTAACAACGCTAGAGAGGTAAGTAACCACGGAGCCGATAAACTGAACACAAACTGAACTTGGCATCAGAAGAAAATAAGAGTGAAATGTGGATTTCTACTATCGATAAAAATAAATGAAACTAATCAAAAATAAAAATATAGTTTATTCCCGGAGACTATTTACAGGGTTGCGGTGATCTATTGCTTTGTGTTGCGGTCACTCGCCACCTGTAATCGTTTTGTTGCGTTCGTGCGTGTGCAGCTTTCGGTAGAAACTTTGCACGTAGGTGAAGACGCACTTCCAGTCCGGCTTCTGCATTTTCACCATGTCCTCTACATCCAGCAATGGCGCTATGTCAGCAAACTTCCTGTAAACAAAATTACAATGTCAGCAAATTATTGTAAAATAACAATGTCGGCAAACTTCCTGTAAAAAAATGAAAATTATGATTGCGCAATACGCTTGTTAAAAAACATTTATTTACTACGAAGCTTTTTTTTTATTTCAACAATCTACACCTAACAGCTTTGCAGACTGACACAGTAGGAAAGCGTCATTATTTTATCCGCAGTAAGTTGACATTACTTACTCTGCGGTGTCGAAGGCTAGGGTGAAGTTGTACCTCCTCTTCTTGGGGTCCAGGGAGCTGAAGTCGAAGGACTCCGGGTAGAAGTGGTGGATCAGAGCGCAGAAGGCCATGCCATTGTTCCAGCT
The DNA here is from genome assembly GCA_016163765.1 of Magallana hongkongensis. Lineage (NCBI taxonomy): Eukaryota > Metazoa > Mollusca > Bivalvia > Ostreida > Ostreidae > Magallana > Magallana hongkongensis. Next base: position 4,301,537 of record WFKH01010931.1, on the reverse strand, counting down.
GCTGGAGAAGTTAGTGATCTCCACGTTCTAAAACGAGGCAGCAATCGACATCAGACAGAAATACAAACTTACAGAATGTATGGTTCAATATCAGCGCGGTCTCCGTTTACAATGTAAAATTATCATGCAAAATTGGTGTCAGTTATCCTCTTTAAAGTTATATATTGTATGATATATATTGTGTTGGTTATAATCCGTGATTAGTAACATAAAGCATGCGTTAATTGAGTTAGATGTTATATAAAGAGTTATTAGTAGACTACAACACATTTAAACATGCATACGTTTAGTCTTCACACCTTCTACATGCGTCAGATATTGTTCAAACATGCATCGTTGATTTCAATAACGCTTTTTTGCTTTAACTTTCTACACCACCCATTTTTTTTTTTAATATTAATCCATGTCCTTCTCACTACCACTATATTAAAACCACGCCGTTCTCAATTTCACTGTAAGTCAAAACTGCGTTAATAATGTTCAAACCAAAAAGTTAACGGGTTTACAATCTAGTCTAAAAACCAGGGATACGTTATAACGGTACAAATGCTGTGTCTTTGGGAATGCCTCAGCAGTTGCAAAACATAAAAGCAGTCAGCTAAATGTAAAATGCGAGATCTACAACATTAAAGCCAAGCAATGACGCAGCACTTGTACGCATACAACAGCCATCTTAGTAAACTCTGCAACCATGACAACCGTTTCAGTAGCTCATGCATGACTACCCATTTCAATGACATGCAGTCATGCGTTACCTCGTACTCCGTCGTCATGGCTTTCGTCCAGTCCAGTAACATTTGTTTGATGGCGCTCGGGCTTCGAACCAGTGCCCTACCGCTTCCCCCTCCGCCGGGCGCTAAATTTCTTTAGTAAAAAAAGCACGGATTGGTTAATTTCTTGGTCTGGTTTAAATAACCAATGAAAAAGAGTTTTAAATTTGGTTGTCAGCTACATTCAACCAAATTTTAGTGTGAGCCTGTAAATGAAGGGATTAGTGTCTATGTGTACATCTTAACTGGTATACAAATGTTCTACATCTACACAAATACTAAAAGTGGCAAAATTACACGCAGTAGTGTTAGCACAACACAAAATGGCGATCTTAAAGGCTGACTTCTAATCATTGAAGCTTGATTGTAGCATCCAAAACTGGCAGCACATTAGCTATTAAATGAATTAAAAAAGTATAACACCTTTGTTCCAAATATCAATTGTCCGGAAGAAGATAATTTTTCACTCTTTATATTACAATTTAATCAAAGTCAGTCTATAATTTTCTAATTATAAATGTTAATTAAATGAAAATTATATTCTTTCATGTTAGCAAATAGGCAATTAATGTCTTCAAACATCAACATTGACTGTGGTAGAAAAATGCATATATATTGATAAAAAAAAAGTCAAACAAGGAATTAAAAACTTAGGAGAAAATGGAGACATGTTAGAGGCAGCAGGAACACAGGTGTACAAGAGATCTACAGGTTAGCGTGAGACAGCCATGGCCCTGGGCCCCACACACTGCCCGCGGGCCCACTGGGCTAGCCGGGTATACCTCGTACTCCATGGTGTTCCTTTGGCAGAATTTGAGGATTTCCTGCTTGATTGCGGCAGCGTTTCGCCGCAGTGTGGTGGCTGCTTTTTTGGCGTATGACACGGCTAACAGACCGCTGAACAAAGGACAGAGAGCGTGTTAATATAGGGGAATCACTAGTTCACAGGCACACACACATAACACTAGTACTCAAGTACTATTAGGGGTTATCACACCCTACAACATGTACACATGTACTTAGTTATTGTGCTGGGAGGTCACATGAAGGATCAACATTCACTTTAATCAATCAAAATTAGTAGAAGCACAGATTCTTACAAATATGAAGTGGGATTGAACAACCTATGTAGATGTGTTATTTTTATACCATATTTCTCCTCTTGTTGACTTTTAGAAAGTGGGACAATCTACATGTTTTATCTATTTCAATATCTACCTATAATGCCAATAATGTTTAAGGTGGGTGGAAGTTAATTTCTTGCGAAGTTAATTATGCATATCTATTATTCAATCAAGCACAATTTCTTTTTTTTCTGAGTAATCTGCAAAGTTCAAAAATAAAGCACATTCAAGTCAATTACAATGCACACATGCAGCAATATGTTCTACAGAGTCTATCATCAAAGTGACATTGTGTGACGGTAGACTACCTGTACCACTCACAGTCAGAGTATTTACAATGTCATACAATGCTCACTCATTACACTTGAGTTCAATGACTTGACAGAGCTTTCAGAGAGCACACTCGGCTTGTATTTTGGAACTGAAGAAGATCACCTCAAATCATTGTATATCTCCCACCCCCATCAAACAGGTCTGTACCCCCCACTCCTAGGCTCTTCTGGGGAGGTCAAATGACAAAGTGTGCAAATCCATACCCAGTACCCACTTGATCATTAGACAGCCACCAAGTTTATTTAAAGCTAGAGGAGTGTTTGATCAGAATGCTTCAACTGTCTGAGAACATGATCAAATACTTCACTCTGAAGATTTGAGGGGCGTCCTTCAGATCTTGACTATCAGGCCTACATGTATCATTGCTATCAAGAGCTCATAATTCAAACACAGAACAAATAATCCAACCAGTGATTAACTTTTTTTAGATCAAGCCTAACACTGATCTTGTCTGATACTTCTAATACGTACTTTGGTTTGGGTGCAGCGTTGTCCATCTTCTGAAACATGGCCTTAGCTCCTTGGGGCCCAGCTGGTTTGGCTTCAAGACAGAAAATAAAACTCCAACATTAAAATCAAAATCACAGAATCAACGTACAAGATAATGATAAATCCCACAATTTGCAGTTTCATTGAAAATAAATTTTTAGAATATCTTCATACACATTTCTAAAATCACTTCAAATCAGTTGAGTCGTAGATAAGGAATTGTGCAATCAATCAGTTTTATTACACCTGCTGTAACAGTACTTAGTACCGATACTAAATCCTCTACATAATACTGCCAATACAGTTTGCATCAAAACTTGTATCTATTTAACGCCAATAATTGATTCCAGATTGTTGAGATATCGGAGACATTGCCAACAAGCCGCCTTGGTTCTGCATCTCGCAGGAATGCCAAAACAGCAGTTTAAGTGTAAGCAAGATGACATCATGACTAATTTGTTTCTTGAATTTGCTTCAACTTGTTGTAGTATATTACTGGTTCTAAGCTTTCACAATGTTGCTACACTAATCATCTCTGTCAAAACAGTTTACATTTGCTCATTCTTAAGAAGTTGATCATATCAATGGAGCTCTAATTTCAAATAAAGTACTGCATTTCAAAAGATTTTGTTGTCTGTAAACTTTCTGACAGTAAGGGCATCAATTAACACAGTTTTACAGAGGGAATTATTTTTCAATGTAACCTTGACCTTAGAACACATTCAAGGTCATCAGTATTGTCTGATAAGGGAAACAATTCTGGTTGGAAGATTCATAGACACACATTGCCACTGCTTTTTATCTATAGACATGTGCATGTGTGGGTTCTTTGATCTGTTTTCTTTGTGACCTTTTGACCTTTGATTTAAGGAAATATACTTTGCTAATGATTGGTGCATTAACACTTAATTATTTACTTGATACCAAGCCAATACAACCGTTCATTCCCCTGTTTCTAATTCTCTGATCACTTATCAATACACAATCATATAAATGTATATGAAAAATCATATTAATTAGTTCCACTACACATCAAAAAACCTACAGGTATCAACAGGTACAAACATATGCACTAATGATGCAGATTTCAATCTAAGCACAAAACAAAAACTGGATCCAATCAACAAAAACCGGATCCAAATCATACTGTACACCTCTGGGTCAAAACAAAAGAAAACGTGTTGCTACCTCCCCACGACTGCGATTTCTGAGTCGTGTTTGTGACGCCATCTCGGCTGTTCCAAGACTCTGTTTTGATGGTTATGTTGCCACTGGTTATGGGGGATAAGGTATTGATCAGCTGATTGGTCAAAAATGTTGCTGCTTCTTCTGTTCCAAGGTGCGTACAAAAAGGAAAACACACATGTAACTCATGCACGTTAGGGGGAAGTCAAGCATGCTTTGAAAACAGATATGTGGGGAAGCCATTACACCTAAGACCTGATTTGACAATTCATGAATTACACAAGACTACTATGTAATCAAACTGCAAACATTCAAATGATTCAATTATTTAACCTGGTTTGTTTATTATTTTGTTCAATATCTACTTCTATCCCCTGATGTTTTATAGTTCATACTTGACTTCAAAATATGAATATTCAAATTTACAGGAATAATGTGTAAATTTCTTTAATACATGTATTAATAAATGTATTGCAAATTTGGTAAATAAGATATGAGAATAATAAAGGTAGAAGAATAAAAGAATAACTAAGAAGATAAATATTTAAAGAGAGTGAATCGACTACAAGTATTACAGAAAGGGGAGGTTACCTGCATTGTACTTGGAGGAATCTCCAGGGGTTATTATTGTATCTTTGATTATTGTGGTCCGAATAACTCCATCTACCGTTAAATAGAAGAAACAGTGGGAGTTAGTATAGTAGTCCCAGAACCCTGATGTATAAGTCCCTGTATAAACTATAAGCAGTGCAAATCATTGCTAAAGAGTGCCGAAATGACAATACTGTTCCTCTTTTTTCCCCCAATTTAAAAGGATATCTCTGAGAGATATATTCATTAGTAAAGATTTGAAAGATTAATTCATGCAATATGTTGATTATATAAATAAATATATGAGAATATGGCTCTATATGAATATAAATGATAAATATGAGTATATATACCAAACACCAAGCACTGACCATGCTACATTTCTCACAGAGCTATATATCTATCGGATGTGTGCATTATCAGTGATAGTACACAGTAGGGAGTGTAAGACTTGGGGAGGGGCCATGTAGCTCACCTGGAGTCTTCTGTACTTTCTTGTCGTCATGCTTGGCTATCTTGTCAAACGTCTCTAAGGTCCGCTTCTTGTCTTCATCCGCATGCTTCAGTTTGTCCTTGAGAATATCGTCACCTTTCTGGAGAATTCTCTCCCGCTCCGCTGACGCCTCTTTTGCCGACTGTTCAAATGTTTTCAGGAATTTTTCTTTTTCTTTCTCTGCTTGTTCAAACTTCTTTTTCACGAGATCGCCGGATTCTTTTTCTCTCTGCAATCGCTTAGCCTCCCAATCCTCTGTAATGCAAAACGGTTCAGCGATTCTAAGATCTGTTAATCATTTTCAAGTACCCTTCACTTACAGTTCTTATAGAAATATAACAGTACATATATATTTTTTTCGTATATGAGAAAATCAAATTTTTGGCAGAATCTTGTTATTATGTTAAAGGATCAAAAGCACATGCACATTTTTTGCATGTTTTATTATACAGATCTCAAATGTTATGCAATCTTCAACCTACACTGCTGGACTTTAATCTTAACATCTGAATTTGATACACTTTATCTAGAAATCATCACATTCTAGAAAACATAATTTAGAACCTACTCTGTTTTTTCTCTCTAATTTCCTTCATACGAGCTCGTATCTTCTTCCTTTCTTCAAAGTTCTCTGATTTGCTGAGCTACAACAAAAACAGATGAAAAATATCTTTGTACAAATAGTAAAAATAATAATTTGTGATCTCAATTATTGCAGAAAACACCTGCAGAGACTTTGAAAAAGCACCTGTTTATTTTTTTTCTGCATGTAAATTGACTACAATTGTAATGCAATATGTATTCAAATATTTATTAAATATACACTTGAGTAGGATTCCTTAGAATAAGCATTGCCCTATAATGAATAACCATGCTTTCAGCCTTTGTTGACTGTACATATTTGATATAGATGCACTGGGAGGAGCCAGAATCTCTGCAGTTTATGAGGATAATGTGTGTTTGTTAATGAGTTCAGCAGAGCTTCCATTACTACAGGATATCACGGAATCTGCTCCATTAGTGCTGTAGAATTATCTCGGAATCCTGGGACTCCAGCCAGACAACTCTGTCACTGACCCCCATAACAAACAACAGGGAGCATCCAACAGAGAAAGGGTGTGAAACAGAATACAAAAACACGACATCATCCAACACAGAGGGGGCGTGAAACAACAGCACTGAACATCTAAAAAACAACACTGAGAGAGAGAGAGAGAGAGAGAGAGAGAGAGAGAGAGAGAAAGAGAGGCACACAACATCTCTGACAAAGATGTAAATGTAAGTGATGCTATCTATTAAGCACATAAGAAAATTACAACTTCTTATCCATTGACAAACAGCTTTATTTTTTCATGAGTAGTGCCAATTCTAGATTATAGATAGAAATTGGGGGAGAGGGCATGGACTTGATAACTTGATTTCTTCAAAATCTGACCTCATTCATCAAAACCTGTGTAAATGTAAGTCTGCATGTATAAACCTGAGAAAATAAAAAATATTGAACATGTGTTTTATCCCTCTGACTGTTGGTAAAATAGCAATGTGTAAATAGATGTGATATTTGAAGTATACATGAAGCTTGCCAACACCTGACAGGGAAGAAAACAGCTTGGAGATTGGTTTGCGTAAGAGAATTGAAAATGACTTGAGTTAATTATCCTACAAGCTGAGCCGATAAAAACCCTGAATTCCTCAGAAGGAAGCTTGTCAGTGCCTTGTTGGGGCTTCCTCTGAAGCACTGAGTCACCAGAGTTCTGGCAAGACACTCCATTGTAATGAACATTAGCATTCAGGTGTAGGAAGAGGAATTTGAGTTCCACATTCCATAGGCAGCAGTTTGTTGGAACGTCTCAGGAACAGCTAAAGTACAAGAACGCATTCCATAACCTCCCTCCTACTTCTTCCAGTCTTTATACTTATAAACACATAATAATTGACAGTCAACTTTAATGGCCTCTTCTCATTCTCTAATTGAAAACATGTACCACCCCCACCCCAATGAACATGAGACTTTTTTCTCTTATGAAGCTATTTCTGTTTATACCAGTTATACAATCATGAAACCAGCATCACTAAACCCTAATGGAATTCACCTGTTGTACAAATCACCCCCAATCAAACAGTGGTAGGGCACTGACCATGTTTCTAATGTACTGCAGGGTTGTGATAACACTATTTTCTAATCACTGAGGTACAGACAGTATAACTCACATACCTGCAGTTTGTATACCATAGCAATGTCCCAACAACCTCAAGGAGTACATATTGCACACCTTACACACCTGGATTAGCACATGTAGCACATCTTGCACACTTGGATTAATATATAGAGCACATCTTGCACACTTGGATTAATACATAGAGCACATCTTGCACACTTGTAGGAGAACATCTAAAGGCAAATACTGAATAAATTGGTCAATGCTGTGCTATATCTTGATATATCTGTATCTGGGACAATTACAAAATCATTGGAATGCCATTGTCTGTGGAGGAGTATGGTCCAGATGTTGGGTTGCCTTACCTCATTATCAGACAGGGGGTCACAGATTATGTGAAGATTCTAATTAAGACATTGACCTGGCAACAATCTCAGACAGACAGGATGACATACTATGTGTAGATTCCAATACATTGACCTACAAACAATCTTACATAGGTGGCAGAATGTGAGTAGATTTTGAGACATTGATCTAAGGTGAAGGGTGACAGATTCTATGATCTGGGTGTACAACATTCTCAGACAGGGAGGGTGACATATTGAGTGGGGATTCTGAGAAATTGACCTGACATCAATCTCAGACAAACGGGAACAGAATCAGTTTCCAGGATCAGTATGTACTCTCTATTAGTTCTCACTCAGAAGAGTACTTTAATGTGACAGGCTACAGCTCCTTGCTTTATACAACTCACATCCCTACCATTGCCTGACATATCTGTGTGGGAGGAAGATGTATAATATTTATAAATACACCTTTCTATGAGCTACTTACCAACTTATGAAGTTCATCCTCATCTTCTATTGTGTCATAGGATGCCATGGTAACAGAAGTATTTGGGTACCGTGAGAACTTGGATGCCTCTTCCTGCAGAATTAAATATTCATGCTTAATGTTCAGAATACTGTAAACAAATTGTGAGCAAAACTTGGTTAACTTATACTTAAATCAGTATGTAGTTTGAAAAACAAGTACATAAAACAGGCGTGGAGCTCTAAAAGAATCCACACGAGACCTGTTGGTGTATTAAGCAGCATTAGGAAGAGTTCAGACAACAGATAAGAAAAGAGGCGTACAGTGCAATAAAACCGATTATATTCCAAATTATTTCCCCCCCATTTTGATTTATAAAAGTCACATCCCCATTGATGGGCCCCTTCATCTTGTCTACATTTTAGGCATTCAGTAAACTGATGCTGACTGTGTACCATGTGATAAACAAAAATCTTTGTAAACAAACATAGCGTACAGCCTGAAGGCAGACTGGGGGAGATGCAGGAAATCAGCAGGTATCGGCAGGTACCGAGCCAGGAGTCAGACGAGATAGAGAATCATGGGTAATCTCCACATCAAGGGGGAGGTGAGATATGGTCAGTGAATCCCCATGGGGAGGTGGGTAAAGTGGCATGCTAACGGGACACAATCTGTCAGAAGGGCAGATAACTCAGTTTACCCATTCCATACTCTTACATAGAGAACAAATAGGGAAAAACATATCGCATTACCATTTCAGTTTGAAAATGATAATGGTGGTTTGGCAAATCTAAAAGACAAGAGAAAGAGGTGCATATACATCCTTGACAAGTATAACAATTGGAGAAAAGGTGGTACATGTATTAAATAAAATGAAAAAATAAAATTTGGCAGATTTTTTTTTTGGAGAGGGGAAATGGGGTACTGGTCCCTCACCTGAGGAAAACATTCTGTAGTCTGAGACTAAAATCAAAGAACACCTAGAAATAAATCATGTTTAACAAATAGAGAAAATGATTTTTATTTCTATAGACATGCTGTATTCTTGCCAGAATGCTTAGACAGAAAAAAAAAATTTAAAAAAAATAACAAGTTGAAAAGAGAAATTCAACCAATTCACAATAAACACATTCTTACCTCTCAACAGAATAACAAATAATATCCTAATCTCAAAAAACCAGAAAAAAGGGAGCAAGAATACAATAGATGTTTCCTCACATTGCCTGTCTGACCTTCAATAGGTTTTGAAGGAAAGAAGGAAAAGGTGCTGCAAGCTCACAGGCAGTGAAGTGGCATCATCAGCGTAAACAGAAAGTATATATACATACATCTATCTACAGCGGTTCCTGGTGATAAGACCAGACAGATGGGGCACTTCTCCTCCGGGAGCTGCAGCTTACCTCTAGATCAAACACACTCACACTGATACTATTTATTGGGCAATAATGCCACATCTTATTAATCGGGTGCCACTTTGGCTTCTTAAAGTTGATAGTCAAAAGAAGGTGATTTTGAAGAGTGCTAATCCCTTACTTAGCTTTGATGTGCATGGAGTTCAAACTATTCATAATATAAAAAATAATAAGGTTTTATAACATGTTAATATTTTTATCTATATGCTTTCTACACCTTTCCTGAATGCCCCAGAGATAACACAGACAGATAAGGAGTAAGTATTCCCCCTTGCCCTAATTGATAGCAGACACTCACCCTGGCTTTATGCTCCGCCCTGAAAGACTCCATCTCTCCTGGAAGGACCTTCAAGCTGGATGTCCTTCGCAGTCCTTGATCCCGTCTCTGGACCACCACCACAGCTGCTGGGGCCGGACTCTGATTCTTCTTGGCCTCCATGTTCTCAAACAACATCCTCATGCTCTGACTTCTGTTCAGCCCGGCGCTCTCAGAATTCAACTTTGTCACTGCATCGTCTCTTGGTGGAGTCTCAATGGATGTGATCTTATTGTCATTTAAGTCACGCTTTTCCTTGCTTTGAGAACTGGACAGGAACTTTGCTATGACATCAATATTGTTTTTGTTTTCCACCCTGGCACTCTCACACCTCCGGAGATTCACTGTTTTCTTCTCTGTACCTGTCTCCATGACAACAGGCCTCCATCCTGTTGGTTTGTCTGTTGTAGAGTCTGTGTTCTCCACAACTATCATTGGAACAGTCTTTACAGATTTTTCAGTGGCATCTCTTTTCCAGGTTAGCGGTTTTTCTCTGCCATAATTTGTCACACGAGCACTCTCTGTTCTCCTGAGCGAAATATTTTTCCATGGTGGATCATTTGGTTTTGTGGTTCCCTGGTCTTTGACTGACGTCTGCTTTTTCTGCAGGGCTTTCCCGGATTCCCTTGGATCGACTTGAGTATGTGAGCTTGGAGTGTTAGATTGCGAAGGAGACTTCTCAGTCTCATTATTGCTAGAAGTCCCCTCTGGTGAAGTCTTTGTTGGGATATTGCTGATGAGGGGTGTCTTTTCTTTCTGGATATCCCCAGTAACTGATTGACTGAAGGAAGGAGTATTCTGTGGCTGCTTGGTGATGGTTTTAATGCCCTCCTCTTGCACCTTCTGAGTAGTATTGCGAGTTGTACGTCTCTCCTGAGACTTAGCACCACTAGGTTCATAAACCGGCTTCAAGACGAGCTTGGAGGTAGAGGTTATATGCACGCTTTCGCTGCGACGAACACTTGTGGACTTCTTCTCCTGGACTGGTTCTTCTGGCTGGTTCCCTCCCCGCCCTACCAGCCAATCAGTTTTCTTACTGACATAGCCAGCAGTCTCCTTCTTGCTCTCCTCTCCTAAAGAACATAAAAATTTTAGCTTAATAAAACAATCTAACTTACAGGACCACCAAAAATCCTATAGGGTCCTGATAAATTTCAATTGTACCATTATGACTGTATATATAATACACTGTACATAGTGTTTGCAATACCTAAGATCTTACCTTTCTGTACTGTGATAGAACAACTAGAGGACACAGCCCCGAAAGAGTTCCTGGCGACACATTCGTAGCAGCCGCCATCTTGTTCCATGATTTCCTGTATGGCCAGCAGAGCAATGTTGTTCTGGTATGTCTGTTTGAAGTCCTTGGTGTTCCCAATCATCTTACCGTCCTTCCTCCACAGAATCATGGGAGCAGGGCTGCCCTTGATCTGACATTGGAGAGTCAGGGCTTTCCCACAAGTAGCCACTGTGTCACTCAGGGCCTGCAGAATGGCCGGGGGACCTTCCTTGGCTGCAACAGAACAAAATTTGTCAGTCATTTTCTCCATTCAGCATTACAGCTGTACATTAAATCTTGTATATCTTAGGTTTCTTTCTGACCCTTGAGCTGTGTCATTGCTTAAAATTTTGGTGCTTTGTAAAATCCCCTACACTAAACCAGGCAGCGAGGGGTGAGACACAATATTTGGTATCGGTATCTAGAATCAACACATCAATCACTTGTAATTAGCAGGCTAATTTCTGACTCAATATTTACTAGATTGCATTTTTCAAATACTGCACCTTTCTGTTGACAAGCCTTTTTTACCTTATGCCACATCACAATTCAAAACCTCTGAATTATAGGAACAATTGAATAAGTGTGTATATGTGTTTGGGTATTTTCCTGATAATGACATTTTCTTTATTGAGTTGTAGAGACAATAGCCTTTTATCAGTCCCTGTACTTTTCACAAGTGTTTTGTCAACTAATCTATGCCTGTTGACTTTTGATAGAAAAATAAAATGAAAACACCTTGGCTTATTCATTTTCCCTTTCCAAGTGAAAGTATTGATCTGAGTAATATAGCTGGAAGGCAATATAACAACATAAGCCAATTATCAAAGATTTAAAAAAGAAAGCATTTACAGAAACACTAAAAGAAACAAAAAAAGTCAATTAAAAATAATTGAGATCAAATTATTCAATTCTTGGCCTGTAGGGCATAAAAGTGAAAAAATTATCTGCAGAGAAATGTCAACAAACATACCACAGTAAAATATATGATCCATTTTAAAAAAAAAACCAGCTAAACTAAGCCAAAGTCAAATTAATCTTTATCTTTTTCATAAAGAAAACTGGTGAAGAGAGACTATAAGATAATGTACTGATGACTTCCCTTTGACCAGCTCAGACTAGCAATAATGTAATAAATAGCACCAGTTTAACAGCAGCTAACCATGAAATGAAAGAAAAAAACTGACAGATATTTATCAATTATGTTATGAATTTTCATTTGGAAATGTTGCAAAAATCACAAAGCAGTGAAAGAATAAGTAATTGAATCATGCTAGAGTTTCATTATCCCTGTCAAACCTTCCATGTCCTTTGACGAGAGCTTACAATAGATATAACCACTGCAGTGGGTGCATCTACTCATTGCCAACAGGTTCAATATATTGCTAATGCTTCAATACCTTAACAAGAATGAAACCTAATACAATAATTGGGTACTTCTGGATTTAATCAAAGAAAAGTGGTTTATCCAGCAATAAAATCTCAATTATTGTGATCAGATTGAAAAGATTGTCAAACATGGTGAAAAGAATCTCTGAATGACATATATAATTTCAATAAATACCCTTCATCAGTAAATAAATGGATCTCCTTTAGGAAGCCTAATCTTACTACACTTCTGTTCAAACTAGCATGATTGGTAACACTTGAACCACCCTGTGTATGTAATATTACATACCCAGACATAAACATCTTCTCAGTGGTCTAGGGGTTCAGTGCAAACCAACAGACAACTGAAAGAGTTCTCAACACAGATTTTGGGGGGTAAAGAGGAAAAGAATAAGGAGTAATGGAATGTCGGACAGTCATACCTTTAACAACCACAAGGCAATCCACCGAAATTTTCCCGCAACAATTCTGTGCGACTACTTCATACTTTCCGCTGTCCTCTGTTGCAGATTTTGAAATCTTTAACAGTGCCACCCGTCCATCGTAGAGTGACTTGGTGCGAGTATTAGGTGAGAGTGCGGTGCCATCTCGGTACCAGGTGATGGTGGGGGTGGGGGAACCAATCACATCACACTCCAGGAGTATCAGGTCTCCGAAGCCGTAGATGTTGCTCTCGGGTCGACTCAGGAACTGGGGGGCCACCTCCCCCTCTCCATCGTTCTCTGTAAGCAAACAATGCATGGAAACATAAGTCTAACTCTGGCAAGATGTCGGGTCAGTATCAGCTATAAAGGGAGGGGACTTGCACCGACTGTGACTCTGATAAGATTAAGGTGGAATTAATCCAATTATCCAAGCCCTGGCATTACATTCTGTTTGTCCTGGGACCTAGCCTTGAATGACCCTTAATCCTCAGAAAACACAGGACAACACCTTGTGATGGGTAATGTGGCATAAGCTTACACAACAAAACAAAGAGCACATACCTGTGAGGACGGGCAGCTAATTATAGACTGATAAAGGTGTATTTAAAACATTCTTATCACGTTTACATAACTCTTAATGACAATCATCTTCAGAGAGTGAAACACATAACTTTTCTTCAT